>CM034619.1:31956320-32445805 GCA_020080225.1 Gynochthodes officinalis
TATATATATATATATATATATATATATATATATATATATATATATATCATCATCATCATCATCATCATCATCATCATCACCTTTATCCCAAACTAGTTGGGGTCGGCGGTCGATGAACCCAAAGACATAAATCCATAAAATAAAGAAAATATAATAAAATAAATAGATATATAAATGGATAAAGAAATAAATAAAAATGTTAAAACTATAAAAGGCAATCGGGACCACTAGAGTTTTGCTCTTCCACTACACTAATAGTTTTCCTCTACTTTGTTCTACTACAAACTAGCCGCCAATCTATTTCCAACTCCATTAAATCTTGTTTTACTACTTTTCCCCACGTAACTTTCAGCCGATCTCTCCCTTTCTTCCCATCATACTCCTTATAACAAACTTCTGTTCTTACCGGTGCATCTATAGGTCGCCGAAGAATATGCCCAAACCATCTCAATTTATGTTCTCTCATCTTTTTTGCCATCCGTGCTACTCCAACTCTTCGTCGAATATCCTCGTTTCTCATTTTATCCATTATTGTCTTACCACTCATCCACCGTAACATCCTCATTTCTGCTACTCCCAACTTATGCTCATGTTGTCTCTTTGTTGACCAACATTCAGCTCCATATAGTATTGCCGGTCTTATAGCTGTTATATAAAATTTCCCTTTTAACCTAATCGGGATTTTACGGTCACACAAAAACCCTGTTGCACTTCTCCATTTCATCCAACCTGCTTTAATTCTATGGTTTACATCTTCATCAATCTCTCCCCCTTTTTGCAATATTGATCCCAAATATCTAAAAACATCTTTCTTAGGTACCTCCTGTTCGAGCATACTCACGGAATCTTCGTCCTCACGTCTTGCCGTGTTGAATTCGCACTTCATATATTCAGTCTTATTTCGACTTAATGTCAATCCTTTTGACTCTAACGTGTTTCTCCATATTTCTAATTTAGTTTCTACCCCCGCCTTGGTCTTATCAATAAGCACAATATCACTGCAAATAACATACATCATGGCACCTCATCTTTGATATCCTTTGTCAACTCATCCATAGCTAGGGCAAAAAGGTAAGGACTCAGAGCAGATCCTTGGTGTAAGCCTACTGTGATTGGAAAATAGCTTGATCTTTCATTACAAGCTTTCACGCACGTAGTAACACCATCATACATATCCTTGATAACCTCTACATACTTTGAGGGGACTTTTTTCTTCTCAAGTACCCACTATAGAACCTTTCTTGGGACCCTATCATACGCCTTCGCCTTCTCAAGATCAACAAATACCATATGTAGATCTTTCTTCTTTTCTCGATATCTCTCCATCAGCTGTCGTATCAAGAAAATAGCCTCCATGGTAGATCTTCCTAGCATAAATCCAAATTGATTTACGGAGACTTTAGTCTCTATTCTCAAACGATCCTCAATGACTCTCTCCCACAGTTTCATTGTATGGCTCATAAGCTTAATGCCTCTATAATTGGCACAATTTTGGATATCCCCCTTATTCTTATAAATGGGCACAAGCATACTCTCCCTCCATCTCTCAAACATCTTATTTGTTTGGAAAATCCTATTAAAAATGTTAGTCAACCAACGTATTGTTACATCCCCTAAGTATCGCCACACTTCACTAGGGATCCCATCTGGCCCCAATGCTCTACCCGTCTTCATCCTCTTTAATGCCTCCTTAACTTCATGCTCTCTAATTCTACGCACAAACCTTCTGTTTGAGTCATCATAAACATCCTCCAACTCTATCCCACTTCCATCACTTCCCTCATTAAATAGTTTGCTAAAATAGCTTATTCACCTTTGCTCAACATCTGCTTCTCTTACTAAAAGTTTCTGGTTTTCATCTTTTATGCATCTAACCTGCGTCAAGTCTATAGATACCTCTTTCTCCTTCCTTGGTCCCCAATTGTTTGTACATCTCTGAAAAGACCTTACCTCTAGCCTCTCGCACAGCTTTCTTAGCATTTGTTCTCGCTAGTCTAAACTTTTGCAAATTCTCATCACTATGACATTTATATAAATGCCTGGAACACTCTTTCTTATGTTTAATTGCCTCTTGTACCTCTTCATTCCACCACCAAGTTTCCTTTGTTTGTTGTCCATTCCCTCTACTTTCCCTTAAGGTGCTCCTTGCCACTCTCTGAATGCAATCAGCCATCACATTTACATCACCCTCTAGTAGCCACGGTCCTTCTTGCGGTAATCTTTCCTTCAAAGCTATTTGTTTTTCCTCTTTTAGTTTCCACCATCTTATTCTTGGGTTCTGAACAACTTTCTGCAGTTTGCATACTTTTTTGTATCGAACCTCTAAGACTACTAACTTATGTTGCGTAGTTACACATTCTCCGGGGTATACACTACAATCTACATATGAGGTCCTATCCTCCCTTCTAGCAAGAAAAAAGTCAATTTGGCTATAATTTGGGCCACTACGAAAGGTGATTTGATGTGACTCTCTTTTCCTAAAGTAGGTATTTGTCACCATTAAGTCATAGGCTAGAGCTACATTCAAAATATTCTCACTCGCCTCATTTCTAGTCCCGTAACCAAAACCTCCATGAACTTTATCAAAACCTTCACTATGTTGCCCAACATGTCCATTTAAGTCCCCTCCTACTAATACTTTCTCCTCGTGCAGTATCCCTCTTAGAATCTCCTCCAAGTCTTCCCAAAATTTATCCTCATTTGTAACTCGCAATTCAACTTGAGAGGCATACACACTAAGGATATTCAAAATCAGCTCTCCCACTACTAGCTTAACCAAAATAATTCTATCTCCCGACCTTTTAACATCTATCACTTTATCTTTGTAACATTTATCTATCATAATCCCAACTCCATTGACACTCTTCTTTGTGCCTGTGTACCACAACTTGAATCCGGTACCTTCAACTTCCTTAGCCTTTTCTCCAACCCATTTAGTCTCTTGTAGGCAAGCAATATTGATTTTCCTTTGAACTAAAGTATCTGCTAACTCTCTCAACTTACCCGTTAAAGTTCCTATGTCCCAACTCCCTAGTCGAATCCTTACCGCCTGGGTCTTGTTTCCCCCCCACACTCGCCCTTGCTCATTTTTCACCACACTCGGGCACCGATGTGGCGATCACTGGGAATGATGGCCCTGTGCTAGCTTCCTTACCCCTCGCACCTGCCTAACTTGGTGCAAGGACCCTTGCTCATTTTTCGCTACATCTGGGCGCCGATGCAATGCATCGTTAAGAAGGGTACACTCCAACAAAATATCCTTTGGGTTCATCTCATAAAAATGTTATAACAATTTTTTTGGGTTCATCTCATAAATGTTATAACAATTACGCTCCAACGCGTCTCATCTTTTATGAGACACTATTATATATATATATATATATATTTTATACTATTAATTCTTAATAGTAGTTTTATAACAATTATGTACTATTGTTTGATATTAATAAAAATGTTACTTGTTTTATCTCCAAAAAAATAATTTACTTTTAAAATTTTTAATTGTCATGAAAAATAGTTCACTTTTGAATAAAATTAAACAAAGTTCCTTTTAATAATAATGATAATGTAGTACTTAAAATTGAAAAATAAAAATAAAAAATCATACATTTAATGATATATGAAATATGTTGTATCTCATAGTTAATATATATATATATATATATATATATATATATATATATATATATATATATATATATATATATATAATTAAAAGGAAACTCTTTATAAGAAAAAGAGAGAATATCCTTTTTGAACAAAGTAAAAAAATAATAATAATAAATGAATGGAATGGAAAAATATAAGTAAATATGTATAGCCATAGTACTAATTACCACATCAAATGGTGTTAATCATTTAGCAATAACTTGTTATTTTAATAATGAAAATTTTAAAATTAGTAAAAATTTAATTATATACATTTTCATTAAATTGTTATGCGAGATTTATGAATACCAACAACCGCCATCCATGCTTAATAATTAGGAGAAGGAATGGGCATTAAGACGGCAAAGGGTTAAGAAAGGTGGGTCGGGCGAATTTGCCCCGCTCCGATGCTAAACAAACGGGTCCCGCTCCTCGCTCCATGAATTGACCGGCCGCCATTAATACGACACAACCAAATCGCCGTTATCTCTGCAGGGCATGGATCGTGACATTTTCAAACTTGGCATCGTTGATGTGGAATACAAGAGGTGACTCCTCCTCCTCATCCTCCTCAAGTATCAATTAGCTTAGCTGGTTGAAATCCTGAAAGAGTAATTACTTGTTAATTCAATAGGGCCCTTCTGAACTGAGTTGAAGTGGGTTGGCTCACTTGGCTGGGATCGAGAAATTGAGAAAAGATTATGGCTGGGGAGACTCGGGCGGTTCAGTCCCCGTTCAAAGAGTGTGGCAAGAAGAAGCATGTTGCTTTTCAAAATACTGTTCCGACTTATTTAGGTTTGTTGATGATGCCCTTTTATGCTTACGGCCAAATTAAGATTTTTCTTCTGTTTTATTAAGCTTTGTAGTTGGGTTGATTTCCCACTGTGATTAAAGGTTAGTTTGGTTTTCTCTCCGTGTTTCTTTGTTGGGTTACTGTCACTAAGAGGATGGACAATTCATTTAACTTTGCTAATAATGGGTGGCTAATTATTTCTGTTTTCTTCTTTAGATGTCCTGCGTATTGGTATTATCAATACAAACAATCTCTTCAATTAGTTCTTTTCTCTCTTCTTTCCTTCCCTACACACGCTCACTCACTATGGCGACTCTAGGCCCGGAGGTCTCAACTCCACCGTCATTTTCCGCCCTCTCGGCCTGTTCCTCTATCATCAACCGAGTTCGTATCTCCCACCTTTGCCATGCCCCATGTGCTTATTAAAAAGATATTTTTATGATTGCAGAATTCCCACCATTTTTTTAAAAAAATTTTGCTTGCAGGTGTGTTTGTATGATTGGTGGCTCATCAAACCTGATTCCAGTTCTAATTGCAAACGATTGAGTGTTGGAGGCATTAACTCCGAAGAGTAAATTCCGTTCACTTTTTTTCTGTACTTTAATTACTGTAGTTTAGGTGGCAATTGATGCGTATTGCTTCTTATGACAAATTTATATTCATATTCCAATTGAATATTTAGTTCTTCATACATTATAGGACTTGTTATTGAATTTCTATATTGCAGGAGACTAGGAATAAGGGTGTTATTGAATTTCTATATTGCAGGAGACTAGGAATAAGGGTTTTTCATTCAGCACCAATTCTGAAAAGATACAACGATGTTACTTTTGAGACTACCGATGGCATTACAGTCACTATTTGTGGGACTATAAATAGGTCTCGAACGCTGCAAAATGGCTTCACACAAGAGGTACTAATTGATTATGATATTAGCTGGTGCTTTGTCATGTATTTACTAACTACATTTTTGTTTTGGGTTTCGGGGTGACACACCCTTTTTCACCTTATCATTTTCTTATGAGAAGTTTATGCAAAGGAATAGAATACGCTTAAAAGATGTTCTTGATTAACTCTTTCCCTGTGTCCCATTTGATAAATTTCTACTTTTATTGCATTGTACTCATTAAGTGAGCAAATATGTTCCATATTTAAAATGCTCTACTCTTGAAATTAAACAGGTTTGTAATCATTTCCTTATCGGATTCCCTTATTACTGGGAGGAGTTTATTAATCAATTATTCTCTGAAGAATCAACTGAAGGGTTGTCTAACTTGACTGGAGTTGTTGCACCTTTGGATGGCTTCAGCACCTTTTCATCTGGATCCTTGGATGAGCTTCCTAGGGCTTTATTACGTGATTTCTCCCTTTCCACTCTTGGAGGTTCTGCCAACTCTGAGCTAATCAAAAGTATGTTTGGAGATATATTAGAGAAATATGACAAACGGATAAATGATGGAGGATTGTTGTCTTCTAAGAACAGCAAAAGTGATCATAAGCTGACAAGGAATTCCAGAGACAAAGACACTCCAACTAAGGGTAAGAAAAGTGCATCTCAGCAGAACCAAAAATGTGAGGATGATTTATCTCTAACAGAAACTAGAAGAAAGAAGTTGCAGAAAACTGCACTTGGAAAAAGAACTGGGTTTGAGTCAAATGCCTTAAGAAAGGGTCCTTTAACAAGAAGTATGGCTCACTTGAAAAATTCAAGGAACAAGAAAGATGAGAATGTAGATACACCTGACAGAAGATACAAAGGCCTGGTCACTGGAAAAATTGTTTCCAATACAACTCAGGTAACCAGAAAGTTGATCTTAAGAAATCGTTCAGTGGAACTTAATGTCCAAAGTACTGAATAGGGTTTATGCATCAATGGTATAAAGTTTATGCTTCAATAGTGCTGTTAAGAGATCAAAAGAAAGTGATAGACAGCATAAATTGTTTGGTGCAACTTATTGTCAAATGTACTGAATGGGTTTTATGCTTCGATGATGTGTGTGTGTTGGTTGGGGGGGGGGGGGGGGGGTTATGCTTCAATAGTGCTGTTAAGAGATCAAAAGAAAGTGATAGACACCATAAATCTTTCGGTAGAACTTAATGTCAAAAGTACTGAATAGGGTTTATGCTTGAATAGTATGAGGTTTATGCATCAATGGTGCTGTCAAGAGTTCAAAAGAAAGTGATTGACTCTCATGCTGAATATTTTTTATGTTAAAGAAATATCGTAACAGGAATACTTGTTCTAATTTGGAATCATATTGGAGCCCTTTTGCTGGCCTTATTTATTCGTGTGTCATTTTGTTGTACTATCGATTGCTAAAAAACTCCTTAAAGTTTGTGCCTTAATCAATTCCAATTTTGTTCTCTTAATTCATGAAAAGCAGAATCAAGCTTATCAATGACTACAGATTACCATCCTGATTATCAAGTTTGTTGAAGGGCTTTCTAGTACCCAACTAACTTGCTTAATTGGATTTATTGTACCTGGAAAACTTAGATTGGTAAATCAGTGAGATACATGTACAACAATTGACCATAATGAGTTGTTCTACAAATTTTTAGAGCGCGCAAATTGGACTACTTTTGGATGCTGTTACAAATCTTTTCAAACAGAGTTCCATTTTGTACCTGATTTTGCTTTAACTAATTTTTGTACCTGATTTTGCTTTAACTAATTTGGCTGAATAATGTAGTTATTAAAGGTTGGTAGAGCAGAACTGCACTTGACGCCTTCACTTTCCTGGGCTGATCTGTTCCCACGCATTTCTGTCATTTGTTCTTTGTTATTTTGATTTTTTACCATTCTGCTGGAATTAATCAATAACTTCTCTGATAGTACTTTCATATAATTATATCACTCATAACATGTCGAGAGAAGAATAATGAAGCAGAATGCAACAGAATGACATTTTTAAATTCTCAAAATTCTGGAATACTAAAATTTCAGTAAATATTGTCCACCGCACTTAAGAGTCAACATAAAGTAGAATCAATATCTTCCAAGTGGCTCAAAGATGCTTAAAAGGTTAGGAGTGGAGATTTGGATGTCAAGGAACATCCGTGTTCCTTCAAGCAATCCTCGGAGCTTCTTCCAGATTTTTAGAAACCTGCAATCCATGAATATCTTCTTGGAGATTCATTCAATGTGAGAAAAATGTAGAATTAACAAGTTCCGTAACTTCTTGTTTTCTGTTATAATCCAACCAAAATGTAACCAAGTTGCAACCCCACAAATCTCTTGGAACCCCATATTGTGTTTCAGCAAGCAAAAGTTCAGGTATAAATGTTGTGCTCTGTCAAAAGAGTAGCTACTTTTGAATAAGATTTTCTTTTTTCCATTCGAAAATTTCTTAACCAACATCCGGAATGAAAAAACTCATAAAAGAACCAAGAGTGCTACCCACTTCTGCAGTGCTGCTTCCATGGCCACGATTCAGCTGCAACAGTAGTATCTCCACACTCCAATCTCATACTCACCAAAATGGGTCCATTTCAAGAATCCCAATACCGTTTCATTTCGTATTATATATAGATGTCAAATCCCACACAGTATCAATATATATGGTGCAAGGATTGTCAGATTTTGCTAGATTGTTAAGCAATGCGCGTCATGGGGTTAATGCAATGCCGGGAACAAAAACCCAATATCTTTACAAGATGAGGAACGAAAATATTAAAATGTTTTGCATGCTAACATAATTCCAGTAGAGCAGTCACGTTGAAGAAAGTTAACTCAGAATTTCAGATAAACGAGTAGAGTCCGTTCAAATTACATTTCCAGTCAGCAACGACAAACAAGATGGCATCCATTCAAAGCCCACCTTAAAAGCATACAGCAAAGACCAAAATTTTATTGACTGTTCTAATTTCCAAACAAGTTTCCAGATTCTGATGCTCCATGAGATTATAGCTTAAAGCCTAAAGCCTCCCCAAGGAGATAGAAGTTGGGGCTAAGAAGAACCAGTGCTAATGGCCTGTACTGCTACTATTACGGTTTATCCAAACTGAAATAACAGCCATCAAAGTATCTCATGTATTTACTCTTACATCCCAAGTTCATCAGGAGTCTGGTGTTCCATCGTTCCAGGGAGAGCCAATCTTCTTCTCTTTCAATCTGTCAAGGAACCAAAAAATAGATACTTTGTTCCGTTTGTTCACTTAAAATGTTAAAAGACCACAAAAACCATCCCATGCACAAGCAACCCATCAGCACTATATTGTAACATTAAAAGATTAGAATGTTAATTTTTTGTGTTTCAATATTATATTCCCACTTGCCCATTTTAATTTTCATTATTAAACCAAAAACAACAAATAATCTTCCATACCCTTTTCTGTAACATCAAGGTTAAACTATTTCAGTTTTGGTGCACATCATACTTCGGTAACATAATAATCTGAGTCTTTGAGAGTTCATTTGCCAGTTTCCAATTTGAGAAGGGAAAAAATGGATACAAGAGAAAATTGGGCTTTCGTTCATATGGTAGGTAGTAAGGAGAGAAAGGAGATAATTCAAACTGCCCTACATTAAACAAAAACCTCTCCAGATGAAAAGCAAACTAGAAGTTGGAGAAAGCATTGCATAAATTTTCCAAAATCTCAATTTGTTCCCCCCAAAAAACACTTGGAAGGAAATAGTATTAACATCTAACTCTGAAATCAGTCCATTTCTCTCTTACACTCCCAAAATGGAAACAAGAATACTATTCTCCTCTTCTCTCTCATTAAATTAAGTTTTCTGGTCTCTTTTCTTCCCTGACTTTTGCAACGTAGGCCTAAAAGTCATTCAATTAATCCTTCATGCACACTCATCCATATTAATATCAGGAAACTATAGCAGAACTCGTGATTCAGCTCCAGTATCACAACTTTAAGGTTACTAAATGGGTTCAAACTTCTTACCATTGCTGATTCTTCCTGAATTCAGTTAGAACAGGGTATATATTCTCAAATGCTGTGTATGTCTCATCCCTAACCTGAAAACAAAATGCAGACACGAGCAAAAGGACTCCCCCCAAAAAATGATAATAAGATAAAGCTTTATGTAGAATTAAATTCACAAGTACCTTTGCTCCAGTAAGGACAATTTTTCCAGAAACAAAAATAAGCAATACAATTTTTGGTTGTTTCATCCGATATATTAATCCAGGAAATAGTTCAGGTTCATACTACATCAAATCACAATAGATATGGTCAGTATTATATATACGTGATGAAGCCATTAGAGTAAGTAAATCAAAGAAATCTGATTACACTTGAAAAGGCTCCATGGGAGTATGCAAGCCCTTCGAGTCTAATGGGAAATTTAACATCACAAGAACCGACTATATTCTGAATCTTAAAATCCTGTAGAACAACAGAAAGGAAAATTCACATGAATGATATGCCAAACATAAAGAAAAAACAAAATGACAAAATGCAGCCAAAATACATGGTTTGGTCTTTCCATGACCAATGAAGGGAAAGTGCCCTCAAGTGGAAGGCCAAGGGTGCATAAGGAGTCAATACCTTGAACTTTGCCGGAAATCCAAGCTTCTGGATGATTCTAGCATACTGCAAAGAAAAATGAACTGATAAATGAAAGTAGCAAAGAATAAACTATAACAGAAATCTAGTACCACTAAAATATATGATACACAGAGAACAAAATATGTAACGGAAGTTATTTACTACCCTGCCAGCCTGCACATGCAAACCTGCATTTAACAAGTAAATATCTATTATATTCCAATGAGAGACAGTTTTCCAATGTACCTTCCGAGCTGCCAATTTAGACTGCTGCTCACTCTTGGCTCCTGTACAAACCTGTGTCAATATGATGAAATGTTAACACACAAAATATCAAAGGAAGGACTTGTGAGGACAAATTCAGGAAAAAAATAAAAATAAAAATAAACGCTGCAAGAATGTAGAAAGTTCCAACAACAAGAATTCTACAACCAAGAAAGAACCATAGTTTCCAACACTTGTCAACGCTATGAACAGCAATCTAGGACTCACCATCTTCCCAGAAGGAAAAATTAGTTCTGTGGTTTTGGCTCTCTGATCCTCATAATTACAGCAGCAAAACGCTGCCAACATCAAAACAATATATCAATCATTACCACCTGCTTCACAGAGATATAGCAAAAGAATACTACAATGTCACAAGACTTTGAGTGCAATGCCATTCTAGAGAAACAACTCTCTAATAGATATTTTGTTTATCTCAAAAAGATGAAATTCGAGCAGCATATCTTCCAAGCAACAATCTATCCATAGAAGGCAAAAAATGAAACATAATAATTCAAGAAACTTGCAAACATAACCTCACGTAAAAAGCTCCAACTATTTTGACACATCCATATCATTTTTCCAACAAGGGAAACAAAAAGAAAGTTGGGGTGAAATCTTTGGTTTGTCGCCAGCTGTACTTAGCTTCAAGAAATTAGATCAACCCAACTTTCTTTTTGTCAATAAGTTATTAATTTGTTTGTGGCAGTTGCAAGCATTTTTGGATTTCTTTTCTCAAGGTTTGACAGACAATTTTTTGACCCACAACAGCAAAAAAAATTATAAATGCTGTTGAAGAAGCTGAATTTGAAGTATGAATATCAGCAATCAAATTTTATCTTTTGATAGCTTCACACGAATCAAAAGGAAGAAAACTTGCCGAAGCTTCAAAAACATCAGAACAACAACTTACCTACGCTTCAAAAATATCAGAACAACAGCATCTTCAAGTAGGACAAAATAATACAATTTCTTACCTTTGGATTATATTCTGCATTTCTAGCCTGCAAGGCAATCGACTTCAGGTCCAGTTTGCAGTCCAAGTTAACAGTTGACACAATATTCCTGAATGTGCAATTTATCAATCAAGTACACTATTGGCCAAACAGTGCAAAGAAGGGCGATTGAAAGAATAATTTGAACGGTCAACCACAAAGGAAACAAATAGAGAATAGATAACTTCAAAAGTTCAAAGCATCAAAGGAATTCAAGAACAAAATATACAACTTCTTCAATCAAAATTTTAGCACTTCAAAAAAAAATAATCCAGTTCAAACAAAAAATGTTTCAAAGAAATGTATCAAGTTTCTAATACAAAACTAAACAAGGGCTCATAGTGATCGCATTACAGTACTTCAAGTTCTCACAACAGATCACACCGGGCTCAATAAGAACTTTTACGTTACTAGATTAGAGGTGATCACAGAACCACTAGCCCCCATGAAGATAACATGCATCTTGAATGTCTTGCACGAAGGGCACACGAGCCGCTCGGAATATAATGACAAGTGCATTTAGTTATTTGCAAAGTATCACAACTAGAATCACTTCCATTCTTGGCCTGGGATGTCATATCAAGTCCTTCCATATTTACATAAATCGTGCATGCCAAAATTTCACTTGTGCGAGATCTACTATCAAGCAAAGGGAACTTGCAAATCTAGAAGAAATGCCAAGCTGTACAACACAAAATCCTGTGTTAACAGGTGCAGTGCAAAAAACATATGAGCAACATACACGCGTTCGTTGAATGCATGACTTTTCTTGAATAAACAACATATATAACAGCAAAAAGGACTCTTTTAACCTATATTTTTCCCAATCTTTTTGGCTCTCTTCTATAAAGAAGGGGTGAAAGAACGCTGCTTTGTTTTAAAGATAAGACCCTCAATTAATCGTCCACAACCTTTGAAGTGGAAAAATGCTAGGTACTACAAAGTAGACTTCTATGGCTACTAAATATACCAAGAAAATATTAGTAAAAAATCGTAAAGAACCATAGTCCCACCATGTATTAGGCAGTGTAACCCAAATTAGGAATTCTATTGTTCATCTCGAAAATTGATCCATTATTATCACAAGATCACCGACATCAGCATACAAAGAATTCAAGTAGCTGACTTTGAAATTTTGAAATTATGAAATTACCTAGATCAGTATACAGGATTCGACTGATGAGATAGTGCTCCCTATACCGAAACAACAATCAGCCCCACACAGGATTGTCCAAAGTAGGATATAAGTGCAAACCCTTTTCGAATGCATATGTACAAATAGAAAAGTGCTCTACCTATACAAGTATATTAAAAAAAAAAAGAAAAAGAAAAAAACGCACATATGAATATCACAAAGCAAAATGAGCGGCTACATTTTCAACTAAGGCTTGTAAAGCTAACATCTTTTCTATATGAAGTCCAAAGCAAAGAACAATTGATATGATCAAAAAGGAGAATGAATGGCTACATTTACAAGTACGTTGTGGTAAGCAACATCTTCTCTGTGCATAAAATCAAATGCTGATAATTAATTTTAATTTCCTCTCCGCCTTTGCTCCATAAACTAACGTGAGATCCATCTTTCTTCCTTTATTCAGGTGGCATTCAAAAACTTCTAAAAGACTTTTCAGTGATTTAATTTATATGGAGGCGGAATACAGGTACAAAAGCCTTTTGAAAAAATGAAATCAATTCATTCTCCTTTAGAAGGTGGGAAGTGGGAAAGTATTACTTACTGGAGGGTGGGGACAATTCCAGAGGGATGCTTAGAGAGATCCACTGGTTGGCTTCCTTCTAATCCTTGAGGATCCGCCATCACCAATCTCCCTCTTTTCTTCTGGAATATAACCCCTCGGATTTATGTCCTAAACTTCAAGGAGTTTAAATTAAACAAAAAAATCCTTTAGAAAAATAGATATCAGAAAACCAATACAAAGATTCAAATACCACAAATTTTTTTTTAAAAAAAGTTTGAATTTACTGTTTGGCGTAGAACAGATAAGACGAAAGGGGGGCGAACTCCCTCACCTCTAACTTCGTAATAAACAAAAAGAAAAGGGAGTGGGAGCCTTAGCCCTCGAATTCTAAAGCGGCGTGGCGCTACTGGATGCTTCTGATCAATAGAACAAGAAGATGAGTCAGCCCAAAAAAAAAAAAAAAAAGACCACCAAGATACGCATAACAATAAGATCTTTTGATCACCCATTTTTGGAGCTTCCGCCTTACACACGGAAGATTGGATTGCCTGAATCACGAGTCTTATATACTGTGTTACGATCACCTCTTTGAGGTGGTAGATAACACATGTAATTGAGGAAATCGAGAAGACGACGACAGTATGAATTAAAAAGAAAACAATTGGGGTTATGGAAGGGGAGAAATCAATTTGTGGTTTTATTTATTATGAAGCTGAATAAGTCCGTTTGAGGGGAAAGCAAAAGGTGAGAGATGGAAATCGAACCTTGAGAAATCCAAATTAGGGTTTCGAAATTTGGTGAGGGAATAATGGAAGAGCTGAGGGGAGGTCGGCCAACTCCAGGAGACAACGACGAAGAAGAAGAAGAAGAAGAGATTCGATGAAGTTGGAAATAGCGGTGAAGTTTTTGAAAGGCGGTGTCTTTTATAGAGACGCCCAGAGAGGGAGAGAGGAGAATCGGTGGTAAAAGGGGGAAGAGGACAGACGCCGTGTGCAGATGATTGATCTGAAAAACTCTCGGAATTTCCGTTTATACAATTTTTCTCTTCTGGGCTTGGGCCCAGCCCATTGTAGAACTTTTGTCCTCTTCACTCGTTCAATTGGAGAAGGGCCTTGCCCCAACTCTAATCTTTTCCTTTGCATGAATTTAATTTAATTAGGAGAATTCCCAAAAGAAGAAAAAAAACACACACATAGTTTTACTTTTCATTATGAACAAATATTGCAGCAATTCGCCTTGTGCATGAAAACTCCAACTCACTTTAACGAATATTTTGAATTGAGGCCCAGATAATTACATGTCAAATTTGGGATGTGTTAACCCCGATCAATCTAACTAATTAAATTTATTATTTTTAAAAATTCAAATGTGTCGTCCGCTTGCAATTCGTCACTACCAACTAACCAAATTCTAACCAAACTTCATAAAATTCAAAAACCCATTTTCGTAAAATAATTTATACATAGTTTAAACAATAATAATATATTTTCATTCTCAAAGTCGTTGGCATTAACACAAATACAATTAATTTAATAAATAATAATTCTAGTGATTTGTCATGGTTGATGAGAAAACTTAGAGACTTACATTTGTTAAAAAGTAATAAAAAATTAATTATAATTAAAAAAAAAGTTCAAGTAGGTTCAAAACAGAAGAAAAAAAAAGGTTAATTAGGCAAAATATCCAACTAATGATATTTTTAGCCATTTAGATTCAAAATGTAAATTTCTTAGTCCATCAAACTTTGTACAATATGATTTCCCATCGCTAATCCATCTAAATGAACTAATCACATAAACTATGCATGTCGCTTTAGTAAATGGTAAAATTGAAAGAGAATAACTCGCAGAATGACATGTTATTAGTTTAATAGAAAATTAGATAAATTATTGACAAATAATCTAAAATTTACTATACAATTTTTGGAATAATAAAATATGAGTTTTGAATGTGAAAATTAAAAAATGTAACTTTTAAATATAAATTAGTAGGACAAAAAACAATCATAACCGGTGGTCCTAATGGTTGAAGGCAAGGAAGAGTAGGATTAGGGTTTAAACTGATTAACTTAATGGATCATGGTCAATCGATCGCATTGGTAATAAAAAATCAGATGATATCATTATGATGTAATAAATATAAAATAATCATAAAAATATTAATACTAATATACAAATATTCTTTAGATAAATTATTTATTTCTTTACTGTAGCTAAATTAAATTAGTATAAATTGTATGAAAATTGATAAGAAAATGGGAAGTCTTTTTAGTTTCACATTTGCAAACAAGAGGAACTCTAAAGACTCCAAGTTTTTGATTTGAAACAAGAAGAGAAAACCGGCCACATGACTTCATTATGATATTGTGATCAGCTTAATCTTACACGGGTACACCTCAGATGCCCCATCAAGTGAATCTTGGTTTAGTTTTTGATAATAATCAAGAATTAAAAAATCAATCAATGGACAATAATTGAATCTGAGTGCATCTCCAAAGCACGCGCTGAGAGCCACTTGTAGTTTTAGTATCCTTTCAAATATGGATTATAGGCTAATATGGACTTCCAAGGGTCCAAAATCCTTAATATAAATACATTATACTTAACTCCAAACAATCATAAAAAGTCATAACGGTTGACATGGGCTCCTGCATCTCCTCAGCATCTTCAGAGATTCATGCTGCTGAACATGGGCATGAAAATGTGGTTTGTTACGAAAATTCTGACTACACAAATGGATCCCAGATGAGAGTTGGCTCCATTCATTCTCATCAAGGGAGCAAAGGGCTAAATCAAGATGTTGCAGTCCTCTACCAGGTGAAGTTATCTGTACTCTGTCTCTCTGTAAGTGTGCGTGTGCGTTTCATGAAAACAATGGCATGAATTGACAAGATGGAGCTTTTTGTGGAGTCTTTGATGGACATGGAAAAAATGGTCATACAGTGAGCAAGTTGGTGAGGAACAGGTTGCCATTGTTGCTCCTGAATCAAATGAATGCCATATTGCCATGGCAAAGATCATCAGCTCCCCAAAATATAACGAGAAAGTAGATGATGAGTACAATTCAACAAGAAGTTCAATAAATGGAAAGATGCCTTTTTTAGTGCCTTCAAGGTAATGGATAAGAAATCAAACTTCTTGAGAACCTGGATTGCTCTTGCAGTGGAACTACAGCTGTTGTTGTCCTGAGACAGGTAAAACATTAACAAAAACAAAACTACGTAGAAACTAAGATAAAATTCCAACGGGGTGAACATCTTATTGTTGAGAATCTTGGTGATTCCAGAGCAGTCTTAGGGGAAAATTCTAAGGATGGAATTGTTCCAGTTCAATTAACTACAGATCTCAAACCTAGTTTACCCAGTAAGATTTGATCCCTTTGTCTTAGTGGCCGCAAAATACACGTTGAACTTGTTTTTTGCCTCTGTTTCAAGAGTTCATTTTTCTTTACTATTCACTGATGGTTTTGTCCAGTGGAAGCTGATCGAATAAGGAAGTCCAATGGTCGTGTACTTGCATTGAAAGAAGAACCACATATTTAGCGAGTTTGGTTACCACATGATGACTCTCCGGGGCTAGCCAAGTCTCGGGCTTTTGGAGACTTCCTACTTAAACACCATGGCATCATTGCCATCCCTGAGGTGTCCTATCACCAGCTATCTGAGAATGATGAGTTTCTTGTTCTGACAACGAACAGGGTATGTCCACGGGAAAATCAATGGGGCTATACATGTTCTCATTCTAGGAAATGAATTTGGATTCTGATGTCTTATTACACTTCTGATCTTCAGGTGTGGGACGTCCTTTCCAACAATCATGTGACATCCATAGTTTCCTCATCAGCTACTCAAGAAGCAGCTGCAGAAGCAGTTGTTGATGCTTCAATTGCTGCCTGGAAGCAGAAGTTTCCTATTGCAAAGAGAGATGACTGCACTGTTATTTGTCTGTTCCTGAAGAAGAAACCTAATACTTTAACCTGAACACTGGGACAAGGAAAACGTAGTCCAGCTCCAGCAATTATGGCCTCGACGAAAGCAGGAAGTGGGTTGTGCTTACTTGATAACTTCTATTGGATTGCAAAGTATTGACTAGCCGTAACCAATGCTCAGCAGGCCAGAGTTCAGATAAAAGGGAATCTTGAGTAGTTTAACTGCTGGGATATTCATCTCCAAATTCTACGATTAAAAACTTAGAACATAGTCTGTTCTAAAAATGACTATTTTGGTAAGAAAAGCCACCAATAGGATCGATTAGATTGTTGAAGGGATCATTTTGTGAATAAGATACGGCTAATTAATCGTTTCAATATGTAAATACATTTTGAAAATTAATTCTACTTTCCTTCAAGATTTCTGTACGACCCCACCCCTTTTGGGTCTCCTTTTATCTTATTCGTTCTCCATCTCCGGGATGGAAAACCCAGCACAACAGAAAAATGAGGAGGTCCAGAAATAGAAAACTGGGCCGTAAAATGGAGTAAAGCTAAAGAGGAGCCACAAATCTTAGCCTCAATTCAAGTGAACGACAAATTGGAAATCCAGAGGAATCTCTTATGAAATCCGCAAAATTAACTTTCTTTTGTTCCCTTCTAAACATTCCGAAATACACACAGTACTCTTACGAACAAAATTACTATTATTGTCCCATGAGTTTCTAACTGCATTGCAATAATAGCCTTTTAGAACTTCCTAAAACCCAGTACAAGTAAAATTCTCTCTTATAAGAACATCAGACTGTTCGAGCCTCAATTATATGGATACTCAAACTACAAATCAGCTCTTTCATCTCCAAGCAAATCATCATATGCAACTGGAATACGCACTCGATCGTGAACTGATACTTGTTTCTGCTCAACAGTTGATTGTTTGAAATGGTTCTGCACATGAGAATGTTCTTGTAATCCATTAGGAGCTCTTGTACAAGTCTGGTCTACATTGTTCACTGGTTCTTGCAAGATGTTATGTGGCTTAAATTGCTTCTGGAAAAATTTCATCAAACGTTTAGAATGAGAAAAAGTGAAATGCATTTAATGATCTTAAACATTGGTTACTAGAAGGCAAGAAAGTTAAGGCAACCACACAAGAAAGCTTCAGAGACAACATGATCTAAACACCATAACAAGAAGCATCACTGGCACATGACAATAAAACCTTGAGAAATAATGTAAAGAAGATTTACTTAGTGATTAATGAAGGACAAGTTCCTGTAGCTCAATCAATCCACAACTTACCTTGAAACATGCTAATAATAAGAGTTATCTTGTATACTGAATCTACAAACAGATCAATGCAGATCAATACACATGCAATTTGTGGGAAATGAGAACCCTAAACAGATCAATACACAAGGAAAATGAGAACATACAGCAAGATGCTTACTTTAATGTCACCTTAACAAAGTATGCATAAACGCATATCTAAAGGTAGGCGGACAGATCAATGCAGATCAATACACATGCAAGCTGTGGGAAATGAGAACCTTAAACAGATCAATACACATGGAAAATGACAACATACAGCGAGATGCTTACTTTAATGTCACCTTAACAAAGTATGCATAAATGCATATCTAAAGGTAGGAGGATAGATATCGAAAAGGTTTTCGCAAACTAGGTAAAAAAATAAAATAACAAATTCATATCTGAAATGCTTTAGTAACCTCAATTTTAAATAGTAATCAACTGTAACTGTGTCCCTTCCAGGCCATCTTACTATTCCTCACTGATTTCTAGTTTAAAGTACAGGCCAGCTGACCATCTTAATGATCCTCTTCTTCTCTGGACAAGCCTTCAGTTCCATTATTACTTCTGTAACAATATAATTTCCCCCAGGAAATTTGTAGCATGATAGCAAATGTGTGCACCATGCATGAACAAGTACACATATCCTAAAACTTGTGCAATATTATATCCAATCATGAAGAGAGAGATAAAAATTCCAGAGAGCACACAAAATGAAAATAGGCATCTTACATAAAAATATTTAGTAAAAAAGAAGAGAAGAAATAATGGCTAACCTCAAATTCCTTTCCTCTTTTCATCATCTCTTTCTAAGCATTTGGATCTCGAACTTTAAGGATGTTCCACAATATACCACCACCATTTTGGAAGCGTCTGCCATCTGCAGTTTTCTGACCTCCACAGCCCTGAATTGCATCGACCTGCATTTGATGTGCTTTAATGCGTTTGAACTGAATGAAACCAGCAGAAAGAAAAAAACAAATATCACAAGGAATTCATAACAATGACCTAAAACTCATATCCTTGAATAGGGTCACCATATGTTTGTAAAATTAGCTTAGTTGTCCGATGTAGAGAAAGTGACATTAACAGATCTCAACATCAATGGTAACAACCAACAAGCTCATTTTACAACTCAAAAATGTGCGAATATGGAAATAGACAAAAATATGGCATCAATGTAGCCACTGGACCCAAAAAACTTATTGTATAAGAATTGCATTTTACTTCACTTCCTCATCCATAATTTTTGTCTCCACATGATTATATGGAACCACAGCCTCCATCATTCATTGTAGCAATTAACATTTTCTATTGTAACTGTACAGGAAACCACAAGTATTCATACAACCAGTCCGTTGAAATTGCCTCTACTGTGAATTTTACTCATGTACAGATTCTAAAGCACCATACCAGAGAAGCTTAACACTAAACAGTTTGAATCAATTGATAGAAATTTTTACCTTTCCTCACTCTCTTCTTCTATCTTTTTTCTAAAATATATTTAATCTCATTTCTTTTCCCTGAATAGTCTGATAAGGATTCTAAGGCAAGTCTTAGTGTGTTTTTATGTAGCATACCATTTTACTCTGTGTACCAAGAGGATTATAGAAATTGGTTCAATCCAAAGCTATTTCAGATAAATAGGTCCATAACACAGAGATCAGTGAAATGCTTCTTCATAATACATCTGCAAGAGCATAAGGAAACAATGCTAGGCATCAGAAACATCAAAAAAGGTAATATATCTGTCTAGTATTAAGTCAGAATATTGATAATTTTTGAATGTACATGGAGATAATTAAGTCAGTTTTTACTACTTATACCACAAGCAAAAGATAAATTATAGTGTTAATATTTTCAAATATAACTTAAAAAAAGCAAGCCTAAGTGATTATAACATCAGATTCACACCAGCTTAAGAAAGAAGATAGCATCCACAAGCCTCCAGAAAGTATAGATGCTTTGGCAGCCCATTCAATAAATTGCCTATTGACTTACTCAAGTTTACCAAATCACACACAACAATATTTTAAGGGGCATGATAATATCATCTGACAAAATACAATAACTAAAGTCATACCTCTTTTACAAGATCACTCAAAGCAGAAACACCTAGACAACCCACAGCAGCCCACACTAGATAAGACTTCCTCTCCTTCAAGAACCTACAAATATCTGGGACGAATCTACAAATGCAGCAAAAGAAATGGTCACCAATGATGCTATCCTAAAAAGTTACAATATTGTATTAGTAAGCTAGAGATAGATGATGAATATCAAACCAAAAACTGTGCAAGAGTACAGCTGTATAAACAAAAACTTTATAGTCTAACACACAGCAAACTGGCGAAATTTACACCAAAGAAGCATCGAAAACCATCTCGGAAAGGACTCCGAGAAATGGGATTCCTTTCACAGCCAAGAGATAAAAGAAAAACACAAATTTGTTAAAAGCATCAAATAATAACAAGAAAATGCAAGAGAAAATTGGGGAAGAAGAGGAATAATAAAGGAAAAGAAAGAAAAAGGTTGCATTTTCAAATAATTTAATAAGAAACAATGCTTGGATCAGGAAAGCACCTGTTAATATCAGTGACATTTGGACCAGAATTGCTTCTCTTTCTCTTGTCCTTCTTTTTCTTCTTCTTATTATTCCTTTGTCTAGGACTATCAGGGCAACATTCTGCATTTAAAACCTTAACATCAGCACCAGAATTGTGCTCTCCAGTTTCGACTTCTGGATTCTGCTCAACCAATTCTCCGTCTTCTACATCAAGCATCTCAACATCTTCAACATCTTCAACATCTTCAAAATTCTCATCTTCAAATACAGTATCCAGTACACTATGTCCTCCATCCATTGTGCAAACCGAACTGCAAAATATCCATACAAATAAGTACCACCAGTGTCAGCAATAATTATGTAACAAAAGTCCGAAAGCATCAACAACACATTTACTTAATGGTAGATTCACTACCATCATAGCATGCCATTGATATTGATAATTTGATAGTAAGATTGCATTGAAGGTCCCCTCCCTTGAAGGCAGTGTGACTGGGGGGTTGCCTTGGAACAACAGTAGTAGTGGGCCTCAGAGATCTTGGTGGATGGAGATCATCAAATGCGATGGGATTTCACCCATCCATCAAGAGTAGCAAATATTAAGTTTCTCACATCACCGGCCCACTCACATTCTCACTTTCTTTATGCAGTAGAAAGGCAGTAGTCAAGTATTTCACAATCCAATATCAATGTAAAATTTAAGCATTACAGTTGACCCACTAAACACAATAGCGTTATCATATGTAAAATGGCAGAAAAATCCAACATGGTAAAATTTTTTACACAAGCTCAATAACATGCCAATACAGAAAAGTCAGTCTGAAATAATCTACAAAAGGACAATGGCCAGAGATCCAGAGTGGCACGCAATAATATCTAGATTGATCAGCAACAAGCTAGTGATCCAAAAACATGAATTATTGGTGGAAAACAAAACCTCGTACTATTGTTATTCATGACATTATACAACTTTTCTCGTTATCAGCCTTAAAAAGTGGACACAGTGCACTTTTTTGGTATGAAAAGGTATAAATCCAATACCAACTGCAGATAATACAATTGCGTCATCTGTCTGCCCAAACCGAAAATTAGACTCCACTAGTCAAACAAGATAGCTGCAGGAGATAAGAGAAATTATGAGATGGAAAAATCACAATTCATTTTGGATAATGCACAAAAATGAACCAAAAGATCATTCAAAGAGTAAATTTCTTTTTTAGAAAATGATGACCTATTTCCTCCAAAACCTCACATCTGGCAAGACAATAAAACTGGGAAACAAACATGACAAACATATCTCCCACCCAACATGCATCTGTTTTGGAATCCAAAATGTTTAGCACCCTATTGGGATAGAATTAGTCCATAAGCAAAATGGTAATATCAAAAAGTTAACCTACAATCATTTAAATTGTCACAGAATCAAACTAAAGTACATAAACATGCTAGCTTATCTATGGATCAGTCTTTGGAGAAAGGACAAAACAAGACATCTCCACTGATAGCAGCACAGAATACTTGCAAATGACTGAATGGGGTACAAATGACTGAATGGGGTAATGGGGCTAACCAGGAAAGAAAAAAGGGAAAAAAGCTCCAAAATTCACAAGAAGACAATTCTACATCTTTGCAGATTAACAAACAAAAAATAATTCAGAGTTACAAGAGAAAAAGTAGCAGACATTGATATCAGCAATGAGGCAATCATTGGAGGATTGACCAAAATAGTTGAGTCATATTTTGTTGTCAGCGCCTTCCTTATAATAAGAATTATTTTATTTGTATGAATAGGTAGCTGTAAAAGTGAACATTGAGGGACAAAGTAATAGAGCTGATAAAGAAATTAGGGCAAAAATAATGGGATTTATATTGGAATACAATACCATCATAATAGACAACTTTAAGCATGCGACAGATGATTACTAGGAAATTGTTCAAACCTTGAACAATAACAGCTTCATTATTCTTCACAAACTCGTTCCATATGGATAGCATGACTATTTTCATACTATAACAATATAATAATGGAGTTAAGTTAGGGAAAAAGAAAGACATTCTCAAGGGCAAATAACAGCAAAGGAATAATATTTATTTTGACACCACGAAATAATTGGATGTTAGTGTTGTTTTTTGACAGTTTTTGCAGTTGGGACGAATAATTGTAGTTGTACTGTCAAACATCAAAAATATCTCATAAAACATATTATATCAACTAAAAGGAAGAAAGCTAAAAATCTATACATGTATTTATTTGATTGATTTCAAATATATGTTCGTGAAACTTGCAAAACTTTTCTTCTACAATGCACTAAATAGTTTAGGAGGGTGAAATCAGGCAGCGAACATATGACCTAAAGTATAGGCGGATGGCAACATAAAAAAACATAGGAAAATAGTATATTTATTATTACAATAAAGCCCAAAATAGGTATTTGAGGACATATTCATGTAGAAAAGAAATGACGATAAGTTGTACAATAATTCAAGTAACAGCAGAAATGTAGCACAAATGCAAAGGTAAATTCTGCACATTATTGATAGGAAAACAATTTTTAAATATGATGATTTTTAACATTACCAATTCATTATATGATTTTCATTTTATTTTGAGGTTGTATGAATGAAAAAGGATGATTTTAACAAAAGTGCTTGCAACTGGAAAGACTACAGAATGATCATTTCATTAAAATAAAAGTGAAAACGCAGAGGTTGTACACAGATTTATGCCTAGATTAAAATTTGTATATGCTTTTTTGAAACTTTGAAAGCATTGCATGTATAATGTACTAAATAGTTCATGAGCACAAATTTATGTAGTCAATAAACGAATTAAAAAACAGTTACAAAGTAATGCGACGAAACTTGTTAAACGCAATGTGACAGTAAAGTGCAAAATAGCAATGTAATATCACATTTATGTACTAAATAAGTACTTCATGCTATATTGAGAAGATATTATCTGGACATTTGAATACAAAAATATCAGCAAAGATTTTGTTACCTTTGATTAAGAAGCACAAATTTTTGAACTACTAAATCATCTGCATTGCCTTTGATAGTTTTAGGAGGTAGAGTATCAATCACCAAACCCAACACATCTGCAAAATGAAAATAACATTTTAATTTAGCATATCTGAATAGGAAAGTAAAAGCAGGCATAAATAGAAGATAAAATTTAGCTAGCTGGACCATGAATCTGAAAATTGACCTACATGAATAAATATAGCTATACTATCAGTTATATAACAATGTGTAGAGACATAATATCTAATTATTAGAACAGGCCCTTACCAACAGATTCTTTTGTGGCATCAATGAACCTAGCAAGGTCTTGAAAGTCCGTAAACTGATGATTGACTTCAAGGACAGAATCAACACTGTCAAACAGTTCGAGGATGGTCCTTGAATTGATTATCCATTGTATAGTGATGCCTTCATATTGGTACTCTTTTTTTAGGTTTTTCACTTCAGCATTCTTGATTTTGTATTTTTTGTACACTTGAATTTTTTTGCCCATGTGCTCAATCTCATGGTTAAAAACAATACCCTGTACTATTTCTCCCCATGAGTGGAAAACAAATATTTATATTACTCAAATGTAAGAAAATATGACTTATTATATAAGCAAAACACCAAGTAGTATAGCAGTGAATCGAACCTTTGAGTCTACGAGAATGAAACACTGGTTAACAAGAAGGACTGTTAATCACAGTTGTTGGTTGAAGCTTTTATTGGACAGTGACAATTGACAACTGACAACACATGACCAAGCTATCATTCCTTCGCCGAATCTCCAATAAACGTTCCATCTACAATGAACAAATATAGAATATAAGTGATATTGTCAATAACACTTCACAAGGCAAAAAAAAGCAAAACCAGCATTACAAAAAATCCAAACCTATAGAAAGCAAAACACAAATGATGATCAAGAATTTGCTAATTGAAATATTTCATTATAAATAACATTCCGAGTTTTGCAATCTGTCTTTCTTTCGCTAAAAGTGGAAGGAAGTATTAACACTTTTAGTAATTTGGATGTCCTTACTCTTGAAAGTGCAATATAGAGTTAACCATGTGAGAAAACTAGTTGTTCCAAATAAACACCAACATAATCTAATGTTTGGCCTTGAGCCTTATTAATTGTCATGACAAATGATAACTTGATTGGGAATTGAGTCCTCTTGAATGGGATTCTATTTTTTTCCTTATCTGAACTATGCAAAGGAATTCTGGGAATAAAAAAGACCTTTCCTTCGTGTAAACTGGAAGCAAATTTTGCACAAATTGTATTGGCTACTAATTCTATACAAATGAGATGTGTTCCATTAGAAAGACCTTCAGTTGGATTAAGATTTCAAAGAAGAATTATTGGGCAATTTTTTTTCAATAATAGTCTATGTAGAGGAAGACTCAATGGATTTAAGGAATTTAGAAAATCCTCATAATCCCCCTGATGGTTTAGATCAATTGTTTGATCTGAACTGGTGTATACAACTAAATCACTAGAGAACTTTTCTATTAAAATATTGTTAATGTCGTGAACGCAAGCATTTTTCGATGATAAAATGCACCTATTTATCAGTTCCTCTAGTTTGGTAGAATACAAAAGTAAATTTGGGAAGACACAATCAATCAATCTCCTTAGGAAGAACAAAAGGGAAAAAAATAGAAATATTAGATTAAAGAAGTTGGAAACATGAACAAAAAGGAAAAGAGAGCACTTGAGCAAAACGACAAATACTTACTTGTGAAGAGAATTGTTTTTGTCATTATACGAAATGACAATTTCGTGTGGTAAAGTAATATTACCACACTCATCTACAGGTTTTAAATTTTCTCCAATCTTTAGCAGGAATTTAGAAAAATATGGGTAAAAAAGCACGTATATTTTATTTTTACTAATTTTTTTTTCCATTTTCGACCATAGTGGAAAATTTACTATGCTAGCATTAACTTGTGACTTTTTTGCTCCTTTGGGAATAAATGGAAGAGTTTGTCGACAATCACCTCCAAAGACAACCACTTTTGAACCGAACAGTACATTTATTCTAGTTACATCTCTCAATAATAGATCAAATGTTTTCAAAGCATTTCTAGTTGCCATAAAAGCTTCATCCCATATTATAAGTTTGGCAGCTGAAATAAGATTTGCAATGCTGCTTTGCTTACTCAACTGACAAGCTTTATTGACAGAAAAGTCAATTGGAATTTTGAATCTTCAATGTGCAGTCTGACCGCCTGGAAGAATAGACGCAACAACACCTGATGTTGCCACGGCAATTGCAATAGATCCTTTGGATCTAGTAGTGGCCAAAAGGGCATGATAGAGGAAAGTTTTCCCAATTCCTCCATGACCATCAATGAAAAACGCTTGTCTTTCACCTAGATGGATTTTCTCGAGGATAGATTCATAAGCAAACTTTTGGTCAACATTTAACAACTAGGAAGCAAAATATCATCGTCGGTAATAACTATATTCAGCTCACTTTCTAATTCCTTTGTTAAATGTTCAGACAAAGGAATTGGTACATTATAAGGATAAAGATGGTATTGATTTATATTTTTACCCATCTCTTCTAGAGAATTGTTAATGTCCATTAATACTCTATGCATAACAAGATGTTTTTCAAGATTTGAATAACCTAGTGACCTTTGAAAGTGTTGGTGCAAGGTCTACAAGGCAAATTTATAATTGATTTTGATGATAACAAACATTAAATTGAATTTTCATAATTAATTTTCAAATTGACATTCAATGAAATATTTAATTTTATAGATTATCGATAATATATTTGAAAAAGATTAATATTAATTTTAATGTATTTTTACCTAATTTGGATGAAACAAAAAAGGAATTTCAAAGTTTAGAGTAATGAAAATTAGTGAAAGATGAAAACTTGAACTAGAAGGTTAATTTGCATGAACAGAGAAATCAGATATATGTTAGTATTTTGATGATATATAAAGATCTAACGGTTCAATTATTTTGAAATTTTAATATAGTAAACTAGGCTTCCATATTTACAGCTTTACTGAACTAAACATTTTCTGGATCCGAAGTTTAGATGTTCAAAAATGAGCTGAAAGATTAGTTATTACAGAAGATACTTTAATTCTGGAGTCTGGAGCTAGCTTCGGTTTTTGAGACATAACTCAAAATGTAAAATTTTAAATATTACAAAATTTTGTGTGTGAAAAGAAGACATAAAAATATACAAATTTTGTATTTTAAAGTTTTCCAAATTCGAAAATAATAATGGTGAAACAATATCTTTAATGTGAAAATATAGATGCAGATTGTCAGAAAAGGTTGTTTGGAGCTGGCCTTGGTTTAACGGCTATATTTGAAGATCTAACCGTTGGATGAAGCTAAAATTTCTCCATGTGATATCCAATTTAGAGAGATACAAAATCATTAATCCAAGGAATTTGCAGATATGAATGTTATATGGGAGAAACAACGGTCACAAATATATTTTGGAAATCCGAATTTGAAAGGAAGCATTGAAAGCAAGAAAATTCAAATTCTTTGAAGGGCAAAAGAGTCTTTTCGGTTAGCAACGGCCATTTTGGAATTTATGCCAATAAATACAGCCTTAAACTCAAACTAATGCAGAAGAGCAAGAGAAGAAAATGAGATAAGGCAAGAAAGAAGTGTTTACAAAGAGAAATAAGTTTTTGAGTGATTTCTTCTACAATTGTGCTTCATTTTTCATATTCAACTTGTAAGAGTTTTGATCTTAGTTGATTGAGTTTTAAACTCATATTTATTGTTGTAAGAAAGGGAAATTTATTATCTTTTTGTTTGTTTGTGAGAGTTGGGGGAACTCTTGTTGATCTTGGTCTAAGTGTTAGAACCAAGATTGGAGATATTCTTTGAGAGAGTTTTGTTGAGTGATTTGGGGAGAAAATCACTTGGTGTAAATGTTTCAGGGATAGATTCATTTGGTGTGAAGTGATTCGAGGATAGAATTACTTGATAAGATTTTCTAGCACCTTTGGAAGCTAGTGTGTAATAAGCTCTTTCAAAGAATAGTGGAAAAATCTCAAAGAGGATCTTGAGGAGTGGACGTAGGCAAGATTGGAGCCGAACCACTATAAATCGCTTGTGTTTATTTCTCTTCCATTCTCTTTATATTTATTTCATATATTTGCTCTTACTTATTATTTAAAATATATTGAATTTGTCTTTGTGAATTTTTCTATACTTGATTATCATTTTCATTTTGATATACTTATTTTTACGGGTTGAAATTTTATTTGTTAATTTTTAGTGCAACCCTATTAACCCCCCCCCCCCTCTCTCTCTCTCTAGTGTTGCTATTTGGGACAACAGAAAGTCATTGGACAATTCGATCTGGAACTGTTCCCACAATTTTTGTGGTTCATTTGGAGGGCAGAACACCAAAATAATAGTAAAAAGGGACCTTAGAGCGCTTGGCATTTGGTAAAGCGATGCCTCTTTTAAAGTATCTTCTATGTAAGTATCAGATTCAAATAAACCTAATTTTAGTGCAGCATCTCTAAAAGTTTGGCATTTCATGCTTGAAACAATTAAAAGATTGGCAAAAAAAGTAAGAGCTCTAACATGCAAAAGTAATAGCCTAAGATAATATCGCTCTCCTTCCTTTGGACTTACAGTTACCATCCAACCTATTACACTTCGAGATTTTCTCTGTCCACATTCTAAGGGTGGAATTCCCTACAAGGTGTTGAGGAAATTCTCTATGAAGGCATTTCAACTTTTTAGCTTTTTCATTGATATGATTCAATTGAAAAAGTGGGTAAGCATAGTTTTGGAAAAATCAATTTCATGCATCAAAGTTGAAAGATTACATTTGTCATTAAACGAAACAAGTTGTTGAGCATCAAGATGGACCTGTAAAGTATAAATTGCCAGGGTCATTTCACTAAGATTGAATGCATAAATTCTCCAAAGAGCTTCTGGAGGACCTATCCAACGGTCATCATGAAATTGTTTAATTTCGTCAATTTGTTGTTGGTCATTGGATTTAGAAATTTGGAAACTTGCCAAATCATGTCCCTTATAAATGTATTTATAAATGTATTTCATGAGTTTAATGGTAGAGCAAATTTCAACATTTAAATGGCAATCAAAAGTAGCTAATAAATATGGATTATATGGAATAACCCAACAATTATCCAATGTACATTGCCTAACTTTAATATTTCTACCATCATTTCTTCTTCTATAATAAGGATAACTATCTTCTGCATGCATTGTTTGGTCACAAAAAATCCCTAGGATAGTGATTTTTGCACTTACCATTTCGCATGCATAAATTAGCCTCATTTATTTGGCCACATGGGCTATGAAACATGTGTTTAAGGATAAGATTGTATAAATGAGGATCTGTTTCAGGGTCAGGAATTTCGGCACTGACAAATTTATCATATGCTTCAAGATTCAATGGCTTAAATTGGGGTTTGAGAATTAGTAATAAATGAGCATGAGGCATGCCTTTTTTTTGAAATTCAATCACATGAACACATGCTGCTACATCTCCAAATATATATATATATATATATATATATATATATATATATATTTGCAAGAGCTGTTTTTTAAGTATTTCAAATTTTGTTCTAAACACTATAGCTAACAAATATGGCCTATCAAATGAAGTCTGTTTATTAGTTAGATTTTTTTGTATTTCTTTCCAATTAGGATTACAAGTCATGGTAATAAAAAGATCGAGCTTGCCATATTTTTGAACCAAAGCCATAGTATCTAAGTATCTACCTACAAAAGAAGCTAGGAAAATAACCCTGCGACCCACATTAGAACCACTAAATTGGCCAATTGAAATACTATCAAGGACACCTTGCAATATTTAGTTCTAATTTCTCTTTGTTTGACTCTATGGAAATCTAACCTACAAGTTTCTATTTTTATGTACATATCAACAACAAATTGCTGCAATAATCGCATTGCATGTAATAGCATTGATTGATCATTATCTCTGATCTGAAATATATAACAGTAATACTCTCTATTGGACACACGATCATTTCTCTTCTTTCCACTTTCAAGGGCTACAATAGAAGGATTACAAAGTAGTTAATTTTATGAAAAATATATTAAGTACTACACAATAAAAGGCACCTAATAGTGTACTAAAGAATTACTTACCTGCATCTTCATATGCTAGCAAATCTTTTGGGGTTTGCATGGTTGGAAGCACACGCTAAGAACATTTACATTAGGATTTCTTTCTTCTAGGGTTTGCATGGTTGGAAGTTCAATGCTAGAAGCATTTACATTAGGATTTATTTTTCTCCATTTGTTTTTTTTTTAAATGTTCTTCACTTCTTTGTATATTATTATGCCAACTGGATTCCCCATGAGGAAAAAATGGGTATTAAAGAGGATCATAACATCTAAAATAGTGTTGAATTCTATGACTTGTATTAGAATCGTTATATATTTGAATATGTGCACTTCTACTATCCGAAGAAGCTTCTACACCATCTTTACAAAAGATAGCGCCTACTTAGTTACAAGTAGAAAGATTATATCGACGCTGATCTAAGTTTGGGCAAGAATTAAGGACAATCCTACAATTATCCAAATTGGGAACATGCCTAAGGTTTTTTAAGAACTTACAATAGGGATTGTCCTCTAAAATTTGCATAAGTAGGAATAAAGTTGTTTTACACAATTTATCAGAAGATTTAACTTATTTGGATAGTTCCTCTTCAATGTCATAGAAGTAGAACTCGATACCAACTACCTTTTCTTTGTCATTTGGTGAAAGGCTATCAAGAAAATGATAGACCTGACCTTGAACCCTGAATGTGTACATTCTTCTATAATTTTTAGTTAAATTCCCTATCATACTTCGCCCTAAGGGATATGAAGGCTAAATTATTATTATAAGTGCTGATGTTTTTTCTAAAATTGACAGATTCTTAATCTTCAACCGTAAGTAAACGGCGAAATGCATATGGCATGGAAGGTATCACCATTGATACCTCGCCTCCTATATAGCAAAAAGATGGGGGTTCCAAATAAAACCTGTTAGCCCTACAATGACAACAATTAGGAATAATATGAAGGGTCATAGAATTTTCAGGAATTTGGATAAGCGGAGAAGTTTTTTTCTTTCTTTTTTTATTGGTTTTCCTTGCAGTTCCTGATAAGCCAAAGATTCATATGTTATTCTACCCATTACAAATAACAAGCAAAACACATACAATCTGCCATGGTCAGATAGATTTACCTTCAGAATTTGAAGAAGACTCAATGAGATTACGTTGTACCGTTTAGTTGTGAAAGACGTGCAATTGCTAAACAAATCATGATAAGATACATTCTTATCCAACATATTAGCCGAAGGATTGGGCGGCATATTAAAATGTGGGTTAGGATTATGCAATACACCTAAAAGCACAATAAACATATAACCATTTAGTGAGACAGAAGGGAGTAATATTATGTTCGGAAAAACTTTGTTTCTTATTACACATGAAGAAAACCCAAGAGCACAAGCACATACCTATATGTGCTAGACTTTCATTAAAGAGAAACAAATTATATGTTTGGTTGTTTCAGTGGCATTTGCTACCTGAATGACGAAAAAAGTCTAGAATTATGCAAAATCTGATACTTTGCCTAGCAAGTTTTGTTTGAGCATTAATACCAAAAAATGCAGAGGGGAAAAGAGACACGCCATCACTACGTGCTAGAAAATTATGAGGAAAGAAAACTCCTGTTTCCACATTGTTTAAAGGTGTAGGTATAAAGAAGGATAAATCTTCCTATCCATGATTCATTACTTCTCTTGTGGGAGAAGGATTGTGTGAATCATGCAAAGCGTTCATAGCTTGACTCAAAACATTCAAGTTATGAGTGTAGCCATTAAATTTAGTAGGAGATTCAGAATTAATAGGTTGTCGTTTTTGCTTATGTACGCAGGACTTCCTATGATAAGGTAAAACGTCGGTCTTTTTATGCGGTGCCATTTTAGCGCACAGGTTTCAATGCTTAGCAATCATATCCATTTAAAGTGAAACATACCGAGCATGCATGACTAGAGCAAATAAAACTAGAAAAATCTTTATGCCCACAAACAAAATTGGGTAAATTACATCTTCTACCCCTGTGGTTCGTGTAAATTACCAATCGAACCCCAAGATTTGGTAAAACTACCAATACCCCCTTAAGGGGGCTAAATGTTATGAATTTAAGGGGGCTAAATATTATGAATTTAGTTGATTAAAGAGGCTAAATGTTATGAATTTATCAAATTTAAGGGGGTATTGGTAATTTCTCAAATCTCCAGGTTTGATTGGTAGCTTTGACAAACTACGAGGGTGGTAAATGTAATTTACCCAACAAAATTAATAATAGAAAACCGGTGCATAAAACATGGAAACAAAGTCCTAAATAGAAGGAAAAAGTTTTGTGTTTTCATGTACTGAACAACAGAAAATAGATTGTAAGGACATAGAAAATGATTGCAAAGCAACATATAATAACTGAAAACTAATACATGTAATGGAGAAAAAAGTAGAAATCACAAACAATCCCAAACCTAACATATATTACACACAACAAGAGGAGGAAACATTGTTTAGGATACAAGTATCATCGTTGTTATAAGGAGCATTAAGTAAGCGTACGTTTTAGATGGGAAAGGCAAGCAGCGTAGCGACAAGTTCCGAGAAAATTGCTATTCCTGTGATACAAAACACACATTGAGAAAAGGGAAAAATGAACGGAGAATGAATAGATAGATAAATTAATTGATTATTACAATGTAAAAGCACAATGGTTCACATTTGAGGCAAACCCACACCCAAGGCAAACCCACACCCAAACTGATTACAATTAACACATATGAAAAAGGAAGATTTGCAAGACACAAGGTAAAGCATATGCAAAAACACCGCATGGGTGAAATTGATGACAAAATTTTTGCAAAACAATTGTAGTTTATTGTTGTGACTCGGTGTATTTTAACCACTAATTGCAAGTTATGTAATTATAATATAATTACGAGTATCGTCCCACAGGGAGGTGAACAAGTACCGGTTGAGCAATATTAATACCTATTATCTAGATCAACATGCAAAAGAAAAGTGGATGTAGTGTAGTAATAAAAATCAAGTAAAAGCAATATTAAAAATGTTCAACTAAAAGAATTCAGGTAAATAGACTTTAGGACTTGGGATTTCACCAACCATTAACTGTAAATTCCATTCATATAATTATTTTGTGATAACATCCTCACAACTATTCACATAATTAAATATTATCCCTTCTCAGAGTATAAAATTACTATCCAAATAATAATTATGGGACTACTTTCGTGACTCCAAAATTACTATGGATGCATGATGAACAAAAGAATACTATGTTGCAGAAATTGAGAATTTACTATCGTAATTCACAATTTAAGTCTGAAGAATTCACGAACTAATATTGATGTCAGCTGTCGCCTCTTCACCAATACCTTAAACATGCAAATGGTGATCAAGCACTTACAAGAAATAATACCGAATAAATCAGATATTGGATAATACCACAATTATATGAATGAAAATTACGTAATGATGGTTACATCCCTGTCCTAAAGAAAATAACTCAGCCACTAAACATGGCTTGCATGAACATAAAATTACGTCTAACTATCTCTATTGCTTTCTACCGTCTATTCTATCATTGTGTTGTGTTGTGTTGTTCTTCTCCATTTATACTTGTTCTAGTCCATGAAGATTAGAAGTCAGTATTGTGTAGAACTTGTTTGTCTCAACCGAATAATCTGATTTGCGTAATCCTTTCAGTTTCCGTAATTCTGCCAACTTCCTCGATGTTGTGGCATGAAAAGTTACATGCCATGGCATTAGTATCATAGTCTTTCTTTTCTCCAACAAAAATCATGACTTTTCTTTTTACGCAATGAGTCTTTTCGGTCTTTTCTTTCTCCAAGCAATTTTCTTCTTACAAAATAGCAAATCAAGCTCGATAAGTGCTAAATTCTCCCATAATTGGATAAGATAATAGAAATATCTTAACTTAGAAGTTATCAATTAATTCACTTATCATGTTGTTCTAGCACAATATTTTAAAAAGAAAGAAGAGAAAAACATGTATAAAGTAATAGGAACTCAATAAACATAGAGGTGGAGTACATTGTGATACAGAAAAAAACTTTACCTCTCAAACTGCAACTGTATAAGCTAATCAGTTTCACACTGACAATTGACATTCAGTTTGCATTGGATGCATATATAGACGAGGAAAGGAAAAAAAGGAGTTAGCATGCAATGTAAATAAATAGGAGAAATGTATTAAAGAAACAGGACTTCATAGCAGAATAAGAGAGAGCTCAGAGAACATAGCATTGTTGTTTTGACTTTACTTCAGTGGATGAAAAACATCCCTTTATTTTTGTATTTCCCATTTGTATATAAACACAATAAAACTTAAGAAGAGAAAAAAATGTGAAAAGAAGGACCGATTTATTTTTCCAAAAGGAAGATATTATTTGTTTTTGCACACAAAAGAAAGAACGCATGATGGTTATTCAAATGTACCACGAGAGGCAAAAGAGCAATAACAATGGACAGAAGAAAGAGAAGAAAAAAAATTAGGAAAAAAGAGAATCAAAACCAAAGGAATGAAAATTAGAAGTCTGTGAAAAAAACATACAACATATTTGAAAATGAAATCCATTATATAAAGCAGGCATTTATTGGAAGGCAACTGGAAATGGCGGAAAGGTAGTTAAAAACGCAAGCAAATACCAAGGATCAATGCTAACAAATCACACAAAGGCAATCCACAAGAAAAAATATAGAAACTGAAAAGAGGGAGAAAACAATCCAAATGAGGCCGATTAAGTAAAAATAGGAAATATGATACGATCACAGATGAGCACAAAACTGAAGACACAACAAGGGGAACCTTAAATAAGGCAACAAGGCACAATGGAACAGACGAATATAAACTGAACAAATACCCATTTTTGAAAAAGGCAAAATCAGACAAGTAATGTTGTTTTCATCTTCATTTAGTGCAAATAAAAAACCATAGTGTTAATATAAAGGAAGAAAAGGCTGGAAGGGCCATTACATAAGCCAAGGGAATAAGTGTAATAAAGACAACTCTTGCAGAGAATCATTGCCAAATAAGTAAACAAAATAAACAAAATGTCCTACATAAAACTAAGACAATTTTTGGAGAATCCAAAATGAGCAGAAGTTGTCATCCTCTTAAACTATGATAAAGTAACACCACGGAGAAGAAGAGGTAATAATGCTTCTTCCCACTTCTTCAAATCAACACCACCAATCTAACACCCACAAATGAATGCAGACAACAACTTCAAACTGAAGAAAGTTTTGTGAGATTTTTGCATACATTAAAATACATTTTCCCATTAGGCTTCTCTCGTTCTCTCTTTTATCAAACATGAATACAACAACTCTAAATAGTCAAATGACAACAGGCTAAAACCTTACGCACACTAATGATGACATTTAGAAGAATACATAATGGATGTTTTTTTTCCCCATTGGATTGATAAATTAAAAAGATAACCAACCTAATAGCTAGTTAGTATGAAAATGCAATTGAATAATCCATGAACCAATTGAAAAAATGAACATGCTATGCATTTTTTCTAGTAGATTGATACAATTGGCCTAAGAACATGCAAACAAATTATTCACAAAGCAAAAGTATTGTCCATCATGCAATATGTGCACAATCTTAACGGAAGACCAACTCTCCTTCCCTATCACCCTTACCTCGAAAACAGAAAATGTCTTTAGGTAGAAATGGTAATTCAGGACGACTTTGACAAGGAACAGAAAAATTCATCGAGTCTCAAACCTTTCAAGGAACATGTAAAACAATAAAGTAGATATAGATAATCCCTCCAAAAAGTGACAATTTTGGAAATGCAACACTAGATCTATGTTACTGTGTACAAGATTAGCATTGGCTAAGACAACAAATGTAAAAGAGAGTAAGAATAAAAAAAAATAAAAGCATGGCAAGGGGAACACAACTGTGGACAGGTGAATCGGTCATCTGTCGCATGTACATTTGTTCATTCTTTCACTGGCAAAAGGAGAAAGAAGAAAGGAAAAAAACACAGATGAAAAGAACCAAATTTTTTTTTAAAATTCTTATTACCTATTTAGCAAAATTATTACCCATTTTCACTGGCCAAAATAAGTAGTCATCTTCTTCTTATTAGGCATTTAGTATTCTTGGACAAGGAGTTCATCTTTTTTATGCTTTGTTGTCTGAACACAATGCCTAGGTATTTTAAATTTGCTTATGTACTAAGGTAAAATATAGGAAAAATACGAAAAAGCACTGATATACCATCATCCAAAGCAAATGTCAATAGAGAAAAAAAAAAGACATAAATTTGATATACCAAAATCTGCAATGGATAGGTGCAGATTTACCACTCACAACATACTTCCTATACGTGGATGCAATTGATGTGTTTGTGGGAATTTAAACAAAGAAGAAGAATCACAATGAGAAGAAGTAAAGAAATGCTATTGTTATTCTATTTTTTGCCAACTAATCGTAGGTTGAAAATATTGGTAGTGAGCAGTCCCAAATCAGACTGCCAATCATGTTACTTCATTCCTAAACACTAATGATGTTTAAGTGTAACTGCTATGTTCAATTCAGTCTTACGTGAGATTTGTTTCATGAGTGGAGTAAATTTAACCAAGATAAGACCACACCAAATATTTCATTATTTCAGGATAAGTGAACTGCAAGATCATTTTTCTCAAGGCTAGCTACTCAAGGAGAGGCCATGATTAAAGAGGGTATTACGGCCATTAGTTTTTAGTTCCCAAAAACTTAGCTGGAAGATTTTAGGCAAACGTTCAAATTTGACAATTTCAAAATACCTTATAAGAATAAGGGAAGAAGAACGAACAAAAGGCATCATAAAGCAATGGTTGTAGCCATTATTGTTCCAAAGCATGAAATTAGATAACAACAAAGAACAATTACTTAATAGGCCTCAATTTTAATACCAGTAAAGAAAAACGAAGGCAAGCTCATTTAACCAACCAGAGGCAAAATGGTAATAGCAATGCACCTTCAAACAGAAATGAAGACGTGCTCTAGAAATCACTTATTTAATGTAGTAAAGAACCCTCAGCATTAAAAATGCAAGGTGATTTATCCAACCAGAGGCAAAAGTGCAATAACAATGCACAAAAGAAAGGGAAGCAAAAGATTAGGCAAAAATAAAAGGAAAACCACACCCAAACACAATGAAGAAGGTTTTCATTTGACCTTTGAATTTCCCATTTTTATATAAACAGAACAAAAGTTATGAAGGAAAAATATGTGAAAAGATCCAGCCACGGTATGTATTTTGGGTGTACATTTTTTTCATGGTAGAAAATATGTATGAAAACTCCAGAAAAAAAGTATAAAAATAGAATAGGCAGCAGGCTGTAAAAAAAAGTAAAACATATTTGAAGATGAAATCTATTATATAAGCCAGTCCATTATAAATTGGAAGCAAACCTCAAATGCCGCAAAGGCATTTACAAAAGCAGACAAATACCACAAATGAATGCTAAGAAATCATGCAAAGGTATCCCACACAAAGAAATATAGGAGGTGAACATGATGTAAGGAAATATGACCACAACAGTAAGCACACAACAGAGGGAACCCAAAACAAAGCAACAAGGCACAATGCAACAGAGAAAGAGAAACCATAGGAAGTTGCATTTTCGCAAAAGGTAGGATCACACAGGTAATGTTGTTTTGATCTTAATTCAATGTATAAAAATAGCCATAGAGGGAAAAAAAAAAGAAGATAAAAGGCCCATTAAGTAAATCAAGTAGATAAGTGTAATAAAGGTGCACAACTGTAAGTTGAGAACAAAAATATAATGGAAAAGCTAATAAATAAAAATGAAGAGCTGCCGTAGACATCATTTAATGCAATAAACAACCATCAGCATTAATACCAGTTAGGAAAAAGGAAAGTAAGGTCATTTAACCAACCAGAGGCAAAAGAGTAACATCCATGTACACAAGAAGGGAAGAAAAAATTCTAGCAAAAGAGAAGGGAAACCACACCTAAACACAATGAAAAAGGCTAAGGCAAACCCTAAACACATTGTTAGGTAAAAAGAAAATTGTAGAAATAACAAGTAAACAAAAGGAACATGGGTCTTTTTTCCTTAAAAAAAACTGAGATGAGAGTGATTAGAAAGAAGACAAGGTAATAAATGAAAATCAATCTTGAGTTGACAACATTGGACAAATAGCCATACACACATGTAAGAGTGAAACCAAAGATTTGACAACATCAGCCCATCCAGTACAGCCCTAGAGCACATAACATTAATGGATGTACCCATAGATAGACACATAACAGAACACAAAAGATTAAAAAAAAAAAAAACTAAGGAAAACCAATTAATTTCTTAGCCTTTTCAAATTGGCGGTCAGCTGATTTATAGCCACCGAAGGAAGGCATGCGGCTGCAACTCTCACTAACAGAAGGTTTGACACCAATTTCTAGGAATACGTTCAAGGAATCTAGTTAGGCCTTTGCGCGCAGGGGGAGAAAATGTTTAAAAATTATGGACAACATACCAAAAAAAAAAAAAAAGCCTTCCTTTGTTGGGATGCACCTCTGGCCATTCAAAGGGGCTGAATCCTGGCCAAAACTGCAATAAATAAATAAATAAATAAATAAATCTAGTGAGATAACACCACAAAACAAGAAGAAGAACAAAAAAAAAGAAAATTCAATTAAAAAAAGTTCTCATTCGGTGGCAAATCTGAGACTCTCTTTCTTACCATCAGTGGGTCGGTTTTTTCGACGGCAAAAAACAAATTAGGACAATATTAGCATCAGTTAGACAACATTAGCATCGGTGGGACAACATTAGAATCTCATAAATGTAAAAAACCCCAAAGCTAGGACAACTATCGGGACAAGAAAATAGGCGGCGAAGAACAGATTAGAACAACATGAGAACTGCAGAAAAGCACACAATATTAATGGACTAAAATCTAAAAAGCCCTGAAGCTAGGACAATCATCTGGACAGGAAAATAGGCAAAAACTATGAGAAAAAAAAATAGAGGATATGAGCCAAAAATTGCACCAACAGCGACGATCGGGCAGAAAGATTTGCGAGAACAAAGCAAAAGAAGAAAAAAAAAACACAGTAGTTCGACAGCAAATCTGGGACTCTCTTTCTCACGGTCACCGTCATTGGCATAAGCAGAATGGTCATTGTCCGTGAGTCGGCTTCCTCGCTGGCGAAGAAGAAATTAGAACAACATTCGAAGTGGACAACATTAGAATCACCGAACAACACATAAAATTAATGGATCAAAATCTAAAAACCCTAAAGCTTGGGCAACCATCGAGAGAAGAAAAATAGGCAAAAATACGCAAAAAAAAGACAGCAATCAAAAACTGAAGCAACAATGACCATTGGGCAGAAAGATTTGGCGGAAGAAACAAAAAATTGTTGATGAAGAGCAAAAAGCAAAAAAACGACACTCTGCAGAAAGAAGAAGAAAAGACAACGAAGCCTAAAGACAACAAATGACATATAGATGTTACGCATTCTATTTTAGCCAATGTGGAAGGCCAACATAGAAGGACAAAACTACACGCGAAGGGAAAATTTTGTGTCCACGTGTCATCACCATAATCATCTTGTTGAGGCTTTTATACTATATGTTAATATGTTGATGGTCATGCATCTAAATACCATCTAGCATTCACTTCCACATATCTTATATTATTATTATTATTATTATTATCATTATTATTAATTAACATACATTTTTTTAAGATCAAAATAAATAATTGATACAATTTCACGACTTGAAATTTTACACTATACAAGTATGAATTCGACATTGTCGAATTTCACACGAGATAATGTATTCAAAATTTTAAAATACAGTTAAATTGGTATTCTTTGCCGTATATCATAGATAATAAATATTAATTCAATGCGGGCTTCATTTATATACGGGATTATTCTAAAACTTTTTATTCAAAACCTAATGCTGCTTTCTAAATACCGTCGATATATTTGGGCTTCCATTTTTTTCCCCTTTTGTGGTTTTTGAAATTATTGCGAGAGAAAAAAGAATTTTCAACAAGTTAAAAAACCTAGTCCCATGTTAAAATTATCATGCATACCTGCTGAGTTATTTGGTCACCATACAAAAATAAGTTCTATGATAAAATATGCTTAAATAAAAAAACTTTCGTCGATTTGCTTTTCTGCTTATCACATGATAATCACATCTAAATCGTCCAAACAATATTAATTTGCATTTGAGTTTAGATTAAAATTATCACGAGTCAAGGCAAAAAAATTAAACCTATTTATTTTATTCAAAAACCAGTACTCATCGATTTTATTTTTCTCGCAATATTAATTTCCATGGTAAATCTTAAATGCAGGCTCATTTCAGACTATCACAATCAAGGATCCATACGATTGAATAAAAATTCGGTAATGCCAAGGTTTGCGAAGTTCTTTTTCTTTCACCTTTAATCGCAAAATCGGTAACATAAATATTTCTTTCGGGAACTCGTATGCACTACTTTCTCATCTGCGTGAACAGCTCAGATGGAGGTCTTCCAGCTCCAGAACTGCTAGCAAATGTAGAAAAACTTCCGCCAACTTGGTTACCGAAACCTCCAAAACCCCCACCTGACAATTTTGCTCATAAAACTCAGGGATTCCCACAAAAGATGCAAAGTGCAGAAATATATTAGTGAAGAGAGTAATTCAATTACTTACTCGCAAAACCAGTACCAGCTGTGGCAGCAGCAGGAAACGCACCGGCTGCAGTGGCAGCAGTGGCAAAACCACCACCAGCCGTGGCAGCAGCGGCAAATCCACCAGCACTAGCACCAGCACCAGCACCAGCACCAGCACCAGCACCACTAGCTAGACTAGCAAACCCACCTTTAGCAGAGGCAACACTAGAAAAACCACCTCCAAAACCACCGCTAGTCATCCCAGTTACACCGCTACTGAACCCACTTGGAGGCACAATACTATTTGCAAGTGAGATAGCACCAAGCTGTCTTGACTGCCCAAAGGCACCAAGAACTGATCCAAGAGCTTGCTGACCTGATCCAAACTGTGCTGGCTGGCCAAAACCACTTGATGTAGGACCTGGACTAGAGCTCCCAGTACTAAAACCACTTGGGAAGGGACTACTATTTGCTGCGATTGATGGTTGTGAAGGTAATGGAGACTGAAAGTTAAAGGATGCAGGTCGGAACAACTCACCTGTAGGAGTAGGCATTGCTAACAGAGAGCTTATTTGTGCCTCAGTTTTATTAGGCAGTTCAGCACCAAATGGATTTGATTTCATAACAGTTGAAGTTGATCCAAACCCAAATCCCGCTAGACCTCCCAGAGCAAGTTCGGTTGTTAGACTGCCCTCTGGAGCTTCCTCCTCCATCTCATCCTCATTGTTGACAGAACTCACATCTTTTTCACTAAGTGATGTCCCAGAGAATGGTATTGCAGCTGGTGAATTACTGCTGGAAGGCCATTGCTGTCCAAGTATGCTATTGGGTGCTGTTTCTGAGACAGGACTTGACATGCCATCAATATCAAGCTGATTTTCAGAGTTTAGATTGGCTGGCAATTCAGTTAGTGGCATTGATGGATTTTCAGGTCCAATACTTGAACCAGAGCTACCACTAGGAAGCCCAGGCTGCAAAACTGAGGCTTCTGTTTTCAAAATTTCTCCTATTGTCGAACTAGAATTCAAAGTCACTGTTTGCATCATTGAATTTTCATCTTCATTTGAGCCAAATACAGGCAGAAGGAGCTGAGATCCCAATTCTAGAGACTCAAAGCTCCCATTTGTCAAAGTGGGAGCACTAGATGAAAGGCTATCCATTTTTGCGGGGAGAAGAGATGAGGTAGATGAGGACATTGAAGAGGGCAAGAGAAGTAAATGAGATTGTGATACCTTCTGGTCTATATCTGGTTTGGCATGAGAACTTGTTGAAAGGTTTCCCAATGATGTAGTATGTGATTTGATATCTGTACTCAGCTTTGAAAAAGAAGTTGAGGGGGTTGAGGAGCTAACTTGGTTAGTTGCCCTTAAATTTGGATGCATTACTGGAGAAGACATCATCTTTTCCCCTGGATGGTTTTTGCTTGCAGGAATTTCAGTGTTTAAAACCTTCCCCAAGGAATCGAGGGATGAACTGATGGGGACTGGGGATACAGAAGCTTTTTGACTCAATTTGGAATCTGTGACGAAGCTCTCACTTGTTCTCCGTGTTGGCTTTACTTCTCTGATTGCAGATCTGGAAGGCCCAAGTTCTTCAACACTAAAATTGGGAATCTCAATGGGTTTCTTAAATGATTTACTAGAAACAGTAGGAATTCTCTCAGCAATGGATGGTGTGGCAGAGAGGCATATTTCAGTCTGTGGAACATATCTAGAATCAATTCCTGACAATGACTGTGAAGTTTTACCTAAAGCTGAGCCAGAAAACATGTGACTTTCCCTTGCACCATATAGCCTAGCAGAAACTGTTGATGAGGAATGTTCTTTCAATGCAGGAAAACTTCTTGCTGACACAACTTCAATTCCAGGATCTGCAAGTCCATCAGTCCAGCAAGATAATGGAGTTGAGGTAGGCTTGCTGGATTTCTGTACTGGTGCTTTAGCATTGACTGCAAAATTTTCATAAAAGAAAAACCATCAACAACTAGCTAAGAAAATTTAGCTGGGATGAACTTGTTTTGGAATTTTGTTCAACAATCCAAAGCTAATACTCTTGCTTTCATATTGGCAAAGCCATTTTGCAGATCCATCATATCTTCCAGAATGAACAGATGCTGAATCCTCTGGCAACTGAAGTTTGAGTTGTTGCTCTTCCACTTCACTTGGTAATCTACTTTCACCATTTCCACGGTCTTCTTGCAAGACTATCCTTTTCACAGTTGTTTTTTGAGGTACAGAGCTAGAACATATCTGTACGAAAGGCAAGAAAGTTAATGCATGCAATTTTGGTGTCAAATGGGAATCTTAACAGGACAGATTTTCTAAGCAGCAAAGACCTTCAACAAATATTAATTTTGCAGTGTGATCAGTACTTGTAAATGTAACATGTCAACAAAAGCCCTTGCTCCTTTCATATTTCAAGTTACCTCAAAATCAATCTACTTTACTCCGACTGAAATTAGGTAATTTATTTGTCTGCCTCCATCTACTGATGGCTATTAACCAACCCAAGTTTTAAAGAATGCAAACCAAGAAATATCAAGAAATTTGAATCTTCAGCTGTCAAGTCGTTGACCACAAATGAGTTGATGTTAATTAACTGCAGATTACTGCTGAATGAGAAAAAGGATACTTGAGGGGGGAAAATTCAACTTCACCATCTCCAACAACCTCCCTGCACCCCCCAACCCCAACATCCGCAAACCCAATGCCATTGCTGCAATGTTCCTTCTCATTTCTTGTTTTGGCTCCACTTCATCAACCTACACTAAATTGTCTCCCTGTCTGTTTATACACAGGCACAAAAACAAACATAACTAATTAATGACCATGTACAATCCATACTAGATCTGACCAACTGCCTATCCTACCTGCTTTAGATTCTTGACAACCTCTCTGTCTCAATAGTGTCTTTTGGTGACATGTCTTGGTCTTCTTTCCCATTACTTAGAAAGCATGAGCTACTAGTTCAAGTATAAAATACTATCATTACCACTTGAACAATTAGACATCCAACCTATAATCGCAATGACCTAATTGCAAGAGCAGAACTCTTATCATTTAGTCCAATTTTTTACATTCACTTTGGGTCAGAGTTCTATCTAACCAACCGCCTGTGCATGTTTGCATAGCCTGTCCCAAGCCAGGGTAAAGGAGGAGGGTTGCATAAGGTGTTGCGAGCCACCTATGAAAAAGAACTACCCTTTATAACATGAACCTTACTGAATTTTCGTTGGAGGTTACCCTTCTTAGGGACGTGTTGCGTCGGCACCCGGATGTAACGAAAAATAGGCAAAGGTCCTTGCACCAAGATAAGCGGGTGCAAGGGGATCATTCCCAGAGTGACGCGCCACATTGAAGCCTAGGTGTGGTGAAAAGTGAGCGAGGGTCCTCATACTTTTATGAGCAAGTGTGGGGGGCAAGCAAGGCCCAGGCGGTAAGGATTCAACTAGGGAATTGGAACATAGAAACCTTAACAGGTAAGTTGAGAGAGTTAGCAGATACCTTTGCTCGAAGGAAAGTGAATATTTCTTGCCTGCAAGAGACTAAATGAGTTGGAGAAAAAGCTAAGGAAGTTGAAGGGACCGGATTTAAGTTGTGGTACATGGGCACAAAAAAAAGTGTAAATGGAGTTAGGATTTTGATTGATAAAGGTTACAGAGATAAAGTTGTAGAGGTTAAAATATCAGGAGATAGAATTATTTTGGTTAAGCTAGTAGTGAAAGAGCTAATTTTGAATATCCTTAGTGTACATGCCACTCAAGTTGGATTGCAAGTATCTGATATTTGGGAAGATTTGGAGGAGATTCTAAAGGGGATACCACGCGAGGAGAAAGTATTCATAGGAGGAGATTTAAATTGACATGTTTGTCAACAAAGTGAAGGTTTTGGTTACAGGACTAGAAATGAGACTGGTGAGGATATCTCGAGTGTTGTTCTAGCCTATGATTTAATGTTGGCAAATACCTTCTTTAGGAAAAGAAAGTCACATGTAATCACTTTTCGCAATGGTCAAAATTGTACTCAAATTGACTTTTTTCTTGCTAGAAGAGAGGATAGGGCCTCATATGTAGATTGCGAGGTTTACCTACAACATAAGTTGGTGATCTTAGAGGTTTGGTATAACAAAATATGCAAAATGCAGGAAAAACAAATGGCTTTCAAGGAAAGAATCCTTCAACAAGGATCAATATGGTGTTGAATGAGATGGCTAACTGCATCCAAAGAGTGGGTGAGAGGGGTCTTAGGGGAAAGTAAAAGGAACGGACATCAAATAAAAGAAACTTGGTGGTGAAATGAAGAGGTGCAAGAGGCAATCAAACATAAGAACGAGTATTCTAGGAGTTTGTATAAATGTCCTAGTGATGAGAATTTGCAAAAGTTTAGACTATCGAGAAAAAATGCCAAGAAAGCGGTTCAAGAGTCAAGAGGCTAAAGGCAAAATTTTTTCAGAAATGTACAAACAACTTGGGAGCAAAGGAGGAGAAAAAGATATCTATAAGCTTGCAAAGGTTAGGAACAAGAAAAATAAAGACTTGTAGATGGGATGAAAATCAAAACTATTAGTAAGAGATGTAGGAAAGGTGGATGAGTTATTTTAGCAAGCTTTTTAATGGGAGAGTGGTAGAAGTGAGATAGATTTGGAGGATGTTTCTGATGATTCATGTCAAAGGTTTATCTCTTAATTAGCTGGTCAATAATATCTGTGTAAATATGGTAGGTGATTGTATAAATTTGTATATGGTAGATTTGCTATTTCAAGGGCTAAAGATCAGCTCTATATATGGTAGATTAGCTATTTTATAGGAGAAAGATTAGCATGTATTATCCCTATATAATGAGAAATCTGCTCCAAGAGTAGGATAACCTTTTTCTGCTCAAAGAAATCTAAGTTAACGTGGTATCAGAGACACAATTCTGAATACTCGTGTCTCTTGTTCTCAAATCCAGCTTATTCTTAATCTAGTCTTGTATTCTTAGTTACTCTTGATCAAAGTTCTCTTGGAGCTATGTCTTTTTAATGGCAAAAACTACTCGCATTCCACTTCAAGATATTTGTCAAAGGCAAGAATCTATGGGGCCATGATGATGGCAGCAATCCTGCTCCAAGAGAGAAGACAGAGAAATGAGCACGCCAAGTGGGAGGTCAAGGATGCTCAAATCATGGCATGGATTCTTGGATCTATGGAATCCAACATTATCTTGAATCTTCGACCTTACAAGACTGCAACTGAGATGTGGAATTACCTAAAGAAACTCTACAGTCAACACAACACTACTCGTCGGTTCCAACTTGAACATGAATTAGCCACTCTCCAGTAGGGAAGTCTCTCCATTTCTGATTTTTATTCTAGCTTCATGAGTCTTTGGACTGAATATACTGATATAGTCCATGCTACTTTACCACCCGAAGGTCTTAGTTCTGTTCAATCAGTCCATGAAATTACTAAGAGGGATCAATTTCTTATGAAACTGAGATCTGAATTTGAAGGCACCAGGTCCAATATTATGAACCGAGAACCTGTTCCTTTCTTGGATACATGCCTCAATGATTTGTTTTGCGAAGAACAATGACTTCTTACTCAAATCACTATGGAAGAACATAAACTCACCTCTGTTCCTATAGCATATGCAGCTCAAGGCAAGCCAAAAGGCAGGGACATGAGCACTATTCAGTGCTATTGTTGCAAAGGATATGGCCATTATGCTTCAAATTGCTCAAAAAAATTCTGCAACTAATGCAAAAAGGAGGGTCATATCATCAAAGAATGCCCTACTCGACCCCCCAAGAAATTTGAAACAACATATACTGCCTCAGTTGGCTCTTCTGGTATTGGTGGTTCTGTGGATTCTGCTCAAAGTGTTTCAGCTCCTGCTCCATCTGTGACCCCTGAGATGATTCAAGTTCAACAAATGATTGTTTCAGCATTTTCCACTTTAGGACTCTCAGGTAAACACTTTTCCACATCACCTCCTTGGTAATTTGATTCCGGAGCTTCCAATCATATGACAAACAGTGCCAAATTTCTCACCAATGTTAAGAAATATTCTGGAAATCTCAAGATTTATACTACTGATGGAAATTCTTTACCTATCACAACCACTGGTGATGTTTCTTCTTCTCTAACTAATGTCTTTGTCTCTCCTAGGCTTAGCACTAATCTTATTTCCGTTGGGCAATTGGTTGACAATGATTGTAAAGTAGACTTTTCTAAGTCTGGTTGTGTTGTGCAGGATCAACAATCAGGGAAGATGATCGCATGGGGGCCTAAAGTAGGACGCCTTTTTCTTCTTCAATTGCCTTTGTCTCCATGTCATTTTTTGCCTTTCATTACTTGTAATTCTGCTCATGTTGATTATCGAGTATGGCATAAATGTCTAGGACATCCAAACTCTAATGTACTTCATCATTTACTGAATTCTGGTTTCCTTGGGAATAAAACATCATCTTCTCTTAATGATGTTCAATTTGATTGTAATGCTTGTAGGCTTGGAAAAAGTAAAACTTTACCATTTCCTACTCACACACCACATATAGTCCAGCCTTTTGATTTGATTCATAGTGATGTGTGGGTATGTCACCGGTGACTTCTCATGCTAATTATAAGTACTTTGTCACTTTCATTGATAACTATAGGCATTTCACATGGATTTATTTTCTACACTTTAAAGATGAAGTATTTTCTGTTTTCAAGCTTTTTCATGCACATGTTCATACCCAATTTTCTGCCAACATAAAAATTCTTCGTTCTGACAATGGGGGCGAGTACATGTCTCATTTGTTTTAGGAATTTCTGCAAACCAATGGCATAATCTCTCAAACATCTTATCCTTCAACCCCACAACAAAATAGGGTCACTAAAAGAAAGAACCATCATCTTCTTGATGTTGTTCGAACCCTTCTACTAGAGTCATTTGTGCCCTCTCAATTTTGGTCTGAAGCACTTTCTACTGCTGTCTACCTTATCAACAGGTTGCCTTCTCCCTTACTAAACCATGATTCTCCTTTCACTCAGCTATTTGGTACTACTATAGATTACTCTAATCTTCGTACTTTTGGTTGTGTTATGTTCATCTTCCTCCTCACGAACGCACAAAACTCACAGCTCAATCTGTTCAATGTGCTTTTCTAGGATACTCAGTACACCAGAAAGGTTTTCTGTGCTATGATTCAAATCTGCGTCGTATTCGAGTATCTCGTAATGTTATTTTCATCGAAAATCCATATTTCTTTTCCACTCACCATGATCATCTTTCTCCTCCATTTTCTGTTTTGCCAGTGTTTACTAACTCTTCTACAGATCATATAACCTCTAAGCCTCTTCTCGTGTATCACCGACGTGTGCCCAATTCATCAAATCATATTTCAGCACCGCCCGAGCCCCCCCAAGATCATTCTCTGAATGCTGATCCTGTTCCAACACCCTCTCCTGCTCTTTTCCGACGCAGTAATCGGGTTACTAAACCACCAGATAAGTATGGTTACCCTGCTTTATCCTTGACAGCCACCTTGTCTCCTATCCCCTCATCTTACAAGCAGGCCACGGAGCATGAGTGTTGGCAAAAAGCTATTGAAACAAAACTTCTTGCACTAGAAGAAAATCAGAACTGAGACATTGTTCCATGCCCTCCATCTATGAAGCCTCTTGGAAGTAAGTTTGTGTTTTCTATCAAGCTCCGTTCCGATGGATCTATCGAACGTTACAAAGCTCGATTGGTGGTTTTTGGGAACAAGCAAGAGTTTGGACTAGACTATAATGAGACTTTCGCACCAGTTGCGAAAATGACCAGCGTACGGACAATACTGGCTCTTGCTGCATCTCAATCATGGTCTTTACATCAAATGGATGTCGAAAACACATTCTTACATGGTGATCTGAAGGAGGAAGTTTACATGAAACTTCCCTATGGTATGACTACTTCCTCATCTAATGTTGTTTGCAAACTTAAACGTTCTTTGTATGGCTTGAAGCAGGCACCATGGGTATGGTTTGAAAAGTTTCGATCCACACTCCTTGGTTTTTCATTCATTCAAAGTCAATATGACTCCTCTCTTTTCCTACAAAGGACATCTAAGGGCATAGTTGTTCTCCTTGTTTATGTGGATGACATTGTTCTCACCGGTTCTGATGTAGAGGCCATCTCTGAAATACAAAAATTCCTGCATTCTACTTTTCACATGAAAGACCTTGGCCAACTCACCTACTTCTTGGGGTTAGAGGTACATCATCAGCCTCAAGGTCTTTTTCTCAATCAACACAAATATATTCAAGATTTGGTTCAATTAGCTAACCTCACGGCGGCTACTTCTATTGACACCCTCATGGAACTTAATGTGAAATATCGCCAAGACGAAGGGGAGCTTCTTGAGGATCCTACTTTATATCGGAAGTTGGTAGGTAGTCTTATCTATCTAACCATCACCCGACTAGACATTTCTTATGCTGTCCACACCATCAGCAAGTTTATGCAAGCCCCACGACATCTTCACCTTTCCGCAGTCCGACACATCATTACACACCTAGTCGCGGCTTATTTGTTCCTGCTGGTTCGTCAACTCAATTGCAAGCCTATAATGATTCTGATTGGGCTGGCTGCCGGACGCTAGAAAATCTACTATGGGATGGTGTATGTTTCTAGGGGATGCCCTCATCTCTTGGAAGTGCAAGAAGCAAGAGTTTGTTTCTAAATCTTCAACTGAAGCAGAATATTGTGCCATGTCTGCTGCATGTTCTAAGATCATTTGGTTACGGGGTCTTCTCACAGAGCTTGGTCTCTCACAAGTTCAACCCACTCCATTACATGCTGACAACACTAGCGCCATCCAAATTGCTGCCAACCCTATCTACCACGAACGCACGAAGCACATAGAAGTTGACTGTTACTTTATTTGAGAGGCCTATGACCACCAGGTCATTACTCTTCCACATATCTCTACCGCTTTACAGATTGCAGATATCTTCACCAAATCCATGATATGTCAGCGCCACAATTTTCTTGTAAGCAAATTGATGCTTGTTGATTCCCCAGCATCAATTTGAGGGGGAATGTCAAAGGTTTATGTCTTAATTAGCTGATCAATAATATCTTTGTAAATATGGTAGGTGATTGTATAGATTTGTATATGGTAGATTAACTATTTCAAGGGCTAAAGATCAGCTCTATATATGGTAGAGTAGCTATTTTATAGGAGAAAGATCAGCTCTATATATGGTAGATTAGCTATTTTATAGGAGAAAGATTAGTATGTATTATCCCTATATAATGAAAAATCTGCTCCAAGAGTAGGATAACCTTTTTCTGCCCAAAGAAATCTAAGTTAACAATTCAAACAGAAAGTATGTGCATAGAATTAAAGAACATGAAGTTAAGGAAGCATTGAAGAAGATGAAGACTAGTAAAGCATTGGGACCCGATGGTACCCCTAGTGAAGTGTGGAGATGCTTAGGTGATGTGGCAATACGTTGGTTGACTAACCTTTTTAACAAGATTCTCCAAACAAATAAAATGCCTGATGGATGGAGGGAGGGTATGCTCGTGCCTATATACAAAAATAAGAGGGATATCCAGAATTGTTCCAACTATAGGGGCATTAAGCTTATGAGCCATACAATGAAGTTGTGGGAGAGAGTTATTGAGCATCGTTTGAGAATAGAGACCAAGGTCTCTGAAAATCAATTTGGATTTATATCAGGAAGATCTACCATAGAGGCTATTTTCTTGATTCGACAGCTGATGGAGAGATATCGAGAAAAGAAGAGGACCTACATATGGTATTTATTGATCTTGAGAAGGCATATGATAGGGTTCCAAGAAAGGGTTTTATGGTAGGTATTTGAGAAGAAAAAAGTACCTTCAAAGTATGTAGAGGCAATCAAGGATATGTATGATAATGTTACTACATGTGTGAAGGCTTATAATGGAAGATCAAGCTATTTTCCAATCACAATGGACTTACACCAAGGCTCTGCTTTGAGCCCTTATCTTTTCGCCATGGTTATGAGCATATTGAAATTTGTTTAGCAGTGCAACTTTGAATAGCAATTATAAAGTTAAGTTGATTGATTGTTAAGTTGACATTCACATATTAAAATTAAAACACAACAATTTGGATACATATGACCATTTATTTATTATTACTATGTAAATTAATTTTAAATATAGTATATTTAGTTTAATAAATAATTAAATGTAAATAGTTGTAAAATATTTGATATGTAAATGTAGAGTATAATTTTTTGTTTTCTATGGATACACACCAATTATGTATGATCATACTCATAATTTACTTAGATGATAATATATTAAAATATATTTTAATAATTTTTTGAATTAGAATTGATATTTTTTAGCTAAAATATTTAAAATGATAACTGAAATCAAGTTAGGTGATTTTTTCATACTTATGTTCTATGCTATTTTCAAACTTATACTAGAAAGAAAATTTTTCCAATATAAAAAAGGAAAGTTATATATCTATATCTATATATATATATATATATATATATATATAAGAAAAATGTATAAATGTATGTGGGTCAAAAAATTTAAATGTTATATAAATTAGAGAATAAAATCTCTATGCATGACAAAAAATAGTTTGATTAATTTTGGATTTTAATCATTGATTGAATTTGAAAGTAAAATTTAAATTATTAACAAATAATAATTTTCATGTTAAAATAATGAAAACAATATAATAGCTTTTAAAGCAAATTAAAACTCATAAAAGTATTCAAAAAATAGTTTTCAAATTTCACAAAATTACACTTGTAAAAAAGAGCAACCTACAACCTGATAAAAAACGGACTATAAAGTTACCACTTCCTCTCTCTTTTATAGTAATAGATATCAAGACATGATGGTCCCTTGACATGCAAAACATTAATATTCCAAACATGCTCTTGGGGAAAAGATGAAAAACACATCCACGGGGCACAGGAGAATTACCAGCTTCTTTATTTAAAACATACTAAGGGAAAAGGTTATCACCTGGTTCAATGAGTCTCGACGCCGCCTCACAGTTTGTGGTTCAGAATTCTTCACAGGTGTAGATAGATTTCTCCTGCACTGTTCTTTAGCAGTGACAGAAGAAGAGGTTATCAGTAAATCCTTCCTTGGGGTGTCTGATGCCTGCTCATTATGGGAAGAGCTATAAGATGCACCATCATAGGTGAGACCAAGTGTGTCAAATACTTCCCTTTTTACATTCTGCTTTGAATCTCGGCATTCCATGCTCAGTGCTGCCATCTGTTTCGAAAGCCATTCAGATAATTTCTCTGCTGCAGCTAACTGTGCACACGTTGTATTTTGTAAGCTCCTCAGAGACTGTTGCCTGCAATACAAACACATTGACATGATATGATAATCCACCTTTACTGATGAAATACTACAGTCAAGCACTCGAGGGTATCTAAAACATGCCACCTTCTGGTGTGTTAATTGAAAAGTTGTTCAAATATGTACAGGAAGTCTTATTGTGAATAAAATACCTATCTTGTTGCCGACAAAAAAGCAAAAAAATCTAAAACACGCCACCTTTCATGTGGAATAGAATTGAAAGTTTGCACCTGGTACGCAGAAAGAAACGAGAACCAATTAACACTGGCCCATTCAAAATACCTTGCTTTTCCATAACCACTTCGAATAGCCTTCTGATTTTTTTGAACCATGCCCCTTTCACCAAACTTAGTCAATTCAATTGTGTTGAAATGTCTTTCCAATTGTACCAGCCGAGAGGCTAATTCCTGGAATTAAAAAAACAAAAGTAATCCAGTTAACCAGCAATTTTGAAGATAAAGATTCATGAATACAATTTGTACTCACCTGATCAACTTCTACTATATGTTGTCTCTTCAACTCCAGTTCAGAACTGAGTTTTTGACTATTCCAAAGATCTGAATACCAGCTATCGGTAGCTTGCTGGAAAATGTTTTCCATATATACTTTCCTCGCCAACACTGGAAAATTATTGCAGAATAGTTGAGAAACTATGGCACAAAGATCTGTATCAACAAGGGTTACATTAAATATAGTACTAAGGATAATCCAATTAATTAGGTGGTTGACAGCCCAAGGAACCTTTGGGCCTTCAAATATGGCCTTTCTGTCTGTAGCCAGAATACTGCAGCCAAAAAACTCTGCACTATTAAGGTCTACTGAGGATGTCTTGTGAGGCAACTTTCATTTGGGAGACAAATGATGGATTGTAAAGCTGAAGAGCTGCAAAAACTTATATAGTTCTATTTCTTGCGCTTTTAATTTTGTTACTTCCCAGTAAAATCTCCTTTTTCTTTTCTTATTCAAAGAATTCTTTCCAGTGCACGTGTGAATCTGAAGGCAACCCTAAAGGCCTTACTGTTTCAAGGGAAATTCTACTTTCTAATGAATAACATTAGAATACACTTAGAGAAGGAAATCAAGCCCCCTCATCCTTAAAGCAGAGCAGGAAGAACAATGCACTTATGAAGGATAGTGAAAAAGTCAACTTGAATCAGGGAAAGATGAAATTTAGCTAAAATACTTCATGTGCAAGTGGCTAAAAAGACGAATAGTGCTTTCTTAAGTTGTTCAACCTTAATGGAACATGATGTGCAGAACAGACTCTGATGCGACTATAATGTGAAAGGAGTTATACTTTAACAGGACTCTGCAAATAAAGAAGATGATGGAAGCTAACATCTGAGGTGCCTCTTCAAGTTTTCTTCTTGGACCTGCTAATGACAAACAACAGGCCCTATAAGCAGAACCAGGACAGACAGCACTTAAAATCCAAATATTCAAATGGCATGTTCTTTTGGGACATGAGAACCATCGACTCTATATCAATAGCAGCCTGACAGGGACATACTGCCAATAACGTCTATGAAAGGAACAAAAGATTGTCAAATACTAAGCTGTAATTTCATTTCACTCATCTTGGAGCATAAACAACTTTATGCAATCAAGAATAATTCATTTTAAAGGTAAAAGAGAGCAATGTTTTAGTCGGAACTGAGTCTTTCACTTTCTTGTATGTTTTCGTTTGTTTTGTTATGCCAAGCAGTTGGCTGATTTTCCTGTTTAGTAGGAAATTTAGCTTCTTGTATGTTCTAGGTCGTATTTCAATTGAAAACATCTCTGCAGATTCTCAGACTGCAAGATGCAACCATTGGTGCAATACCTAACGGCTTCTGGAAGTGATTGGTAAAACTCCCTTGCAACGGTTTTCCACACTTTCAGCCCTTGTCTACCTAACTCCCAAAGGAGGACCAAACAATTACTAGTGTATCATTAGCTTCGTGCTGCCCCCCATACTCTTCATGCCTACAAAGAAGTATAGGAGAAATACAAGTTACCAATCCAAGTTTGCATGGAGGGCATAGCATCAGCATCAGTATGAAGCTTGTAGATTTGGAAGGCCCATCAAACAGAAGGAAGTATGGAAGATAGAGAAAAGAAAAATGTTAATGAAGAGTTTTCCTCCCATATGGAGGCAACATTAACCCAAAATACTCCTGGTATTTTGATCATTTTAGTCAACAGAAAATACAAGTCCAAAGAAATTAGGAGAACATTCTTAGTAAATATTCAATAAGGATAGGAATCACTCTCGTGGATTTACAGTAAATTCCAAACACTAGCAAAAATTACCAAATCAAAGTGTACCTGGCACAGTTTTGTCAAGGAGAAGTTGGATTTCCCTCAATTGCTCTTCCAATGTTCCCTGCAAGCAGAAAACAAAACTAACATTTTACTCCGTGATATGCATCCAAATGTAGAAACAGCAAAACTTGAGCATTTGACATTATAGAGAGATACATGGCAGACTATAGGAAATAAAAGTAAAGAAAGATGAAAGTAAACAAGAAAAGAATAATGATGCACTATTATATGCTACATCCATGAAAAATAGGCATGAATTAAATGAAACAAGACCAAAACATTTTGCCTTTAAAAGAAAAGATGAACTAGTGTATGCTATTTGCATCAATCAAAATATCAGTAAACCTCGTCGAATTACCTGAAAGGAAAATTAATGCTGTGAGAAAATTGAAATATGATGCACAAGGCAGCTCCCTACAAATCATTGAGTTCTAATAATTTGTTGTGGCTGAATTTGTGTTGAATGTGGCAACATCAGTTGACTTCACCAAATTGACCCCAAAAAAGCTAACAGTTAAGTTCACTTTCTCCTAATGTACAAATTTAGTCAGGTGTAACAAGGTTAAGTGACGGCTTTTTTGAAGGCTAGTGCACAAACACTTGGCATTTACCTGAACAAGTAAATATTCTACAACCAGACTGCTATCAGTTTTCTACTTTCCATAACATTTTCATCAGCTTAAATCTCTTATCCTCATTTTTGCCATGGAAATTTCCCGTGTTTTTGGGCATGAAGTTCTTCAATGCTACCCTTGTATGCTGAACGTTTATGCATAACTGGACAGACAAGGCTAAAATACATCTTCACTGCATAGTATACCTCAGAGTAAATATATCTTCACCATGTAATAAACCTCACATGGGAAAGTGATTCATTACAAAGCTGTGATTCTGTTCGCTCAACTGTGCCAAAAAAATTTAATACATAACATCAAAGAGAAACCACAAAGCAAGACATGACAAAAACATTTTCCAACCGAAACTTATATTACTCCTGCTAAATCTATGAAACAATAAGGGCCCATTTGATAAAACTGAATGCTTAAATCTGAGTGCTGAATATTTAAATCTAAATTCTGAAATAATTAAGTTGCTTAAATCTAAATGTTTAAAATTTAATTTTGAATGTCTGAATTATAATGCTGAACCAATTAATACTATTTGATAAACATTTAATCTGAATGTTAAATTACACAAATTAAGCCATTTTGTCCTTCTATTAATTTTTTTAATTTATATATACAAATATTAATTTTTTAAAATTAATCATCAAGTATTATTCATGGAAATATGTAAAAGATACAATTTATCAAAATTAATATTTAATACAACAAAAAAAAATTGAAATTTATTTAACCATTTTATAAAAAAATTAAAAAAACTTTTGAAAATATGTGCTATGAAAAAAAAAAGAAAAAAAAAAGGAAAGATAGTTATATAAAAAAGATTATTTATAGTTAAAGTAAAAATAAATTAGTTTGTTGAATGATTTAATAAAAGAGGATAAATTTGAAAAATTTGTTAAAAAGTTTGGTTAATAACATTAAGTCATAAGCATTAAGCTAACTTTTATTGCTCAAATTTTTCTATAGAGATTAAGCAGCGCTTAAACAATTAAGTGAAATTTTGTTATCAAACAACCCAAAATTTAAAATCTTTTAATCAATTAATTTTAAATAATAATTGATGGCATCAAACAGGCCCTAAGAGAGATGTGACCATTCCAAAAGAAAGAAAAAAGTTGTCATCATTCCAAAAGACTAACCCTCCACATTCTGCATCTTTCTGACGTCATCCATAAGCCCCCCTCCAATGCTGCAACTGAGCATTCCTGTGAACCAATGGAAGCATCCTTGAAGCCACCCTCTCCTCCTATACCTTCCAAGAGTCTATCCATTTTCTTGACCAACACTTCAACCTGTAATAAGAATCTCATAGCCACAAATTAGATATATGTCAAAGTAGAAAATTCTCATTCTCTTTTATGACACACACAGAATCAAACAATTTCCCCTACAAACAACTTAAGGTGTAAATGCAATAGCAATCAAAACCACCTCCAAAGTCATGGATACTTCATCTAATGTATTATCCAAGCACTGAAAATCTTGACCGTATACAAAGTTTCTAAAACAGAAATATTTTCAGACCACTCAAAATATATATAGTATACACACATATATGAGCACCTATTCAAGCAATTCCACCACCCACAATCCAAGGTGCTTGTGTGTTTTTTGAAGCAAACTGTTGACTAGTTTGACCATTCTATGACAACAGTATAAGCACTTGTGTGATTCATCACTTCCCACAACCCTGATGTGATTTACTTTTGCAAACCAATACAAATGAAAAAATGAGAAAATTAGACAAGGATGACGAGAAATCTAGTAACACTGGATAAGAAAATTGAGCTAGTTACATTAGAGAACTGTATTGATAGCTTTTGCTCATGAATGGACCGTTGTGGTTGGGAGGTAGTTGTGAATTTTTCTTCAGTCACTCTAGGCATAGAAGATTTTCCTGACATTAAGTTTTCCGGCAACAGAACTTGTGAGTCGACACAGGCAGGTGATGAGCCCTCAATCATTGTTGCAGCTCTCTGCCCTGAAGAACTTAATTGAACAGATGGACTGGAAGTCTCCTTCGAATGTGAAGGAGATTGGAACAGAGCACCGGCAGAATGTAATGTACTTTTCTCTGAAATTCCAGATGATATCACATCCATAATGGAAGCAGATGAAGATGATGATAATCTGTTATCAGAAGTTTTTAGCAGAGAAAATTTTCCAACAGATGAGGAAGGTGCTGACATCCTCAAATCAGTTGGTATGTTTCTCCGTCCAAATTCAGAACTGCCAAATGCTTGTATGCTTTTGCTTACAGATTGACGGAACAAATCAGCTGAAACCTTCTCTGACAAAGAATCTGCATGAGTTTTCACTTCAGAAATTGCATGTGTCTCAGTTTTGCATGAATCGCTCGCCTTCATTCCAGGACCCTCACAGTGAGAAGTCCAGGAAGGTGAATGTTCAGATTTTAAATCTGTTTTTTCAACTGATTCAGACTGCTGGGTACCCCTATCTTGTTTTGGCTTTGTGGAAGAAAATGCTTCCTGATTATTGCCTTTTAGTGTCTGAAAACTCATAGGAGACTTTTCATATTGGTTGCCAAAACAACTATCTTCCTTGGATTCATTTTTCAAGATGGATGGAGATACTTGGTTGCTCCCACTTTCAACATTGCTATCCTGTATTTTATTAGTTTCAACCCTGCTTAATTCATTATATTCCAAGCTGAGAGAGACATGTTCTACATTCTGCCTTGTAACTTCCAAAGAAATCCCAGACAGTTTGTGTTCTGAAAGCACCTGGGGACAATTATCCTCTAGACCATCAGAATCAGCAAAAACCTCTGGTGAACCAACAGCGCCTGCAGCACTGCATAACAAATAGTTCAAATTCAATAAGAACTCTGGAAAATCCTAACTCTGACCAGTAAAGAGGACAAAGCACACTTTAGAAATGAAATAAACACTGTATCAAGATACCTGACAAAGTGAAAAAGAGAAAGCTTTCCATCAACAGTAACACACAAAAGAATGCAACAAGGTGAAACTTCTGTCTCTTCTTCTCCAAGAATGAATTTCATTCCATCATTTTGACAAACCTTGTCAACAGAGAGTGCCAATATCAAATTATCATCACCATTTCCTGAAGCAAAAAGCATAAACCTCTCAGGATTGTATCCCATACAAACAGTGTTAAAACAATTTAAATGCCTAGATTCTTAAAAAATATGCATTTCTTATTTTACATGACAAACAATCTAACTGCCTAGTGCAAAAACCCTTTAGAATGACACTGTATATAAACATGAATAAGTCAATATTCGAAATAAACGAAATTGCCTTTCCATATGAATGATAGCCTTACAACTCTAAAATTTCATAGAAAGCTACTCAAAATAAAATATATTTCTGATCAATTTGAAAGCATTCAACAATCTCCAAACAGGGCAGGCACTGATAATCTAAAGAATCACTAATCTTCTTCTTCCTTTTTTTTCCGTGGGTGTAAATTGTGTTCTTCAACCTTCATTCTTTCAAGAAAGATGACCCCTGGAACAATAAGAAGATGATCCCACAAATTACTATTTACACAACTCTGTTCAATAACTAGTGAGCACACAGGTAATCCTTTTTCTTGATATAAAGACCCTTTCAGCCACAAAACCAATCACATTCTGCTTTCAATATCAAGGATCTTCTTCGACGATGATTCCATTAAAAGTATACAAATGTAATCTCAATCCCTTGTACACCATTACTTATCCTGAACTCCATTAAAAGAATACAAATGTAATCTCAATCCCTAGTTGCACCCTTTTATCCCTTGGAATCTCAATCAGTCTCTGGATCACTAATACTCAACCAATACAGGGCAAAAACAAACCAAGATAATTCCTCTTATTAGCAATAATCGAAAGTTCACTGTGACATCACAAATCCATAGTTTATTCAGTAAAACCATTTGAAGCCTCTGGCAAGATGTACACCCAATTTAAAATACTACGAGTCATATCCTACAGTCACAACAAGTTTGTACAAAAATATTACCACCACTATTAATACAAAACAATTACTGACTATTCAAGCTCATAAGATCTATTTATCACTATTACAACAGCATACCAAAAGGTCAACATGATCTCAAAAAAGCCAGAAAACAGCAGAAGATTCCTGGAACAACCAGCAGCACTGAGTATGTAGTCACAATATACATAAAATTTGACTGGAAAGCAAGGAAATACTGTGTTCCCATCCAACTTCCCCAACCTTACAGTAGTCACAACAGTGAGAAACAATCAAGGGAAAGAAGATTGATATCTACTAGAAGGATATACAGAATGGTTTATTTGTTTCTCTCTATCAACCTATGTAACATATTTATCTTGTCTAAATATAGGAACAAGGATAGTGAATGTTTCTGGAAAGTATTAGGTGCTAGTAAATTTGAGTACATCTCAACCAAATTGCAGTGTCCCCACATGGTGGGACAAAGACTTAGTGGTAGTAGTAGTAGTTGTTGTCAACCAAATTGCAGGGTGAATATTAAACATTGTACTTTTGGATTTCACAAGCTGTAGTATTTTGGAAACCTAACTTCAACTATCTTCAAACAGAAAACATGGGGTGGCTTTCTATTAATTGTGCTTACGGTTGATTATGAGCCATGTATAAAAAGACAAAAAAGCATAAATGCACAACACACATACAAACAAATCTACTTGAGCAAGTTCAAAGATACATATTGGAGGCCATCATGGAGAAAGCATTAAACCTCATCAAATAAAGTGTTAAATAAATGAGAAACTTGAGCACCTTGAGAATCAATGTGCGCAGACCAAGCGTCATTGGAAATCTCAATCATTGCCACACTGCTATTTTTGTCTTCTAATGACCAACCAAGTAATACAACATGCTGAGATAGATTCCTCCTATTAGCAATAAATGCAAGTTCACTGTAAACAGTAGAAACACAAGTCTGATCAGTAAACCATTTGATGCCTCCAAGTAAACGCACAACTACTTCAAAGCATTACAGTTGCAAAAGCTTTGATGTAGAAAGAATAGCACCAAAAGGAGAAAACAGATGCAAAAACATTCTGCTCAGAGCTGTTTCCTTTTCTGAAAGGAATTCAATTTGCTTATAATTTTGGTCCACAATAGGCCGCCTTTGAAGGGGATTAGCCTGCCTGGCTCTCCTATCCTGTTCTTTCTTTGCTGGAAATCAGCTTTAATCGTGGTTCATGAGGTCTGATTCCAATAAGTTTATTTTCTTTGTGCACCTTTGCCATGGTCTAGCCTCCACCTCGTAGGAAAATTACCACTTTTTTACCGTGTCAAGTGAAGGAGACTTATCTTGATTGAAATTTTTTTGTTGCATTGCCAATCTAATGCTCCATTCAGTTTATCAAACTTTTTTTTTTTTTTTGCGACAAGTGCATTTTCAAAGTCCATATTGCTTAATCAAGACCAAGGCATGGAGTAATCAATCTGATTTCAGTCAGGATGGAATAGCTAGGGCGGGCCCAGCATAACAAATTGTGTGAGCTTCATGATCACAGATGCATATAAAGAAAGCTATAGAGATTTTCTCTTTCATGAATATAAAACGAGAGTATATTAAGAGAGGAGTGAAGAAGAGAAAATGGAAATGTAGAGAGGCACAAGGAAACTATCAAATGGAAACCAGAACTTGAAAATTTACATTCTACCACTTAACTGTGGAAAGCATATTCCACAGACCTTGTGACAAGGAGAAGTCTTTGAAGTCCTTAACTGCAGCCCTGGTGACAAAGCACCAAGTATGATTGCCGCAGAGGCCAGTCTCAGAGAAATTGTTAGGAAGTGGCTTAAGTTAAGGTGTAAGATTAGGTGATGGAAGGGATGCGTAAGTTTCACTACCACAACTTGTTTACAAAGCAAAGCACATCTAAACATCAGATTTTAGACCTATGATAATGCTGAATAAAAGATCTGAAAAAAGTTCATAAAATTTCATTTGGTTTCAGAAGATTTACATGCATTTGTCACACATAAGCAAATTCTCAAAACTCGCTTCCAGGTTTGTTCGGGAGTTAAAAGAGGAATGGGAGAGAGTGATATAATTTCTAGTAAGGTGTGCAGCAGTTAAAGAGCTTGGTGATAACTCGGATACAAAAGTGGCTTAAATATAAAGAAGTATTTGAAATAAAATGGAAGCAAAGTAAGGCCATGATGAGGGAAAGTTGAAGCATGAAAGGTGCAATCACCAATTAAATGATCCTTTCAATCTTCTTGGACCCAGAATCAATAATTGAAAACATTGCTTTCTTGGAACACTAGTAAATAGATATAGTTGACAGGATCCTATATGCATTTGTATGGAGAAAGGGGCAGATCTTAAGAAAACAGGGAAATCGAACAAAGAACTTACAACAAATAAGTTCTGCTATTCCAAAATATACTGACAGCTCATTATGGGCCCCTATGTCAAGAAAGGTAGCATGAGTAGACTTTGAGAAGGTAGCTTGCAAGTGAGGTTACAAATACATTTGAGGTGGCACTCTAGGGAGCCATTCCAAAATATGGAATGAAGTCAGAGAAAAGATAATTTTTTATTCAAATATACACATAAGGTATAAATAACCCATGAAATACATATTCAAGACCTCTTTATAGGTACACAAGAAGCAACGTGGTGTCAGGTAAGAGTTTTGGAGTAACTTGCAAGACTAGGAGCTCTGTGAGAAAATTTAAAGAAAGTTGCACGATTTAATAGTTGGCGGAAGAAATAATCATACAGTAAGATGGGCAGAGAGCTAGAACGGAAATAGTATTGGTTGAATCATGTTGTAACTCCCTCAATACCACTCCCGCATACCAATTTCTATTGAAAAATAAGGGAAACACTTCTCTCAAAAAAGGTGTCTAATTTTTCTTGGAAAGCTTTACAAGAGGTGTTAGTTTGGTTTGATGAAAAGTTCATGTTGATTGCAACGCTTGCTAGATAGGCAACAAGGAAATTGTGCATGTATACTATCTTCTCAGTGCTCTGATCTGCCAGTTTTCCTGGTTCCCTCATAGTTTGATGCTTTTTATAACACAGATTAATCTTCCAAATCTAAATTCTATTCCTTCTTTCAAATCTAAACAATTATCTTTGGAATTCTGAAAAGGAAAGAATAAAATGAATTCTCAATTGGAAATTCTTGGGTTCAAAACAAATATTACACCAAATAGGCAAATACCACGAACATTCTTCTTAGTCTATACAAGAAAATAGGCAAAATTAAGTTACCAGTTGACTGCCACAAGATGCATTTCCTAGGCCCTTCAAGGGGGCAACTATGAGGGACATGTTTTGACGTGTCAGGTGGGAAAGAGGTTGTGTCAGAAACCAGTAAATTGTCATCCTTTTGTGGAAGCTTTTTTACAAGCTCCTATGTTGTATACAATGTCAAAAGCTGTTTTAACTGTTCACACAAGGGCATTAATATTAAAAAGGAGCACACGTTTTTGGCCTTTATTAATTACTTATCAAGAAAAGGATAATCATTTTACATTAACTGCAAAATACTAAAGTAGTCTACATTAACTGCAAGAAAAGGATAATCATTTTTCAGAAACTATTGAACCTACATACTTACCTTTTAAAAAAATATTGCACCTATACATTGACCTTTTAAGAAAGAATCTGATATCTAGTACTACATTGATATTATGTGAACAATTTACATGAACTTTATTTATTGCGATGAAAATTGAAATATAAACACCACATGTAGGAAAGCCTTTTTAACATGCCATTAGATGTGCCAAGTAAGCAAATGTGGTTCATTTAAAAGCTTAAAGCCCTGATTGCCAATAGATAGCTTGACTAAAATACCCCAGGTACAGAGAAAAAACAAATATAGCAGACATCACACTAAAATGTGATAAAGTAAAAATAATAAATAATTCAAAAGAAGCGACACATACTGATTCTCTAAATAACTCAGAAAGAGATTAGGCCCACTTGCACCAGGCACAACATCACATCGATAGTCTAGAAACATATCACAGAAGGATACCATGGCTGGCTTTGAAGAAGCCTACAGAGATGCACAAGGAGATTGCAACATTAATATCAGTCATTAACATTATAAGCAATCACTGAAATCAACATTACTACTCTGTTACTGTAATACCGATTATCACTCTAAATAAAAATCATGAAGGAGGGAAAACCTCAAATGAAAATGCCATGAAAGTTATATACAACTAACTGAAGGGTACAAATATGCCACCAAAAAAAACCTTTATGTACGATATCAGCATTTCATCCTTGCAAAGACAAATGTTTTACATTTCAAAGCCTTCACATACACATCAGCATTTCATCCTCATAAAGACAAAAGTTTAACATTCCAAAGCCTTCACACATGTCACTATCTGTCACAAAGCTTTGATTTATATCGAACCTCCTCCACCTTCATGATAGATCTAGAGCCAGTTCAGTGACAAACTCATGATTGTAATTAGGTCCAGTGCACAAATTGCACCACATGAATATTACCTTAATTTCAGTTCTCATAAAACAAACACAAAGCAGATATTGATCCAGTACTCATATTAGAAAAGTTGTGCTCTACAATTTAATGACAGATACAGGTTGTGATTATGAGAAACGGACAAACATCAGATAGGTGTCAAAAGGGTGACTTGAAACAGCAAAGAAAAGGAAAACCAAGTATATTTTCTACGTCCACTGATGAACAGCCTTATGCAGCATCTTTTTCTGAATCTATCTAAATATAAGCACCCTCATTTTTAGAAAGACAGAGAGAGAGAGAGAGAGGGGGGGGGGGATGAATACCCTTAACTGATGAGTAAAACAATTCTCATTTAAATATAAGAACTTAATAGAAAGTTCAAAACCATAAAGCAATACTTCAAAATTGACATTTCTGTGCCCATCTTTGCAAACATCAGAGAGTTGAAATTGATCATGCTGCAGGCACTACTATAAGATGACTAAATGTGAATCAATTTTTTAATAATAGGGTGCACTATATGCAAGCCTCTAAGGTTAAAATACACATTTGTGGATCCCTCAGAATAATAATTACTAGACTAAATGAGCATAAGCTTTTCATGCTTGCATTTATCACTTAAAGTACAACTGCATTAAATAAAATATTACTAATAACATATATTTTTAAAAAAAAAAAATCGCAAAATAGAATTATTTCTGTGCTGTATAAAAAGTCTATGAAAATAGCAGAGTAAAACTGCAAATCTCACAAAGCACCATTTGTATAAAGAATTGCATCAAAAAGGCACAATTGACTAAAAGTAAGTGTAATAAAATTCATGAAAAAATAGCCTAAAGCAATAGAAGAGCTTTGTTTACTCACACATGTAATATCCTTGTCCTTGGTTGTGATCACTTGTACTACGTAAGTTGCCTGCTCAGAATCATCATCACTGTCAAAAGATCCTAGAACTACACTATCTGCACGAACCCATCTGATAGAATCCACTGGGGAAAAATATGACAATATGGCATAAGGAAATAATAAAGAAATAATCGACCAAATTTTCCTAAATGAGCCAGATTGCGTCTTGATAATGCATTAACCTATATAATCACAGCAGAGACTAAAGCTTCATTGTAATGCAACTAATGCCACTATATGATATAGACATGGTCAAAACAACATCTACATCATTAACTATGAAATAGTTGAAAAATATTTAACTATGAAATTTTAATCATCTTGCGCATCGCTACAATATCTTATCCATCATGCATGATGATAGTATTAATAGCTTCCTTTAAGAAATCAACCTTGTTTTCATTCATAAAACTATAACAAATCAAAACCCTGTTGAACTGTGAGTGTTTGGAAGATAATTGACTCAAGAGAACTCAAAGAAAAGAATTAGCAACGAACAAGATCATAAACTGAAGTATTTGGACAGAATTGCCATTTAACTAAAGTTATCTTCTAGACAACAAGAAAGAATATAAAAGAATAACGTTAACAAAAAGAACTTTGTTTTCAGCTCCCATGCTACCAAGCAGCATAGTTCCCTAAGACAGAAAAAAGGCTTAAAAATACCTATTAGTGATGCAGGTGACAGTGAGAAGTTGCGCTTTTCCTTGAATTGTGATGTCATGATACTCAGGACATTTTTTCTTGCCACAGCAACAAAATCACCTTTTGTGCTCCATTCAACTACATCAAAAAAAAAAAAAAACACTCCTATTAGTAGACACAAGACACAAAAAGGCTATCCCCATTACCAAATGAAGAGAGGAATAGCAGACAACATAACATTCAGTCTAATGATGAGAAGAAAATTGTGCAGGACCAGAGAAATAAAAAGTAAACAGTCCAGTTCTTTCAGCAGAAAGCTGTCGTCTAGACCACAAGGGAAAAAATGAAGAAAACCAAAAGCCAAAGCAAGCTGACTATCATTAAAAATTATCTTCTCGCTGTTCAATATTGCCAACATATAATTAAAGCAATCCAGAAGTTTCTTCTGGACATTAGCAGAGAAAGGCAAATTCTTAGGAGATCAAAGACAGAAATGATTTTAAGAGAGGAAATGTACCAGCATCAACATTGTCCAATACACTCTCAAGAGAACCTCGGCCAAATCCATGGTATAGCTTTCCAGTACTTGAGAGAACAATATAATCCTTTTCCACATTTCTAGCCCATTTCACGTCCTTGATGCAGCTCGAGGCATCAAGACCAACTGAGAATGATGGTTCTTCCTCCTGTTTTATGGTGGATTAGAGAAAGAGAGAAAGAGTCAAAACATACCAAAACTCTTTCAGTGAATCAGTGCGAGAAGTTTATGTGGCAAAAAACACTGAGTACACTAAAACTTTTTATGAATTTGCATACAGCATATATAGCCATTAAGGAGTGAAAGGAATCTAAAGTTAAATGCACAAAAACAAAGACTATCAAATCATTCTCAATCAAGGTCCTTGCACGTCAGACCATCCAAATAATACGCAAAAAGAAAGTAAATATATTAGAGATCTTTCTCTTTGAATAAGATCTCAAAACTAGGGATGATTTCATTAGATATTCTACAATTAGAATCCCTACTCTCTCCAATCCCATTCCTCCAAGGTGGCAAACCCCAATTAGATTCCGGTGTGCTACAATGTTTAGCTAATGGTAAAGCCCAAGTACTAAGTCTCAGAGATAATTTTTAGCTTATGGAAGAGCACAAAACCTCATAAAGTTGATAAGAGGGAGGGAGAGACAGAGTTTGGATAGTTCACAAATGCATAAATTACATACTAAATATGTGAGGTGCCTACTACTTCCGTTATTAGAGAGGTAGTGGTTGTGTGTGTTTGTGTGCATATATGAGAAAGAGAGAGATTTACAGTCAAATGACAAGGCCATACCTTACGGAGAAGGGCGCTCATGGAAAAGAAATGGATTCGATTAGCTACAGAAGCAGCAAGCCAAGAATCAAGGGAAGACAAGGCCAATATTGAAACTCTTCCAAAGGAAAGGTTGGCGATGCTCAAGTCGTGAATGGATTGACCACTGCCTTTCTCTTTAAAATCCTGAGCGGAAGCCATCACTTCCTCTGTCCTTGCGACATAAAACCCTAAACAATTAAAAAAAATAACAAGTAAACAAAAACTGAAACGGAAAAAACAAATGGCGAATGAATTAAAATCAATCAAATTGACAGAGAACTGGTAGTAAGATATTAAGAAGTAGAGTGACCATTGGAATGGGCGATGAAAAGAAGGCGAAATCGTTGAGAGACCGCCAAAGGCTGGGAAGGAGGGTTTTGGGAATCGTAGAGGGAATCAGCAGCAGTTGCAGGTGGTTCGATTGGCACGGATTGTCCAACTTGAACGAAGCGGTAGTTTCTGGAAACTATCTGCTCTCCTTCAATACCTTCGTCCAGGTGAATGGGATCCGAATTCTCCGCGGTAGACGCCATTTTTTCCGGACCGGAGCCACCTTCGCTCTCTCCCTCCTTCAGCGTCTAACAAAACAACTCCAAACTCTCACTGCAATGATAAACTAATGGTAATTGCAATAATACTATGTAGATGACTCTCTCTTCAGTCTTCTGATTGATTTTGATTATGGTACGGGAGATTCTTCTCTTCTTCTTGTGCCACAATATGATGAGTTGAATTATTGCAGGAGCGTGGATGAAATTTTTTTGAGCGGGAATTGGAATGTTTGAGAATCAAAAGGAGAGGACGGAAATACAGAAAGACCAAACCGCCGGATATTGGGACTCAAGGAATATAATTACTCATCAGTCATGTATAATTTGGTTTTCAACCCTACTTCTCTTTTATTGATCCTTCTTTTCAGGAATACTAACTTGACCGTCGGAACAGTTTCCCGCAACCAAAAACCCGAATTCAGATTACTAACCTTTGCTCTGTTGCAAATATTTTTATTTGGTCAAAACAATCATCAGTTCGGTCACAGACTTATTAGCGGTGCCGTATGTGAGAAACTCCTGATTAATCAATCTCAGATGAAATATTGCTATAATGTTCACACCTCACGGAATTTAGAATCAAAAGGCTGCATACAATGAAGAGGTGAAAATCTTGTTGCGGGGTTGAAAGGAAAACAGAGAATCTGTCTTTGATTAATCAATCTTAATACAATATTACACTATCAATTAAATAAAAAATAGTCCACTGCATTTTGGTGTTTAAGTTATTGGAAAATTTTTCGTTCAGGGTGTTCTATGTTTAACAATTATAAAAGAAGCTATAGTTTTTTGAGAAGTCTATTGTTAAATTATATTAAATGTTCAAAGAATATTAGAAGTACTAAACTACCCTTCTTTTAGTATTCTTTCATCTTTTTCTCTTATTAAAATAACTAGTGCAAGATTCCCATATATGGCATGGGATGTCCATAATTTTGTTGATAATTTGTTAAGTACATATTACTAAAAGTTTAGGGAAAACAAATATTAAAAAATGTTAAAGAGAAATTTTCAAACAATTAAAACTAATAAAAGTATGAAATAATATTTGTTAAATAAAAGTATGTGAATTCATAGATTGTGGTAGTATTTTAAAATAAAACTACTAAATAATGATTATAATTTTTTAAAAAATAGTATAAATGTAAAACCCTAAATCATAAAATCTTTGCATATAAATCATAAACTAATTGTAATTTTGACTCTTATCATAATTCTATATTAATTATTTCACTACAATCTTTTGAAATTTTATATATAGATAAAGTAAATGAAATCCCTAGAAACAAAATATCAAGCAAATAAAAAAATCATAAAACAAAAGACTAAAATTCTTATAAATAAATGTGAAATTTATGGTGACCCAAAGTTCAAAGCACAAAAGGACATGTCAAATTAGGGGGAAAAAGTAAATAAGGTCATGAACGGAAAAAAGGAGGAGTAAAAAAGAAAGAGCAAAAAGAAAAATTTAGATAATAATATTTTAATTAAAGATATAGATATTACAATCAAAGTTCTTCAAGAATTACTATCAAAGAGTAAAAAAATTAATTAATTATAAAAAAAACATACCAATGAAAATTAAATTATTGAAAAGAATAAAAATTTTAATATCTTCAAATTTTAAAAAATTAATGGATAATAAATAGATGATCTTTTTAAGAGTTTGTAAGATTTAGAACTTTAATTAAAAAATTAATGAATAATAAATAGATGATCTTTTTAAGAGTTTGTAAGATTTAGAACTTTAACTATATTCTAATTACTAAATATTGATATTAATATTAATATTTTAAAAAAATAAAAAGATAATTTAATTATTAATATTTATAATAATTATATTAAAACCGGTTGAGACACTTTTTCCTTCCTTATAATAGTGATGAGAAACAGCATTCTCGCATAAACCTTTAACTCTAACTTAAACATACAAAGTGCATGAAGATAAGGAATTTTAGAAGAATTCTGTCCAATAAATTTCTCCTGTTCAATGCCTGAAGAATAAAGGCTGTGTGCTCGCACGTCCAACTAAAGCATTGGTGTCGCATAAAGAAAAGCATATATACATTGGTAGTTTGAAACTCATCGCGGTGCAGAAATTTTCATACCCAATTATTTGTTGGGAAAAAAAATTTCGCACTCTTGTAACCCTGAAAGAAAATGATTAAATATGAACAAAAACAGCAATCTAACCACAATCAAAATATATCAAAAATTAGTAACAGTAACACAACAAACTTTTTATATGAAAAACTCCCTCAATGTGAATAATAAAAACTGCAAGACCGATCTCGTAGTCCATCCAATTTTCATTATATAATTTTATGTATAAAACCTAATTCTAACTCAACATATGAGCACCACAATTTCCAAAAATTACTAGAATTAGATGAAATGTAGATGTTGGGAATTTAGTGTATCGCATTGCTCGTCATAATATGTAGATTTTGAAGAAGACTGTTTTGTAGGGCTTTCCCCCTCTTGACTTTTTTATGCAAATTGGGATGGTGTGGTTATCTTACTATTGCCATCTTTCAATGTGATAAAATGTATCGATAGTTTTGTTTTCGATTCAAAATCGAAAACAATTGGATTAGCTATTAGACAGAAGTAATCGGTTATATATAACAGATAAATGCGAGAAACGTATAATGATAGGAGAGAGTATTCGTCTTGCGAGTAGTTTTCAATAATTATAGCAAAGAACAAGTTACATCAAAGCAAACTCAAGAAGAATAAGAAGATGTGAAATCTCACTCAAAATACAGTAGTCCCGAAATAGACCCAAAAAACCAATCACCGAGAATTCCAAATAGAAAAATGACCATACGGATCTGAACAACAAGGAATCACAATCCTACTGACAAAATTTCAGCTCAATCAGACCATGGATCAACCTTCGATCATCGTTTGGATCAAGATTGGACGAAAGGAAACTTTTTCTCCTCTCTCTCGGCTGTTGCTGCTCACGTTCTTTCTTCACGCTACATTCTAGAAAATGTATGCAAAGCCCTACATGGGCTGGGCTTAAGAAGAACCCAAATGGGCTAGATACAAGGCTCAAAGGCCTAACATTATTACAAACTCACCGAGGTTTTTTTTTTTTTTTTTTTTGTATTTTAACTAATGAAGCTATATTTGTTGGCTTTAAAAAAAAAAAAAATTATCCCAGCAATAAATTGATTATTATTTTTTATCACGTATCCATGAACTTACCCTAATTTCGGATTCTTCGATCCAATGGATAAACAAGTGAAAGAACGAAATTTTACACTTCCCATATTAGGAATGATGCATAGCAGATGAGATTCTAAAATACTTATTAGATCCCATTGGAATGCATCTTACCGGATTTGTACTACGAATTCACTAATTATGAATTGAGCGCTTTAATGATTTAGTCATGGATATTTAGAGGGTATCATAACCAAATTCCAATGGAAATGGAAATGGTTTGTGAATTTTTTGGGAGTGTTTCCTCTTTTTTTCTTTAAGAGTATTGTCCTTTGAAGACCAATATCAAGTTTTGAGCTGCCTGTTTCTATTCTTCATTTGATATTCTTCTACAATTTTGGTTTTTTATTTATAGGAAATCTTTATAATGAACCAAAAATGTCAGAAACTTTCGCTAGCTTACTCAGTGAATTGCCCAAATTTAGCAGCAAAATCATTAGTCTGCTGATTCAAAAATTAAGTTCATTATGAAATTTACCAAACTATTGTAAACATATTCAGTCATCGAACCATTTCACCTTATACTATCAAGAAACACATTAAGATTTACAGAAGAGGATCCTACTTCAAGTGCTCTTCTGGAGATATTCTGAAGCACTTTGATCCTGGTCATCATTGCTTTCCTCTCTTCGCTGTCCAAACGCATAAACTGATTCACAAGGGCTGCAATTTCTCCTCTTATTAGCAGGCTTTCTGTCTTTCTTTTCACTCTCCATCCAATTTTCAAATCATCAACAATAAGTTTACTATTAGGAAGTTGATCGACACATATGGGAAAGGTGAGCATTGGCACACCTGCAAAAATGCTCTCCATAGTAGAATTCCATCCACAATGTGTCCAAAAGCCCCCAACCGAAGGGTGGCACAAAACCTGTAATTGATCACACCAGGGCAAAATAATTCCTGTTGGACCGGCAGCCTCTTTCGATCTTGACGTTTTGCCTCGAGCAACCCATAAGAATCTAACACCGCTGTTGTTCAAGCCAGCAGCAATTTCTTCCATTTGAGTGCTTGTTATCGAAAGAAAACTTCCCATTGATACATACAATACAGAGTTTGAAGGCTGCGAATCTAACCATTTCAGGTAGTCGTCTTCTTTGTCTTGGATTTTGCTTGAGGCAGACTTTTCAAGATTGAAGAAAGGTATGAGAGGGCCAATGCAATATAAGGGAAATGGAAATTTCGGACTCAAAGCATTGATTATTTGAGCTTCAAACTCAAATATCGTAGAGAGTAGAAGATATTTTGCTTTTTGAATATTTGGGAAGGTCTCCAGAATCTTATAGAGATTTTGTTCGTGGATGAATGTTGGTAGACCTCCCATGCATATTCAAGAAATTCCTGGGATGTAGTCCACAATCTCTTCTCTTCTTTCTGTTTAAAAATGTTGGAATGGTGATTAGATCTATGGATGTATACATGAAGGTAAAAGAAGAGAGAACTTAATCGAATATGTTTTTTAATTTTTTGGCTGGGAAAGTCTTTCAGTATTGTGAGGTTTTCATGCAGATGGGTGCAGTATGTGACTATTGCTGTTTCTTTCTGCGGATGCTTTTGTAGATTTTTTCCATTTTAGTTGTGTGACTACAAGATCTTACACGTTTTGATAGATATGAGGGAGTGAAAACAAATTTCTTCAGTTCTAGATGCCAAATCAACTATTCGAGAGCGTTACAATTCTATTTTTGCTATAGCAGAACCGAAGCATCTGGTTTGAGATAGAACTAGCTTGATTATTAGAACCAGTTTTGTCAAAACTAAATGGAAGTATGAAACAGGTGAAATTAAGAACTCAAATGTCAACCCATTGGGTTGGCCAAACCACAAATTAAAAAATCATGATGTCGTTAATGATGTAATAAATAAAAATATTAATATTCATATTAATGTTAATATTAATTTACAAATATACTAAAAATAAATTATTTAGCTTTTTAAGTGTAATTAAATTTAAATTTAATATATATTGTACGAAATTCTAAATATATAATTGAATAATTTTGTGAAAAATAGTATCAAACATATTTTAAGTAAAGAATATATTAAAATTTGTAACAATTCTTTTGTATAGGCATTTAAGATATTCAATTTAAAAAATTTTACAAGTAAAAATTCAAAATATTTACATAAAAAGGAAGAAAAAACAATAATTTTTAATAAAAATTTAAGGTCAAGCTATAATTTTTAAAAATTATAATTTTTTTATGTAAAAATAAAGATATGATCCGGTCAAATTCAAGTCAATTCCAATTTTAACTAGTTAAATTGAGTTTTTAAAAACTATTTTTTTTTAATGAAAATCAGATCGAACTCATAACCAGTCGAGTAGACCGGTCCGATTTGGTTTTAACAATGTGAATTAGAACTTGTTTTTTAGGGTCAATCCTTCTTATGATAGCCAAGATAATTCCTCTTATTGATTGCTTCATGCTGCTATGAGAACTAGCACACTTTGCTTACGAGTTTTTGTACTAGTAAGGATGGAGCTCTAAATTTCCTCTTCTTGATTCATCTATGCTGCTAATGAGGGTGATACGATCAGCTATGTGCAAAATGTATACAAACAGAGAGAATTGTTTATTTATTTATTTTTCAAAGTCCTACATTGTTATATTGGGAGAAAGGGGAAATTGATTTCAATACACACCCAGTGAGATTCAAATACTGAGAGTCATAGACTCATAGAGCATTATAAAATTGAATTGTTTCTTGTAAGAAAAGGATGTCAGAGCTTCCAACAAAAATATTGAGGACAAAAAACACATTTTATCTTGGGGATGTTTTGACCGTTCCAATAAAAGAACGCCAACCCACTAATTATTACATTTACTCCACAAATAAAGGCAAAGAGCATAGTCTGCGAATCATTTGGTACATAAAAATTGATCTTAAGGAGTTGAGCAATAGAATATGCAATAGCTCTAGAGTCGTTGGAAAGCAAAATTTAGCAGTAAATTTAAGGAAAGAATTCCCCTTCTAAGTTGAAAAAAAAAAGAAGGAAATTTGTAGGTTGATAATTGATTGGTTTCTAAAAAGGTGATGTTTGCATTTAGGAAATGCGCCCAAAGGGTTTGGCGTATTTGCTAAATGCTTAAAAGGCGCATTTGATGAATGTGCCCAAGCTTGGCGCATTCAAATCACGAACATCACCTTCTCATCACGACACCCTCACAACCTACAAATTTCTTCCATCATTTAAAGTCGACCCTTAATTTAAGTGATGATTAAAAATGTGATCCTATTTTAGTATGTGAGAATTTAATTGGTATGTGCAAACATCACACATTTTAATTGTTTACTTTGTTAATTATTTACTATTTACCATTAGTATCATTTTTTTTAATTATTTTTTGAATATGTAGTAGTAATGGTATCTGTAGTTTATTTTTACTTTTACCTTTACCTTTACCTTTACCATTCATCTTATATATGTTGTGTTCCAAATCCCTAGCATGGGAGCTGTTACAATTGAAGACTCCTACTCTCTACAACTACGTTATGGAGTAAAATGATCCCCAGGGCTTTTCAAAGAAAATGAACGCTAATGAAATTCAAACATACCTACTAGTTAATTTGGTTCTTTATTTGGAAGTTGGGATATTAAAAAAAAACTCTATAACTTTTTCTAATTATTAACTAAAACACATTTAAAAGATTATTTAATATATAATTTTACATTATTCTCCTTATTTCTTAATTATGATCGTATATAATTATTATATGTAAAGGTATTATAAAAAATTTATTTTAAAAGTAAACTTTTTAAAAAAAAGATAAAAAAAAAGTTTTGAAAATGAAACTATTTTTTCAAGATGGAGAAAATAATAAATATTACTAACCAACTCAATATCAAATGTGTAAGTAAATTATCTCTAATTAAAAGTAAAATATTCACCAAGAGGGTCAGGAGAAAAGATAGTACCTAGTACTTTAGCCTTGTTCTGTTGTAGTGTAGGGGTCAAAGAATGAATTGGTATAATGTCTTGCTAGCAAAGTTTCAGAAGAGAATCTTTCTGTCAAAAAAATTCAACAATTCTTAGAAACTGTTAATTATATTAAAGAATTTCTTCCACAGTCCTCCAGGTACACGAGTCTACAACGTCGCACTAGCTCTGATACCACCACGGGGATTCGAGAGCCTTACAAAGCTAAACTTAACAGTAGGATTTCTTTGATCACTGTATGATAATATTTTTCTGACTCCTTGAATTGTCCACTAGCATGTCCACAATATTGCTGCTTTCCATTGAGCATTCAACTATTAACTTTAACTGTAAGGACCATAAACACCAGGCTACATATTTTTGTTGTACAACATCCTGTAAAGAGGCAAATACAAAGCATACTATATGCTTTCCAAGATGAGAGATGCTAGATCAAAGGTATTATGGCCCTGAGTTTGATATGAAAAAAAGAGAGATTCGACACTTGGACTCATTACCTTACAAAGCAAGAAACATAAGGGGGGACAAATTCCCACTTTTACAAAAACAATGTGTAGGCAAGTGGATTAAGGAGTTCAGCTGTTAAGTTTAACTCAGGGCCATGATACCTTTGATCTAGCATCTTTTTATTCAGTTGCCCTTCAGACTGAATGAGGATGTTAATCCTACAAAGGCAACTCATCTAAGAATGACTCCTGAAGATCTATCTTTAGCCTAAGAAGTGTGATCTCCTTTTATATGCACAACATCAAATTGATATTTAAAACCCACTTGCCTACACTTCCCTCTTGGACTCAAAGGCCTCGGGGTTTTTTGTCATTCAATCATTAACTTTAAATGTAAGGACCGTAAACACAATGCTACATATTTCTATTGTACAGGATTCTCTAAAGAGGCAAGTACAAAGCATACTTTATACTTTCTGAGATAACATATTTAGACAAGCTTATTGAGGCCTTTCAAAGACTTTCGAAGAAAGAAAAATTTAGAAAGCCATGGAAGGAAAGAAACACTCTTAGTTTTATTCCTAGCCAGTTCTTATTTACAATAGAAGTAGAAAACCCATTTTATAGAAAAACTTTCGAACTTCGAAGACGGATTTTAATTACAAACATAGCATAATGGGAGACAACAAATTCCAATTAGTAAAAGTAATGGACACTTGGACTAATTACCTTACAAAGTAAGAAACATAAGTGGGGACAGATTCCCACTTTTACAAAAGCAAATAATAAGGGAACATATTCCCTTTGGATAAAACCAAACATTAAAAGACAAACAAGCTTTATACAAATGGGACCATGTGAAAGATGTCATGATGCACTAAGGAAAATTATGATAATCACAATAAGCCTTGGAGAAGGGATCAATCCAAAATATTCCTACTCCTTCCCAATTCATGTCATGAGGATAACATGCAGGATCATATTCGTGGATAAAGTCTTCATAATCCTTTTCTTCTGGGATTTCTTCAATATTTGGATCATCAAGGAGAGGATCTTGAGAATCTGGTATCGTATCATAATTCATAGGATCAAAGTCTCGAGGACTTTCAGATTTGAGCTTTGTGCCCTAGCATGGTTCTGAGGGAGGTTGAGTGACTTTATCAAGAACTTTAGTATATGTTTGTGTAGCCTTGTCTTTCAATCGATTCGGAACAAAAGTATAAGGAAGTTCATAAGTCTTGATAGTAATCAGAGGGATCTGGTTGGCAAGATAGAGATGAGATCTTAGAGCTTCTTTTTTTCTTAGGATTTCATGAAATCTTTTATTAAGAAAAGACTGCCATATATAGCAAATTGGCTTGGGAACCAAACGATTTTTATCTTCTTAAACATATGGCCAGTGTAAAATAAAAACAGAATAGACCTCGTCTTCTTGAGGGAGTTGAAATTCTTCATAGATCTGATCAAGACAAAACTCAATCCATTTTTCTATGGGTCAATACCATTCCAGAAAAGTCCAAAATAGAGAATTACAATTCCTGGGATTGGACAGAAATATAAACAGTTAGTTAAGAGAAAACTGAATAGGGAAATAATAAAGAGTATCCAAACACCAAAAACACCATAACAGTTCATCAGCAAAAGGCTGGTTCGGAATAATGGTAATAGCATTACAGAAAGGGTGATCTGAGAGGAAAGAGAGTTTCTGGATACTAAAATTATACAGAGAGGCATACATTACTAAGAAGGAGAAAACATTATCTCTAGCAAAAGACTTAATGGCTAAGAGATTAAAAGGTTTCCTAGAAGGAGGAAGATCTCTTTGGTGTAAGGCTTTAGGATGGAAACAACGAGTAGTATTGGGACTGAAGAATCAAAAGAAGAAGCCATGAGAATAACTGGAATAGAGAATTTACTAGAAATGAGATGAAGAAACTTAGGTTTAGGTCAGGTAAGGAGATCAGGGACAAGGTTATGATCCCATTTTATATGCATAACATCAAATTGATATTTATAAAACCAATCCTTTAACCTCAATAATTGTGGCTTCGGTATCATTTTGTTTCTGAATTCCATTATCCTGGGGAAAGATGAATTATCCATCTTTATGGTAAAGTGAAAACTAATCAGATGAAATTCAAACTTTTTGATTCCATTCTTTAGGACTAGGATTTCTTTGATTACTATATGATAATGCTTTTCTGACTCATTGAATTGTTCACTAGCATGTCCACAGCTGCTTTCTATCGAGCTCTTCAAGTAGGACAGCTCCCAATATTCATCACTGGCATCAATATGAAAGATCCTGTGGCCTGTGCTAGGAATCTTCAAAGGTAGTGAAGTCTGACACATCTCCTTTAGCTTTCTGAGAGCTTCCTTTTGTTCTTTTACCCTAAGGTGGGGGTTTTTTTTTCAAAGAAATTCTTTAATATAATTAACAATTCCTAACTCCTTTCAAAGAAATTCAACAGTTCTTCCATAGTTCTCCAAATACACCAGTCAGTTATCTAGATTGCTGAAAAAGAAACCCCACCTTGGGGTAAAGAACAAAGTGAAGCTATTAGAAAGCTAAATTAGATGTGTCAGACTCCACCACCTTTGAAGATTCCTAGCACAAGCCACAGGATCCTTCAAACTGATGCCAGTGATGAATATTGGGGAGCTATCCTACTTGAAGAGCTCGATGGAAAGCGGCAATATTGTGGACATACTAGTGGACAATTCAAAGAGTCAGAAAAGCAATATCATACAGTGATCAAAGAAATCCTGGCCATAAAGAATGGAATCAAAAAGTTTGAATTTCATCTAATTGGTTTTCACTTTACCATAAAGATGGATAATTCATCTTTCCCTAGGATAATGGAATTCATAAACAAGATGATACCGGAGTCACAATTATTGAGGTTAAAGGATTGGTTTTTTAAATATCAATTTGATGTTGTACATATAAAATCAGATCATAACCTTGTCCCTAATCTCCTCACCCGGCCTAAACCTTAGTTTCTTCATCTCATTTCTAGTAAATTCTCTATTCCAGTTATTCTTATGGCTTCTTCTTTTGACTCTTCAGTTTCCAATACTACTCGTTGTTTCTATCCTAAAGCCTTACACCAAAGAGATCTTCCTCCTTCTAGGAAACCTCTTAAATCTCTTTTATCCATTAAGTCTTTTGCTAGAGATAATGTTTTCTCCTTCTTAGTAATATATGCCTCCCTATATAATTTTAGTATCCAGAAACTCTCTTTCCTCTTAGATCACCCTTTTTGTAATGCTATCACCATTATTCCGAGTCAGCCTTTTGCTGATGAACTATTATGGTGTTTTTGGTGTTTGGGTACTCTTTATTATTTCCCTATTCAGTTTCCACTTAACCAACTATTTATATTTCTCTCCAATCCCAGGAATTGTAATTTTCTATTTTGGACTTTTCTAGAATGGTATTGCCTCATAGAAAAATGGACTGAGTTTTGTTTTGATCAGATTTATGAAGAATCTCAACTCCCTCAAGAAGATGAGGTCTATTATGTTTTTATTCTACACAAGCCATATGTTCAAGAAGATAAAAATCGTTTGGCTCCTAAGCCGATTTGCTATATATAGAAGTCTTTTCTTAATAAAAGATTGAGATAATGTCCAAAAAGGTCCCTCACATATTGACGAATGAGCTTTTTAGTCCCCCAATTCCAAAATGAGACAAAATCGTCCCTCACATTATATAAACAAACCATTTTTGTCCCTCACATTATATAAATGAACCATTTTCGTCCTTCACATTACATAAACGAAACTATTTTAGTCCCCCAAATCACGTGTAATGTAATGTGAGGGACAATTTTGTCTTATTTTGAAATTGAGGGACTAAAAAACTCATTTTGTAATATGTGAGGGACCTTTTTGGACATTATCTCTAAAAGATTTCATGAAATCCCAAGAGAGAAAATAGCTCTAAGATCTCATCTCTATCTAACCAATCAAATCCCTATTATTACTACCAAGACTCATGAACTTCTTTCTACTTTTGTTCCGAACCGATTGAAAGACAAGGCTACACAAACAGATACTGAAGTTCTTGACAAAGTCACTCAACCTCCCTCAGAACCATGCCAGGAGACAAAGCTCAAATCTGAGAGTCCTCGAGGCTTTGATCCTATGAATTATGGTACAATGCCAGATTCTCAGGATCCTCTTTCTAATGATCCAAAGATTGAAGAAATTATAGGAGAAAAAGATTATGAGGATTTTATCCATGAATATGATCCTACATGTTATCCTCATGACATGAATTGGGAAGGAGCAGGAATATTCTGAACTGATCCCTTCTCTAAGGCTTATTATGATTATCATAATTTTCCTTAGTGCATCATAGCATCTTTCACATGGTCACATTTGTATAAAACTTGTTTGTCTTTTAATGTTTGGTTTTATCTAAAGGGAATATATTCCCTTACTATTTGCTTTTGTAAAAGTGAAAATTTGTCTCCACTTATGTTTCTTACTTTGTAAGGTAATTAGTCCAAGTGTCCTTTACTTTTACTAATGGGAATCTGTTGTCTCCCATTATGCTATGTTTGTAATTAAAGTTCGTCTTTGAAGTCCAAAAGTTTTTCTGTAAAAGGGGTCTTCTACTTCCATTATAAAGAAGAACTGGTTGGGAATAAAACTAAGAGTACTTTTTTACTTCCATGGTTTTCTAAACTTTTCTTTCTTTGAAAGGCCTCAATAAGCTTGTCTAAATATGTTACCTCAGAAAGCATAGAGTATGCTTTGTACTTGCCTCTTTTAGAGGATCCTGTACAACAGAAATATGTAGTTTGGTGTTTACGATCCTTACAGTTAAAGTTAATAGTTGAATGACAAAAGATCCCGAGGCCTTTGAGTCCAGGAAGGACGTGTAGGCAAGTGGGTTGAGGAGTTTAGCTGTTAAGTTTAGCTTTGTAAGGCTCCCGAATCCTTGTCATGACTATATTTTTATTATAATATAAGTGGCATTTGGTTCTTTGAGAAAGTTTTTTTTTTAGATTCTTATTTCTTCAGTGGATTCTATTGAGCAGCGAATATGTTTTATTCTTATCCATTGGGTAAGGAGTCTCACAAAACAACATTAATAGATAAATCCTTTCAATCTCTTAGGTCTAAAGTCCCTTCTGGACAACAACAACAGGACTTATTTAGTATTTACCGGTTAATATCACTATGAGAGCCGTAGTTTAATAATTTCACTAGACAACATATTTTTGATGTAAAGGATCCTCAAAAAGGCAAGTACAGAACATACTTTATGCATACAAGGAAAGACATGTTTAAACAGGTTTTTTGGGACCCTAAAGAAACTTTCGAAGAAAAGAAAAGCTTTAGAAAGCCATTTGAGAGAACACTCTGTTTTTATTTCAAAACCTCGTGCCATTTTCAGGAAAACAAGAGCCTCTATGTATAGAGGTTTCATTCTTTACAACGGACTCCAAAAGCGGACTTTAGACAGTATTTTAAGACGGACTTCAAGTCTCGAATTACAAGTCCGGACTTTTTACAAGACATACTTTAATAATTCAAATCTAGTGGGGACACCTCCCACATTATTCAACAAATAGGTACTAATATTTCAACTTGGTGGGGACACATCCCATTTAATTCAAATTCTTACCATGAAAAGTCGTAAGAAGGACAATGACTTTATGAAGAATCATGATAGTCGTAGAAGCTTTTAGAAAATGAGATATCTTAGTAAATACCATAGTCATCCCAATTGACGTAGTGATCATCGTATGGCTTATATGGGTCTTGGGAATCTTCTATCATGTCGAAAACTTCTTTAAGCTCTGTGTCTGGAGATGATTTTTCAAGTCCTCCTAAAATGGCGCTAGGTTGGTCTAGATCAGTTTGAGTAGTTTGGTCTTTCTTCTGTATGCTGGTGGAAGTGGATGCAAGGTTATGTCCTTCGAGAACTTTAATGGAGATTTGATCAACAGAGTAGAGGTGCTCTATCAAGTATCTCCATACATAGTAAGTCGATTTTGGAACAGACGTTTGCATGTTTTCCTAAACATATGGACGATGAAGAATGAAGATGGTACTGATTTGATCTTGGTCGTCATGTGATTCCAAAATTTGGTCAAGACAAAAATCTAACCAATGTCCTGCAGGGTAGTACCATTCTAAGAAAGTCCATATCAATAGCTTGTATACTTCTGTTCCAAAACTGACTTGCTATGTATGGAGAGCCCTTCTTGGAGGAATTGAAAATTTAGATGCCAGTTGGAAATTCTTGATAGAGCACCTCTGCTCTGTTAATCAAATCTCGATTAAAGTTCCCGAAGGACATAACCTTGCATCGACTTCCACCAACATACAGAAGAAAGACCAAGCTACTCAGACTGATGTAGACAAACCTAGTGCCATTTTAGAAGGACTTGAAAAATCATCTTTAGACAAAGAGCCTAAAGAAGTTTTCGACATGATGGAAGATTCCCAATACCCATATGAGCCATATGATAATCACTCCATTAATTGGGATGGCTATGGTATTTATTGGGATGTCTCATTTTCTAAGAGCTACTACAACTATCATGATTTTCCATAAAGTCATTGTCCCCTTACTTTATGACTTTTCATGATAAGAATTTGAATTAAATGAAATGTGTCCCCACCAAGTTGAAATGTTAGTACCTATTTGTTGAATAATGTGGGAAGTGTCCCCACTAGATTTGAATTAGTAAAGTATGTCTTGTAAAAAGTTCAGACTTGTAATTTGAGACTTGAAGTTTGTCTTAAATACTGTCTAAAATCCGCTCTTGAAGTCCGTTGTAAAGAATGAAACCTCTATATATAGAGGCTCTTGTTTCCTAAAAAGGGCAAGAGGTTTTGAAATAAAAATAGAGTGTTCTCTCAAATAGCTTTCTAATACTTTTCTTTTCTTCGAAAGTTTCTTTAGGGTTCCAAAAAACTTGTTTAAACATATCCTCTCTTGTATGCATAAAGTATTCTCTGTACTTGTCTCTTTGAGAATCTTGTACATCAGAAATATGTTGTCTGGTGAGATCATTAAACTACGGCCCTCACAGTGATATTAATTGGTAGATGCTAAATAAATGCTATCGTTGTTGTCTCGTTGTTGTTTAGGAGGGGCTTTAGGCATAAGGGATTGAAAGGATTTATCTGTTAATGTTGCTTTGTGAGGCTCCCGAGGTTTCAATAGTATTAGAGCCATTAGGCAACGTTTTGTTAAACCTTTCAATCCCTTATGTTTTAACTCTTATAAGGATTCGAGTAATGAAATGATTGTTTGAGAGTGTTCACATGTACTTCCTAGTTATGTGCATAGTTATGAACAATGTAAGACTTAATAGTGATCATGGTTAATATTTTAATGTTAATTTATTGAGATAATTTAACGTTTCTAAATGAGAATTTTAAGATTTAAAATTAGAGAGATAAATTATACTTTTTGTCACATTGAAATTAAGGCTACTTAAAATGATTGATCTGATTTAAACTCGATTCGATTTGATCTAAAATTTCAATTTGTGAGTTGAAATCAATTCGAATATTTCAAATTTGATCGGTTTTGATTTAAACTTTTTTTTTCCTCTCGCTTTTCTTTTCATACACAAAATTAAATTAAAACTAATATTTTCATATAAAAAATTGTCTACTCTTTTATACAAAGATAATAAATAATTTTTATGTAACTATGTTAATTTGGATCAAATTCAATAAATTATACTAATCCAAAATATATAAAGCTGATCGGAACTAGATCAGTCGATATCCGATCCAATTTGATCCGCAAATCAAAATGATCATCCTTAATTTAAATTATCATAGTTGCTTTTTCTTTTCTCTTGCCTTACTAATATATAAAAATCAATCCAATTCTATCTAGGACTTTTTCCATGACTCACTACTTATTCTTACATAACTACTAATTTCAAATTAAAATAATCCACCACGAATGATAAATTCTCTTTCTAATTATCTTGCCATGCATAAATTGCACTAAGCCTAATAGACGTCACATTATAGGACAAGGAAAGTACCTAAATGGACCTTCCTATATTATGTTTTAATTTCTTTTAAGAATATTGTGAAATAATCCCTAATTTGATATACAGCCTATATAATACATGAATCGTAATAATAAAGGAAATGGAAATTCAAGTTATGGGATTTGTTGTGATAATTAATCATTTTTCATTTTATCCACTTCCGTTTTCACTCATCTCCAAGTAAATTAAAAATAATAATTATCTATATATTTCAAATCCCTAACATGAGAAATGTTTGGAAAAGACATGATGGAAAAAAAAAATAACAATAAAACGAGAGAGAAAGGTATATGCCATTTTATTGTACTGACCAGGCAGATCACAAGGAAAGTGACCATTTTGAACAAGGAGGTCAAAATGGTAAAACAACGAGAAGGCCAAGGTTGACATCGTCCACAACAGCGCCACCGGAATTTTCCTCCGATTTCCGACATCTACCGCCCACTTGAGGAGACTATCAGCAATAATAATCGTTACCGGCTTCTCAATCTCTACATGGTCGAGAAGATCTTCAACGGGCTCCTCCATTTTTGTCTGGATTGCTTCAATAAATCTGACCATGTTGGCCGCCCGGCTGTTTTCGGAAGGCAACACATTGGGTATCGTTGCAAAACGAATTGTGTCCGGTTTGGGCTCAGTTCCAATGAAACTGAGCCACTCCTCGGTGATTACGAAGGTGAAAGCGAACTGAGTTTGATTCATTTGATACATTCTTGAAGATATTATCTTGCAGAGGTTCATCATGGGGTTAATATGACCTCGTCCTGGGCATGGAACGACGAATATATGGGCTGGATGACTTCCAAGCGTCTCCGGCTCGCTTCCGACCGGAATCATATTATCCATGTTTGAGAATGAAATTGGACCCTAAGAGTTACGATTTTATTACTTCTCCCCTCACTGCTGCTGATGCTTTTTTGGTCCAATAATTGTGGATAGCGTCATCATTCGTCCTCATATTGGTTCCATTTGATAATTTATCTTGAAAATTTGCAAATTTGAATTTAATTAGCCTTAATAGAATCAATACAAATGTAATTTGCACAATTTATATATACATATACATATACATATATATATATATATTACTCCATCAGTTGAAAAAAAAAATTATTCTTGATTTTGGATAATTTTTTAAACTTATAAAATACAATGCACTTAATATATCATTAAATATATATATTTTTTATTTTTTAATTTAATTATATATTATCATTATTAAGAATAATAATATATTATCATTATTAGGAATGCCCTAAGGTTACTTGTCCAAAAGCTAAGAAAACACACACCGAACTTGGGTTTTTCCTCAATATTTATTATTTTATTTTAAATTAAAAAATATTGCTAGTTTAATTGTGATTCCAAAGATTGAAGTCGATTCTACCAAAATAGACTTCAAAGTGAAGTTAATTTTCCTAAAATCGATTTCAAACTTTTTTTTTTTTTAAATTATGACCCAAGTCGACAATCACATTGTTGACTTCAGGAGGTTATAACCAAAAAAAAAAAAAAACGAACCCCATTTGTCTGCTTAAGCTTTCTTCATCTAAACCCAGCTCCCTCTCCCCTGCCGACCCTATGTGCCACACTTGTAGCACCTTCTCCCTGGAGCCAGTCCATCCCTGCCCTTCCCTGGCCTTAGCCTTCCGTACCCTGCTTTCCCCTGCACCCTCCTCCTCCCTCAACAAGTGCTTAGCTGCACCACATTTTTGCAACAAAATCAACAAGTCGCACTCCCTTCCCAAGCAAAACTTTGCTACAATAATTTTCGGCCCCAATTGTTTCTTTCAGCCAAAATTCAGCTCCAATTTTTTTAATTCCAATTTTTTACCCTTGGCACTTCCAAATTGTTCATTGGTAAATTAAATATGTTATAGATATATATATATATATATATATATATATATATATATATATATATATATATAGATATTACAATGTGTATTTTGCATTGTGCATTATGATTTTATGAGTATAAATTACATTTTTACATTTCGGCCAAAATATGATTTATGTTTTATATTTTGATTTGTGCATAAATTGTGATATTACATTGTGATTTTTCATTAGTAAATTAATATGTTTTATATGTATAATATTTTCATTGGTAAATTAATATGCTTTATATGTATAATATTTTGATTTGTGCATAAATCATGATATTACATTATGATTTTTCATTTGTAAATTAAATATGTTTTATATGTTTATTTAGATTTGTGCATAAATTGTGATATTAAATTGTGCTTTTCCATTAGTAAATTAAATATGTTTTATATGTATAATAATTTAATTTCAGCATAAATTGTGATACACAACTCCGATTTTTCATTGGTAAATTAAATTTGTTTTGTATGTATAATATTTTTATTTATGAATAAATTGTGATTTTTCATTGTTAAATTAAATTTGTTTTTATGTATAATATTTTTATTTATGAATAAATTGTGATATGAATAAAAATAGTGCCATTGGTAAATTAAATATGTTTTTTATGTATCATATTTTAATTTCTGCATAAATTGTGATATTACATTTTGATACAATTGTTCTTTCGCAGAAAAGGAAAAACTACGAAAAAGAGTAACACAGAAAGAAAAACCACAAGGATTAGTGAGTAACAACCAACAGAGACTAAGGTAAATTGTTTTATTATTAAGTTCGATTATTCATGAAAAATATTTTTATTTTGTGATACATTGTGAAGATTATGTAATTGTTAGAATGGTTTGCTTTGAAAAATAATGTCATTGGGAAAACCGTATGATTGTTGTGCTAGAATGATTTGCAACCTATAATAATTTTGATGCAATTTTTTTGATTGTTGGAATAATGTGCTGTGAACTTTGTGGTTTTGACTGTTATATTGAAAATATTATGGTCTTCTTGGATGAAATATAATTTTAGATTTTTAATTGAAATAAAGTGGTTACCAAAATGAGCAAAAAAAATTTGTGCATTGTTTGTGGTCGATTCCCTGATTAGATGGTGTCGGACATGATTAACTGTATTAGTGACAAAAAGTTATGTGTCCACTTGTTTTTTATATTTTTAGATTATGACGTTAATAATTTCGTTGCTAAATTATTGATAAATTTGTACTTATTGACATTATGTACAATAGAGGTATGGGAAAGAATCGTGTGAGACTTGTGTTATATTGGGATGGAAAAATAATTAGTGGCGCCAACGGGTCTCAATACAATACTAGTGCAAAACGGTTTATTGTTGTGGATCATAAAATTAGGTTGACGGAATTTTTGGATATTTTGCATCAAGTAACTAGATTTGAATCAAGGCAAGTTAGAATAAAGTTGACATGCCGATATCCTGTGTGCGTGCTCCCTCATTTAGTCACATATATACATGTACCAGTGGAGGATGATGACACATTGAGGGAGATGTTGTGCATTCTATCAACATTTCCAACTCTTAGTGTCGTTGAATTGTATATAAGTCAAGAATCCGTTTCTGCTCACTTCACTTCTGAGGACAATATGTTATTCGTTCCTCAAACAAGTACTGGGTCATTCACACAAGCTTACCATGAGGTGGAGAGAGGATTCTTAATGATCAATGGCCACAACCAAGGGTTGCACCAGAACCTTCATTTGTACACGGGAGTCCAAGTCGTGTCAATTATAATGAGAGACCAAGTGGTGCACTCTTAAATGAGGGACCAAGTTGTCTTACGGCGAAGTGGGCAAGCAATGAATAGCTTACCACTTGCAAGCACAAGTCACGATATGCTTAATCGTGGTGATCCCATAGATGATTGGGTAGACAATGGTGGTGACTCATTTGCTGATAGTGATAAAGAGGAAGATTTGGGTGGTGGTCAAGAGGAATGAGAGACTTCCACCCAATTGTCGAACCTACTATGGATAACGTAGTGGTCAACATTCCATTTTATTTAGGTATTGGTGAAGAAAAGCTTTCCATGATAGACAAGTTCGATGATTATCGACGACCAGTTTGGGTCGATGATAAGACTTCGGAGTTAGAGGTTGGAATGGTTTTTCGAACCAAAAAAAGGGTGCAACATACAATTAAATGTTGGTTTATTCGTACACATAGGTATTTCAAAGTGTACGAAAATACTCCTAGTAGCTAGTTCATCTGATGTGTTTATTATGTGGAAAAAAATTATTTATGGAGGATTCAAGCAAAGTTGAAGAAGCAGCATGGCTTTTTCGAAATCACAAAGATGTATTTGAGACACGCGTGCTTTGCTGAGATACAACAAAAGGACCATCCGAATTTAGATTATGGAATGGTTGATAGAATAGTCCGGAACAATATTAAGGAGAATGCTTCCTATAAGGTGCTTGATATAGTTGAAAACACACGTGCTTCTCTTGGGGTGAATATATCATACAAGAAGGCCTGGTTAGGAAAAAGGAAAGCGATTGAGCTGGTGTATGGTAATTGGGAGTCGTCGTACACCATATTGCCAAAGTTCTTGCTCGCACTTCAATCTTGTAATCCATGCACAATTGTGGAATGGAGACATACTGAGAATAGTATTGGAGATCTTAATATATTCCATTCAGTGTTTTGGGCATTTAAACCTTGTATTGATGGTTTTCAACATTGTTGTCCCATGATTAGTATCGACGGGACATTTCAATACTGTAAATACAAGGAAAAAATTCTTATTACTGTTGGTGCCGATGCAGCTAGGCATATTCTTCTCTTGGCGTTTGTCATTGTTGATGAGGAAAGTCTGGCAAATTGGTCTTGGTTTCTGCACAATTTATCACGCCATGTTATTCATGGCCACTAAAGCATTTGCATAAATTTTGATTGAGCAAAGGAATATTGCGTGCGATTCAAAATAGTAGTGAATTGCAACCTCGGATGGTTCACAGAATCTGCGTGCGACACGTCAAAGCGAATTCAACTCACATTTCAAAAACAATTCCTTGACAGAGTTGATGCACCACGCTGCTTATGCACACCAGCAATGTAAATTTACTCAAATAATAGATTTAATTAGAGAATTAGATGAAAACGCGCATAAATGGTTGATGGACATTCCTGTAGAGAAATGGGCATTGTGTTTTGATGGTGGGGTTCGATATGGTATTATAACTACTAATCGGTCTGAATCTTTCAATGGTGTGTTGAAAGGTGCGAGCAAGTTGCCGATAACAGCTTGTGTCCATGCGATGTTTTATCGAATGGTGATGGAGACCCGTAGCTACCAAATGTTCTTGAGAAGTTTCTAAAAAACGAGCACAAATCCAAGTATCACCAGGTCACAACCTTTGTTCGAGAAAAAGGATTATATCAAGTCACCATCGGAGTGCATGGTGACAAAGGTGACAATGTGTATACAATGCATCTCAACAATTGTACTTGCACGTTCGAGAAGTTTGAGATTTACAAGACTCCTTGCTTGCATGCGCTGAAGGTATGTTCTCAAATGGGAAGGGTGGTTTTGGCCCTCGTTGATGGAGTACACACTGTGCAGAAGATGGTTGCAACGTATTATGCACATTTTTATCCTATGCTGCATGAGGATTATTGGCTACCTGTACCTTTTCATTTGATGGCTAATCAAGACCGTATCCATGATTGACCCGGTCGTCCAAGATCCACCTGTATAAGGAACGAAATGGATCGATTACGAAGGCAGAAGTGCAAGGTGTGTGGAGCTAATGGACATAATAGGAAAGCATGTCCAAATATGGATAGGCTTAGGGGTAGAGCAGCCATGCATACGTGATATATTCTAGCACAAGTTTTGATTATGGTTTTATGTAACATTTTCTTTCAGTTTGAAGTATAATATTTGAGAATGAACTTTTGTTACATTGATATACACCATTGTTTTTTTCTATCTTGTTTTAATTCTTTGACTATTGAGTAATGCATAATGCAATTTTTGTTAATATTATGATAAAAACAAACAATAATATATTTAAAATGTTTAGGTTATGGAGCAAGACGATACAGTATACAATTTGCCACATTTATCTTTGAGACCACGATGGCCAGATGTGTTGACATTACAGTTCTCATATCGGTGAGAAACCGTTTGGAGAGACATTGAGACTCTTCTGCTGGGAATACACAGATTGGATATTACATTTTGGAGGGCTACCTCACTAGATATCAGGGTGCAAGAAATTCTTAGACGAGTGGACTTTCATGGTGTATATATGACAAGGTTTTTAAATATAAATCATTCATTGATCACGACACTGGTGAAGAGATGGCGATTGGAGACTCACACATTCCACTTCCCAGTGGGTGAAGCGACCGTGACATTACAAGACATCGCGATACTATAGGGTTTACCGGTCAATGGCGATACAGTGATTGGGCCAAATCTTAGTCATACAATCGATGACTGACAAATTATATGCCAGGAGCTATTGGGTTACATGTCGGCTCCTGGAGATTTTGATGAGAATTGACTGAAGTCGAAGAGTATAGCGATGCATCTACAACTTCACCCCCTGCTGCCCGAGGCCATTAATGATGGGGTTTAACTAAATGCCAAGTGTCGGATAATGTAGATTCTAGGTTCCATTATGGGTAACAAGTCAGATACTAAGATCAAGCTGATGTACCTGTGTCTATTGAGAGACTTACATAATGTATCAAGATATAATTGGGGCAGCGTTGTTTTAGCCTTTCTATATAGGGTATTATATCGGGCGTCACGGGCAGATCCGGCTAGTATATGTGGTATTTGACAAGTAACAATGGCATGGATGGGTACCTTGAGATTGAGAGATTGAACATGGTTTTGATGTGTTTGTTGAGAATAGATTTTATGCATTGGTACTGATGTGCTCCAACGATGAGGCTGAAAACTGGCCTTCGTGAAATTTAGCATATGAAGTGATGGTGTACTGTTGTCTACTATCTGCAGTCTTGAGTTTCATTGGTTTGATCTGCACCAAGAACAATTTGAACTGCAAATTCTTGTGAACCTCTTGTAAAGGAAGGTCAGTGTTCTACAGAAACAGAAGGGAAATTGTTAATTTTCAAATATTTATATGTGTGGAAGAAAAAAAAATAGGGATATTGGAAATGATTTGTTTAAAAAAAGCAGTAACCTTGATTGCATATTCCATCACTTCGTTTGTTGATAATGTCAGCAATTTTTCAGCCAGGTCACCAAAAATTGAAGCTGTAATTATACCACATCGACCTCAAACCTACACCTGGTAGTGAACCATTAATCAGTTGGGTTATGATGAAATGGACTTAGTATGAAATGTAAAAAGGAAGAAGAGATAAATTGACCTTGGTTCTAGCATTTGTCTTGATTCACACAGATTACATGTGTATTCTCCATGTGGAAGTGTAGATGTTGATTAGAATCATTTATGGCAAGCCATGTACCAATACTTTTGGCAAATATTCCTAAATGAAAGTTGTGCTTTGACAAGCACATTCTACATGTACATTGGAATAAATTGTGGTAAGTGAAAAGGAAAGTACAAACATATGTCTACAATTGGAGAAATTATTGGGTTAAAGATGAATATTTACTTTCTGAAATGGGGTTATGCTAGCAACAAAACAAGTTCTTTTGTATGATTCTATGTAAATCTGAGCACTTTTGAAATAAGTTTTGCTAATGACAAAATCAAACAACATCTCTTTGTTTCTTTTAGCCCAGTCGATAGCAAATGAAAAATTTCAGTAAGATAACAATGAAAATAAAGACAGGTATAAATGAATATATGGTTGCATCACCAGTTTCTCAGCCGGAGTGCACTTTCTACTAGAGGGTTGACCAAAATAGCTTAATCATATTTTGTTGTCAGTGCAGTCCCTATAGTAAGATTTGTTTACATTGTACGAATAAATAGTGGTGAAAATAATTGTTGAGGGACTAAGTCACAGAGCAGGTAAAGAAATCAAAGCAAAAAGTAATAAGATTTATATTGGTATACATTACCATTATAGTAGACAACTTTAACCCTGTGACAGATGATTATTGGAAAATTGTTCAAATTCTGAACAATAATAGCTCCTTCATTCTTAACAAACTCATTCCATATGGATAACACATTTGTCTTCATACTACAACAATATAACAATGGAGCTAAGGTAGAGCAAAAAAGTTGCACATTTGTAGGAGCAAATAACAACAAATGAATAACAATTTTTTAAAGAATTTGAGACGATCGGATCCTTTTTTTTTTTTTGGATAGTCTTTGCAACTGGGAAGAATAATTGTATTTGTACTATCAGCCAATGAACTGATTCGAAAAAAAAAAATTATCAAAGAAAACGAACAAATGCAGTTCATGTATAAGGGTTTATTTAATGGATCTGAAATGTGTGTTGGTGAAAATCTGTCAATAGTTCTAGTACAATGCACTAAATGGTTTAGAGACTAAAATCAAGTAGCAAACGATGGCAAAGGATTTAAATAACATGTTAATGGCAACATGAAAAGAAAAAGGAAATAATATATTAAAATAAAGCGGAGAATGTATTTGAGAAGCAGTTAATGTGGTCAGTAAATGATAGTAGTGTTGTCAATTGTAAAGAGTTTAGGAAGATTAGTTCGGGATATAAAGAGTAAAAATCGTAACATTGTACAAAGTTTTATTGTTGGATTAAAAAATTGTGTAAGTTTTTGGAAACTCTGGAATCACTACATGTATAATGCACTGAGTAGTTGCTTAGAACAAATTTGTGCATTTAGTAGCTGAAATAACAAATAGGTACAAAGCAAGGTCACAGCATCTATTGACCATTACATGATAGTAAAAGGAAAAGGAACAACTCCATATTTACCTACTAAATACAGGACATCAAATTGATTTGGGGTCATGATATTATGCAATTGATGCTATATTGAGAACATAGCGTTTTTAAATGTAAAGGTGTGAATATCGATAAATATCCTATTACCTGTGATTGACAAGCACCAATTTTTGTACGATTGAATCATCTATATCACCTTTGATAGTCTTAGAGGTAGACTATCAATCACCAAACCCAACACATTTGCAAAATGAAAGCAATATTTGAAATTAAGACATCTTAATAGGAAGGTAAAACTACGCAGCAAGAGAAGGGAAAATTTAATTACTTAGACAATGAATATGAATTTTGACAAAATGAATCAACATAGGTATAGTGTGTGTCATATAAGAACATGTACAAACATAATAGGTAATTATTGAAACAGGCTCTTAGCAACAGATTTCTTTTTTGCATCAATGAACCTAGGAAGACCTTGAAAGTCTGTGAACTGATAACTGATGTCGATGACAGCATTAACACTGTCACCTGGTTCAAGGATGGTCCTGAAATTGATTATCCACTGCATAGTAATCCTTTCATATTGGCATTCCTTTTCCAGTTTTTTCACTTCAGCATTTTTGATTTTGTATTTTTTTGTATACTTGATTTTTTTTCCCCATGTGCTCGATCTCATAGTTGAAAACTATACCCTGTACCCTTTTTCCCTAAGGATGGAGAGGGGGAAAAATATATGATTGAGAATTCAGAAAATCTTACCTATTACCTGAGCAGAAGATGAAGTAGTACATTAGTAAACAAATTTTTGAGTCTGCGAGAATAAAATGTTGATAACGAGAAGGACTATTAATTGTAGTTGTTGGCTGAAGTTTTTCTTGGACAGTAACGACACATGACCATATTGTCATTCTTTTAACAATATCTTCAATATGCAATGAGTGTTCCATCTAAAATGAACAAATACAAGAACTGAGTGATATTATCAAAAACAGTTGGGAAGAAAAAAGAACAAGAAAAGCAACAGTATAAAATATGCAGACATGTAACAAGGACAGTATAAATTCTGATCAAGTATATGCTAATTCGAATATTTCATTATAAATAACATTTCGAGTTTTGCAATCTGTTTTACTTTCGTTAAAAGTGGAAGGAAATATTAATACTTTTACTAATTTGGATGTTCGTGCTCTTGAAAGTGCAACATAAAGTTGTCCGTGCGAGAAAACTGGTTCTTGCATATAAACACCAACATAATCTAATGTTTGTCCTTGGGCTTATTAATAGTCATGGAAAATGATAACTTCACTGGAAATTGAGTCCTCTTAAATAGGACTCCATTTTATCATTATCGAACTATGTAAAGGAATGCAGGTATGAAATAGATTTTCCTTGGTGCTAACGGATGCAATCTATGCATAAATTGTATTGGCTGCTAATTCTCTTCAAATAAAATGTGTACCATTACAAAGGCCTTTAGTTGGATTAATATTTCGTAAAAGAATTATTGGGCAATTTTTTCAATAATAGTCTATGTGGAGGAAGACTTGATGGATTTAAGGAGTTTAGAAAATCCTCATAATCCAATTGATGTTTTAAATCAATTACTTGATCTAAATTGGTATAAATAACTAAAGATCCAGGAAAATTTTCTATTAAAATATTGTTAATGTCATGAATAGAAGAATTTTTCGATGACAAAATGCACCTATTTATCATCTCCTTTGGTTTGGTAGAACACAAAAGTAAATTTGGGAAGACATGATCAATCAATCTACTTAGGAAGAACAAAAGGACAGGAAACAGAACAGAAATATTAGATAAAAAAAGTTGGAAACATGCACGAAAAGGAAAAGATAGCACATGACTAAAATGGAAAATACTTACTTATGAAGATATTCATTTTTGTCATTATATGGAATGACAATTTCGTGTGGTAAAGTAATATTACCATACTCATCTACTGGTTCTAAATTTTTTTCCAATCTTTAGGAGGAATTCAAAAAAATACGGGTCTAAAGAAGCACGCATATTCTGTTTTAGGTGAATTTTTGTCAATTTTGGCCATAGTGGAGAATTCACTATGGTCGCATTAACCTGTGAGTTTCTTGTTCCTTTTTGAATAACTAGAAGTGTTTGTCGAAAGTCACCTCCAAAGACAATCCCTTTTGAACCAAATGGTTCATTTTTTCCAATTATATCTCTTAACAAAAGATCAAATGCTTCTAAAGCATCTCTAGTTACCATAGAAGTTTCATCCCATATTATAAGTTTGTGATTAAAATGAGATTAGCAGTACTGCTTTATTTACTTAACTGACAAGCTTTATTGATAGAAAAGTCAATTGGGATTTTGAATCTTGAATGTGCAGTCCAACTGCCTGGAAGAATAGACGCATCAACACTTGATGTTGCCACAGCAATTGCAATAGATTTTTTTGAATCTAAGAGTAGCCAAAAGGGCACGATAGAGGAAAGTTTTCCCAATTCCTCCGGGACCATCAATGAAAAACGTTTTTCCTTCACCTAGATGGATTTTATGGGGGATAGATTCATAGGCAAATTTTTGCTCAATATTTAATCTAGTTGAAAGCAAAATATCATCGTCAATAATAGTTATATTCAGTTCACTTTCTAATTATTTTGTTAAATGTTCAGACAAAGGTATTGGTATATCATTTGGAAGAAGATGGTATTGATTTATATTTTTACCCATATCTTCTAGATAATGGTTAATGTCATTTAAGACATTATTCATGACAAGGTGTTTTTCAAGATTGGAATAATCTAATGACCTTTGAAAGTCACTGGACAATTCAATTTGGAACTGTTCCCACAATTTCTGTGGTTCATTTGGAGAGCAAAACACTAAAATAATAGCAAAAAAGGATCTCAAAGCACTTGGCATTTGATAAAGAGATGCCTCTTTTAAAGTATCATCTATGTAAGTATAAGATTCTAACAAACCTAATTAAAGTGCAACATCTCTAAAAGTTTGGTACTTCATGCTGAAACAGTTAAAAGATTGTTAAAAGAAGTAGGACCTCTAACATGCGAAAGTAATAGCTAAGATAATATCGTTCTCCTTCTTCTGAACTTACAATAACCATCCGACCTATTATATTTCTAGATTTTCTCTCATTCCACATTCTGAGGGTGGAATTCCATACAAAGTGTTAAGGGAATTCTTTATAAAGACGTTTAAGTTGTTTAGCTTTTTCATTGATAGAATTCATTTCAAAAAATTGGGTAAGTATAGTTTTTGGAAAATCAATTTCATGCATCAAAGTTGAAAGATCAAATTTGTCATTAAACGAAACAAGCTGTTGACCATGAATATGGACTTGCAAAGTATAAACTGCTGGTGTCATTTCACTAACATTGAATGCATAAATTCTCCAAAAGGTTTTTGAAGGACCTATCCAATGGCCATCCTGAAATTGTTTAATTTCATTAATTTCTTGTTGTAGATTAGGTTTAGAAATTTGGAAACTTATCAAATCATGTCTCTTATAAATGCATTTATAAACATACTTCATGAGTTTAATGGTAGAGCAAATTTCAGCATTTAAATGGCAATCAAAAGTGGCCAATAAGTATCTATTATACAGAATAACCCAAAATTATCCAATGTACACTGCCTAATTTTAACATTTCTACCATCATTTCTTCTTTTATAGTAAGGATAACTATCTTCTGCATGCACTGTTTGTTCACAAAATTCCCTAGGATAGTGATTTTTGCACTTTCCATTTTGCATGCATGAATTAAGTCTTATTCATTTAGCCACATGGACCATGAATCATGTATTTAAGGACAAGGTTGTGCAAATGAGGATAGTTATGCGGATTAGGAATTTACGCACACACAATATTATCATGCTTTAGGATTCAATGGCTTAAATTGTGGTTTTGAGTACCAATAAATGAGCATGAGGCATGCCTCTTTTTGAAACTCAATGACATGAACACAAGTATTACATCTTCAAAGATTTTTTTTTTTTCAAAAGTTCTTTTTTAAGTACTTCAAATTTTGCTCTAAACACTCTAGTTAACAAATTTGGTCTATCAAATACAGTCTTTTTGTTAGTTAGATTTTCTTATATTTCTTTCCATTTAGGATTACAAGTCATAGTAATAAAAAGATCAGGCTTCCCATATTTACAGACCAAGGCCATGGCATCTAAATATCTATGCCGCATATCTCTAGGTTCACCTACAAATGAAGCTGGCAAAATAACTCTACGATCAACATTGGAACCATTAAACTGACCCATTGATATACTATCAAGGACACCTTGCAATATTTCTGTTCTAACTTCTTTTTGTTTGACTCTATGGAAATCTAACCTAGATGTTTTTATTTTTATGTACATATCAACAACAAATTACTGTAATAATTGCATTGTATGTAATACCATTGATTGGTCATTGTTTCTCATTTGGAATCTGTAACAATAATACTCCCTAGTGGACACATGATCTTTTCTCTTCTTTCTAGTTTCGAGGGCTACAACCAAATGATTATGACGTAATTAATTTTATAGACAATATATTAATTACTACATAGTAAAAGGTAAGTAATAATACAATAAAGAATTACTTACTTGAATCTTCATATGCCAGCAAATCTTCTGGGGTTTGCATGGTTGGAAGGTCAACAGTGGAAGCATTCACGTTAGGGAGTATTTTTTTCTGGTTGTTTATTTTTTTAGATATTCTTTGTATATTATTATACTAACCAGATTCCCCTCGAGGATAGAATAGTGGGTATTGAAGAGGATCATAACATCCAAAATAGTGTCGAATTCTATGGCTTGTATTACAAGCACTATATATTTGAATATGCGCAGTTCTATTGTTTGAAGAAGATTCTATACCATCTTTAGAAAATAGAGCACCTACTTGGCTACAAGTCGGAAGATTGTATCGGCTTTGATCTAAATTTGGGGAAGAATTAAGGACAATCCTACAATCATCAAAATTGGGAACATGCCTAAAGTTTTTCAAGAATTTACAATAGGGATTGTCATCTAAAATCTACATAAGTAGGCACAGAGTTGTTTCACACAATTTATTAGAAGATTTAACTCGTTGGGATAGTTTTTTTTCAGTGTCAAAGAAGCAGAACTAGATACCAACTGTTTTTTCTGTCATTTGGCGAAGGGTATCAAGAAAATGATAGACTTGACCCTGAATTCTAAAAGTGTATATTCCTATATGATTTTTAGTCAATTCCCTATCATACTTCGCATCAAGGGATATGAATGCTAAATTATTGTTATAAGTCCTTCTATTTTTTCTAAAATGAACAGATTCTTGATCTTTGGCTATAAGTAAACGGTGAAGTGCATATGGCATAGCAGGTATCACCATCGATACCTCACCTCCTACACAGCAAAAAGATGAAGGTTCGAAATAGAACCTCTTAGCTCCACAGTGACAACAAATAGGAATAGTAGGAATGACCATTTAGGATTATACACTACACCTAAGAAGACAATAAATGTATATCGATTTATGAACACAGGAGGATGTAATACAATGTAGGAAAAAAGGTTTTTTTCTTATTACACATCAAAGAAATCGAAAAGCAGAAGGACCTACCTGTATGTGCTAGACTTTGATTAGAGAGTAACAAATTATAGGTTTGGTTCTTTCGATGGCATTCGCTACCTAAATGACGAGAAAGTCTAGATTTACGCAAAATCTGATATCTTCTCTACCTAGCAAGTTTTGCCCCAGCATTAATACTGAATAATTCAGATGGCAAAGCATTGAGAGCTTCACTTGAAACATTTAAGTTATGAGTGCACTCATTAACTTTAGCACAAAATTCAGGAATAACAGTTTCTGTTTTTTTCTTATGTATCCAGGACTTCCTGCGACAAGGCACAACTTTGGTCTTTTTATGCAATACAATTTTGCCGCACAGATTTCAATCTCTAGCATTCACATGGATTTAAATTGATGCAAAGAAGTCATGGATGACAAAAGTAAATAAAACCAGGAAATTTATTACGACAAGAAACAGGTTTTGAAATAAGGAAATGGTGGAAAAAATTGTGAAGAATTTCATGAAATCTTATGGTGCAATGGGCAGAAAAAACAAGTGTGCAAAAAAGCAGCAAATGATTACAAAAGAACATATAATCATTGACAACTGATAGATGTAATACAGAAGAAAGTTTAAAGCACAAATAATCATGAACCTAACATAGAATCATTGAAAGCTTATAGATGTAACGATGATAAAGTTCAAATCACAAACAATCTTGAACCTAACATATACTATACGCAACAAGACGAATAAATATTGTGTGGCCAAAAAAACAGCATTGTTGTTATAAGGAATAATAAGTAAGCATACTATTTAGATCTCAAATGCACACAGTCCAGCAATGAGTTTCTAGGAAGATGCTTTTCCTGCAATACATTACAAACATTGAGAGAACGGATAATGAACAGACAGGGATAAATTGTTCGGTTACAATCCAAAAGCAGAATGGTCCACATTCCAGTGAAACAAAAAGGGGAACTAATCACAAATAACACTTGGAAAAAAAGAATAAAAGTTTAAGTATACAAAAGGGAAAACATGTACAAAGAACGCATCGGACAAATGGATAACATATTCAAATCGAAAACTATTGTAGTTTGTGGTTGTTCTATGACAATCATTTAAAAAGGAAGAAGAAGGAAACATGTGTAAAGTAGTAGAAACTAAATAAAAAAAGCCATGCAGTAGGCTTAGAACTGAAAAACGATTTTACCCTGTCAACAGCAGGTATTAAAGACACAATTTAGTATGCATTGTCATGGACATTTAAAGAAGAAAGATCAATTAGACTCCACAGCATAAACATTGTTCAAAGGCACACACAACAAGTAATATGTAAAGCAATTGACATGCAGAATTGAATACTGGACAGCCAGTGGATATTCATTTCACATTTAAAGGTGTCAAGCAATGAGAATGGTATTTAAATTACTGGCTATTGAATAAATATGTTCAGCGTATGTAGGACATATTTTCTTTCTATTAATCTGAAACACATCAGTGTCGTACTCAGTACATGAGGAGTAGAAGCAAGAAACCATATACAAGAGGACTCCAAACGTAAATGAGCAATACAAAATGAAACTTTACCTTTGAAAGTCCAACTATATAAGCTAATCAATTTTGCACTGACCATTGACATTCAGTTTGCATTGAATGCATATGCAAAGGAGGAAAGGAAAAGAGACAGTTAGCATGCAATGTAGAAAAAGAAGACAAATGTATTGAACAAACATAACTTCACAGCAGAATGAGAAGCAGGCTCAGAAAAACAGCAATGTTGTTTTCATTTTGCCTGAGTTGACAAAAACCATCCCTTTGTTTTTTCATTTCCCATATATATATAAACACAACAAAACTGAAAGAGACAAAATATCCGAAAACATGCAGTTTTTTTTGTTTTTCCAGAATGAGAGGTTTATTCGTTTTACCACACAGACATACACACACATAGTATGTATTTGGAATGTATAATTTCTGCGGTGTAAGAAAAATGTATAAAAAGTACAAGAAGAAAGTATCAAAATAGATTTGGCAGTAGTTTGTAAAAAGAAAAAAAATATTTGAAGGGAGTTGGAAATGCAGGGGAAGGTAAAAGAAAGCAATTGACAATAGGGATAACCTAAAAGAAAGAAGCAAGGCACAAAAGAATAGGAAAAGAGAAATTGAACAAAGACGCATCATTGTAAAAGTAAAAATCACCTGGTAGTGTTGTTTTAATCTTAATGCAGAGGAAGAAAATAATCATAATGTCATTATACAGTAAGAAAAAGATGAAAAAGCCATTACATAAAGGAAGGACATAAGTCTAATGAAGGTGTATAACTGTAAAAACATAACAAAAATGGAAGGGAGAAGGTAACATAAATAAACCTAAGACAGATCCTAAATAGAAGGGCAAACAGAAATGAAAAGGAGGCTTAGAATTCCTTTTTTGAAGTAGGAAACAACTTTCAACATCTATACAACTAAGAAAATAGAAAGACAACCTCACTAACTAAGTTGAGGCAGTTTGATAAGAAAAGTTATTGGAAGAGAAACAGAAATTTGTTTTTTGAAAACAAAGGGATGGTTTTAGCGTTCAGCGCACAAGAAGACGGTTTTCATTTAATTTGACCTTAATGGACAAAAAGCATCCGTTTGTTTTGGCATTTCCCATTCTTATATAAATAGAAAAAAAAAGGTAATAACAAAGAATATGCAAATAGAAACAGCCATTTGTTTTTCCAAGACAAAGAGATGGTCATTTTGCACACAAAGAAGGAACACATAATGGTTATCCACATGTTATGTATTTTGGCTCTTCATTTTTTCCCTCTTGGGAGAAATATAAACAAAAGTCCCGAGGAAAGCTATAAAAAATAGGATAGCCAAAAGTTTGTAAAAATAAGAAAACATATTTGCAAATCGGATCCATTATATAAGTTAATCAATTATTAGAAGGAAATTGCAAATGCCACAAAGGCATTTAAGAACGTAGCCAAATAGCATGGACTAGTGATAACAAATCATGCAAATGCATTCCACAGAAAGCAAAATAATAAGGCAACAGATGCAAAGAAACATGACCACAAGAGTCAGCACACAACAGAGAGAACCTAAAACAAACCAGAAAAAAACAATGCAATAAAGGAAGAGGAACGAAAGGTAATCCATTTTCAGAAAAGGCAAAATAACAGGTACTATTGTTTTGATTTTAATGTAGTGGAAAAAGATAACCATTGTGTTAATAGGATGGCACAAAAAGATGGAAGATGGATAAGATAAATCAAAGGAATAACTCTAATAAACATGCACAACGGTAAAAGAAACATACCATAATTAAACCTAGTATAGATGCTAAATCTACAGTGAAATAGAAATTCAGAGCTGGCATAGAATTCATTTAATGCGGTAGAGAACCCTGAGCATTAATACCAATGAGAAAAAAGAAAGACAAACTCATTTAACCAACCAAAGGCAAAAGAGTAATAGGAATGCAAGGGCAAATATAAGTGAAGACATGGCTTAGAAATCATTTATTTCATGCAATAACTAACCCTCAGCATTAATACCAGCATGGAAGAAGCAAGAAAAGTTGATTTAACCAACTAGACGCAAAAGCTTAACAACAATGCACACAAGGAAGAAAATAAGAGGAGGAAAATCACGCTTAAACACTATGAAGAAATGTAAGGCAAACCTCAAACACAACGTTAGACTAAAAGAAAACTACTGGCACAACTAAGAAGTATACAAAAGGAACATTCTTAATTTTTTTCCTTGTGAAAATTGACAAATAAGAGTTATTAGACAGAAAGGCGCCTAATAAATGAAAGTCAGTCTTGAGTTGACAACAATGAGCGATAGCATAGAGAGATCGGCAAGAGTGAAAGCAACGATTTGACATGATTCAGTCTATGGAAAAGTTTAAAAAATCTGAAGTATAGCCCCAAACGAGATGTTAATAATGCATCTACGTATGCATAGGCATATAACACAACACAAAAGATAAAAGAAAAAAAAGGCTAAAAGAAGGCAAATAATTTTCTTAGCCTTTTTAAATTAAGCAAAGTATCCATGGCCAACTTGGACTAACAGAAAATGTCAGAATAGCTACAAGGAATCGGTTTAGGATTTTATGCAGGGGCAAAAATGTTTAAGCATTATTAACATAACATTAGGGCAGAAAAGCAAGCATACCTTGGCTTATTAAAACCGAAGGTCAACAACAATTGAAGATACGACTGACTCTGGAATGGCTACAAAACTGTGAAAAAATAACCGATCTCGTTACAGTACAATAATGATATAATGACATAAGAGGAGAAAACAAAAATATAGTGCTTTCTGCCTGGTCAACAGAGGTAAATGCCTAACAGGTCGGAACACCCATTGTCTAAACAGGCCAAATCGGCAACAATAGATAAAATGCGCTGAGATAACAAGAGAAAAGAAGACAAAAAATAATCGGAAAACCCTGACCATTGGTGGGTCCATCATGGAAATTAAGAACAAATTAAGGCAATGGTAAAATCACAGAACATTACAATCAGAGAAGAATATGAATTGAGGAACAACTGATGAATCGAGAAGAACATGAATAGAATGGGCAAAAATTGCCTAAACGGGTAGAATCAAAGGCAACTCCAAGGACTGAGAAAGTACACATGGCAGGAGGGTATTTTTCATGGGAAATTACTGGGAGAAAAAAAAACTGATGCCAATCCAACCAAGACAACAAATCAAAAACCCTAAATTCAGATTTTGAATAGCTAAAAGAACAAAGAGATTGGACAATAAGTGAAAATAGGCAACAGCCCGACAATTTTTTTCAAAGAGATTAAGCACAAAAAAAAAATCAAGATTAGGGTTTGTCAAAAGAAAATGAAAATGGGAATAATAGAAATCGAAATAAAAAGCGCAGTCAAATCTAGAAAAGCGATGAAGAAATGGTGCAAATTCCAGTTATGAAGAAGAGGCCAAAATGAATAAAATAGAAATTGCAAGAAAGCTAGTCAGATCTGGAAGAAAACGGGGAAGAAATGGTGACAAACAAAACGAAAGCAAAAACAATACGTCTAGCCAAAAGAGTGCAAAGAAGCAAAAGACTAGCCTATATGCCACGAAGAAGATGACACGTAGTTGCCAATAGGGGTATTTACGCCACAAAAAGGATGGCACGCAGCTGCTAATAAAGGTATTTTAGCAAATGTGGGAAGACAAAGCTGCGTGAGGAGAGGAATTTTTTGTCCACATGTCATCACGAGGAAGATGTTGTCGAGTCTTTAATAATATATGTTTATAATAATAATAATACTAATAATAATAATAATAACTTAGGACTAATAATAATAGAGTTATTTCCACAAATATTGATTCAAAAATAAATAAATAAATATTGATTTTTTTTCTTCATTTTCTATGGAAAGCGGGTTTTGAAAAATCGACTTAAAAGTTGGTTTTTGAAAAACCGACTTCAAAGTCGATTTTTGAAAACCCGGTTTTAGTACAAAATTAAAATCCCTAACTTTTTCTTCCTTTTCTTCCTCCTTTTTTTCCTTCTTCCATCTTTTCTTTCTTCTTCCTTCTTTTCTTCTCCATTTTCGGCAGTCTCCATTTCCGCCACTTCCTCCTCCAATTTTCTTCTTCTTTTCACAGATTCACCCCATTCCCAACTCCTCCTCCCTCCCCCACCCCCAATCCGGCCGTCCTGTACCCTTCTTCCCCCCCTCCCCCTCGCGCCACCGCCACCTTTAACTGCCGCCCTCCTCCTCAAGCGGCGATGCCGCTGATCCCAACAGAAAAAAAAAACAAAAAATCTACAACGCTTCATGGCCCATTTCTTTTTTAAAAGGTGAATTACCATTTATGTTATGCAATTTTTATATTAAATTTGTATGTTATTTTATATGTTAAAATTTGTGTTGAATTTGTATGTTAAATTGTATGTTAAATTTTTATGTCAAATTTTATTGTATATGTTAAATTTGCATGTTAACTTTTATTTTATATGTTAAATTTGTATGTTAAATTTTATTTTACATGTTAAATTTGTATGTTAAATTTTATTTTACATGTTAAATTTGTATGTTAAATTTTATTTTATATGTTAAATTTGTATGTTAAATTTGTTGTTAAATTTGTATGTTAACTTTTTATTTTATATCTTAAATTTGTATGTTAAATTTGTTTGTTAACTTTTATTTTAGGGTTTTGGATTTTATGTTAAATTTGTATGTTAACTTTTATTTTAGGGTTGTGGATTTTATGTCAAATTTGTATGTTAAATTTTATTTTACATGTTAAATTTTAGTGATAACATTTGTATGTTAAATTTTATTAGTTCAATGAGTTAATTAGTTATCCTATATTGATAAAAATTATATTTTGTAGCGAAAAGGGAAATAAGTTGAGCGCAAAACATTTTCGAGGACCGAAAAAGCCAACGAAGATAAATAATTTATATAACATGATTTGTGATTTGATGTTAATTTAGTATCAAAATTTGTTTATTATTGATAGAATGATTTGAATTGATGATGGAAATTTCATTGTGACTAAAGTATGGTGATTTTTGATTTGGATTGTTTGGGATTGATTACTAATTTCATCCATTGAATTGGCGATTATTGAAATTAAAAGCGTTGAATGGTGATGATGATGTAAGTTAAAGAATTGTGGTTGGATTTGATGAATATAATGGTTTATGTTGTTGGAAAAAGGTTAGTTGTTTACGTTAAGTGTTTGGATTGAGTTGGATTGATTTGGATTGTTTTGAATTGTTTTAGATTGATATAGAATTTATTCAATGAGTTTGCTATTATTGGAATGATAAGTTGTGAATCCCGGTGTTGATGATAATGATGAGAGGATTGCGGTTGGATTTGATGAATGTAGTGCTTCTTGTTGTTGGGAAAATGTTAGGTTATGAATGGATGGGAAAATATTACTTTTTTACTTTTGTGAGGTGGTGCTTTGGATTGTTCTGGATTGTTTTGGATTGTTTTGGACCGTTTTGGATTGATTGGGATTGTTTTGGATTTTAGTCAATGAGTTTTGTCTTATTGGAAGGATAAGTTGTGAATAGGGGTGTTCATGGTAATGATTAAAGTATTGTGGTTATATTTGATGAATATAATGCTTTATGTTGTTGGGAAAATTTTTGGTTATGAATGGATGTGAAAATGTTAGTTGGTTAATCTTGTGAGGTGGTGATTTGGATCGTTTTGGATTGTTTTTTATTGTTTTGGACCGTTTTGGCTTGTTTTGGATTTTTTTGTATTCTAGTCAATGAGTTTGCTATTATTGGAACGCTAAATTGTGAATAGGGATGTTCATGATAATGATTAAAGGATTGTGGTTGGATTTGATGAATATAATGATTTATGTTGTTGGGCAAATGTTTGGTTATGAATGGATGTGAAAATGTTAGTTGGTTAGTGTTGTGAGGTTGTGATTTGGATCGTTCATGCTTGTTTTGGATCGTTTTGGATTGTTTTGGATTTTAGTAAATGAGTTATGAGTTATGTGTTATTGGAAGGATAAGTTGTGAATTGGGGTGTTAATGGTAATGATTAAAGCATTGTGATTGGATTTGATGAATATTAGGCATTATCTTGTTGGGCAAATGTTTGGTTATGAATGGATGTGAAGATGTTAGTTGGTTACTGTTGTGAGGTTGTGATTTGGATCGTTCATGCTTGTTTTGGATTGTTTTGGACAGTTTCGGATTGTTTTGGATTTTAGTCAATGAGTTTTGTGTTATTGGAAGGATAAGTTGTGAATTGGGGTGTTCATGGTAATGATTCTGACATTGTGGTTGGATTTGATGAATATAATGCTTTATATTGTTGGGAAAATGTTTGGTTATGCATGGGTGTGAAAATGGTATTTAGTTCTTGTTGTGAGGTTGTGATTTGGATTGATTTGGATTGTTTTGAATCATTGTTGCTTGTTTTGGAATGTTTTGGATTTTATTCAATGTGTTTGCTATGATTTGGATGATAAATTGTGAATAGGGTGTTTATGATAATGATTAACGGATTGTGGTTGGATTTGATGAATGTAGTGCTTCTTGTTGGGAAAATGTGAAAGTATGAATGGATGGGAAAATGTTACTTTCTTACTCTTGTGAGGTGGTGATTTGGATCGTTTTGGATTGTTTTAGATTGTTTTAGAATTTTTTCAATGCCTTTTCCATTATTGGAATTATAAGTTATCAATAGTGGTGTTGATTGTAACGATTAATGGATTGTGGTTGGATTTGATGAATATCATGCCTTATGCTGTTTGGAAAATGTTGGTTATTTTTGTGAGGTGGTGATTTGGCTTGATTTGGATTGTTTTGGATTGATTTGGTTACTTTTGTTGTAATGGAATTAATTCCATAAATATTTGTATGGCCATTACTTCAATAACTTTGAGTCCGCTATTAATGTCGAGTTTATGTTATTATTAATGTCACACCCAATATAGAAATGAGGAAGGATCGAGTGAGGCTTGTGTTATATTGGGATGGAGAAATAGTGAGTGGCTCGAGCGGCTCAGAATCTGATAATTTGCCAAAGCGGTTTATTATTGTTGATCAAAATATTGGCTTATGCGAATTTTTGAGAAAATTGCATCGAGTTACTGGAGTGGATGGAAGTCAAGTTAGGATAAAATTAATGTGCCGTTATCCTATTAGCATCGCTGGTAATTCAATAACATACATACCTGTTCCAGTGGATGATGATGATACGGTGAGGGAGATGTTGTGCATTCCAACCACATGTCCGAGTTTTAATGCGGTTGAATTGTACATAAGTTATGAATCCGTTCCAGATACCTTTCGTTCGGAGGACAATATGTCAGTCGTTCCTCAAACAAATGTTGGGTCATTTACACAACTCCTAGAAAGTAGAGAGGGAGAAGGGCTTATTAATGATCAATGGTTTACATATGGTGCTTTTATATCAAATGATGTGCCTTTGCAACAACCTTGTTTTGTCCCTTAGGATCCTTCTATTGGCCCTTGTAACCAGGGACCAAGTCGGGCCAATTTTAATGAAAGGCCAAGTTATGCTACCTTCAATGCGGGACCAATTGGGGGCAATTATGATGAAGGCCCAAGTTGTAGCCAATTTAATGCAGGGTCAAGTGGTGGTAATTATAAGGAAAGGCCAAGTGGTGGTAATTATAATGAAGGGCCAAGTCGTTCAGCGAATGTCAAAGAGCTTCCTAATTCCGAGCCAATCGACCAAGAAGTTAATAGGTTGACACTAGGGAGCACAAGTCAAGGTGTAAGCACTCGCGATGATCCCATACATTCCTGGATAGACAGTGGAGAAGAATAATTGGAAGAGAGTGAAGACGACAAAAGCAAGGGTGGCGGCCAGAAAGGAGAGACCGTCAAGACCCATTGATGCTTCCCACTTGGATACCGTTGTCGATGATATTTCCTTCTACATTGACATTGGTGATCCCAAACTTTCTATGATCGACAAGTTCTATGACTATAGACGACCAGCTTGGGTTGATGACCGAACTTCGGAATTAGAGGTGGGAATGGTGTTCCGAACCAAAGAAGGGGTGCAACATGTAGTTAAATGTTGGTCCATTCGGGCGCATAGGTACTTCAAAGTGTATGAAAGTACTCTTACTAGTTGGTTTGTCCGATGCCTTTATTATGCGGACAAGAATTGTTTATGGAAGGTTCGAGCAAAGTTGAGAAAGAAACATACATTTTGAGAGATCACGAAGATGCATCTGAAGCACACATGCTTCCTTGAGATACAGCCAGAGAACCACCCGAATTTAGATTATGGGATGGTTGGTCGGATGGTTCAGAACAATATTGTGGAAAATGCTTCATACAAGGTACTCGACATAGTTAAAGATGTTCGCTCATTTGAAGTGAACATATCATACAAGAAAGCATGTTTGGGGAGAAGGAAAGCCATTGAACTGGTATATGGTAATTGGGCGACGTCATACACCATATTACCAAAGTTCTTACTTGTCCTTCAGTCTTCTAATCCTGGCATTGTCGTTGAATGGCGTCACACGAAAGATAGTATTGGAGATTACAACATATTTGGTTCGGTATTCTGGGCATTCAGGCCTTGTATTATGGTTTTCAACACTGTCATCCCGTAATTAATATCGATGGCACTTTTCAATACGGGAAATACAATGAAAATATCCTTATTGCAGTCGGTGCTGATGCAGTTGGGCATATTCTTCCTTTAGCTTTTGCAATTGTTGACGAGGAAAGTTTAGCAAATTGGTTCTGGTTTTTGTATCATTTATCTTGTCACGCGATTCGTGGTCGCGAGAAAATTTGTTTGATTTGGATCGAATGAGAGGAATTTTGCGAACCGTTGAGAACAACCCTGCATTACAACCCCCAATGGTTCACCACAGGTTTTGCCTGCGGCATGTCAAAGCTAACTTTAATGGGCGATTCAAGAATAGTGCTTTGACAAAATTAATGCATCGCGTTACTCTGCTAGGAATGGCAATTTCGGGTTGGTCGAGTCGGGTTTGCTATACGAACCCGAAATTTTATGTTATACTCGAACTCGAACCCAACGAACCGATCGGGTTTTATTTTCAAACCCCATACCCGACCGATCGGGTTTGGGTTCCGTAGTACCAAACTGAACCTCAAAACCCGATCCAAAAACCCAACCCCCGAAACCCAAACCCGAAACCCGAACTGAAACAACTCTATTTTTCATATATTTACCATATTTTTCAATAATTTTTACATTTTTTAATAAAAAAAAATTCCTTGTATGATGTAATGTACTAATATTATTGTTACTATTTTAATATCTCAATTACTACACTAATGCCATTATATTACAATTATCAAATCAAACGTATTAGTTATAAATATTTGACTTATTTAACAATTCAATAAAACTAAACAATATATGAAGCATTAATTTAATGGGAAAAAAAGTAATAATTTAATGAAAAAATTAATAAAGTTTTTAAGATTAGTATATATGAAATACTAGAACTATATATCTTTTAATAAAGGACATTCAAATGCTTCTGCGTTTTCTTACAAGTTGAAGTATCAACATCTATTATCTAATGGTTGTTTTATGGAAATATACAATGTCACCAAGATTATTAAAAGTACAAAATAGTGTCACTATATAGAAAAACATTTTGTTTGTTGTTTAAGTTTATTTCATTCAAAATTATAAATATATTCATTTATTCAATTCTTATATTATATTTAATCAATTCTAATATATGAGTAAAACTAATATAAATACATATCATATGTACTAGCAATACAAATCAATTGGTCAAATGCTCAAAACACTAGCATTTAGTTAATAAGCTCCATAATCTTATATATTTTTTGATAAAGTACATATAAATAAATATGAAGCAACAATTTAATGAAAAAAAAAGCAATAATTTAATGAAAAATTTTATAAAGTTTTTAAGATTAGTGTATATGAAACACTATAACCATATACAATGTCACAAAGATTATTAAAAGTAAAAATGGTGTCACTATATAGAACAACATTTTATTATTTAACTTTATTTCATTTAAAATTATAAACATGTTCATTTCTTCAATTCTTATATTATATTCAATCAATTCTAATATATGAGTAAAACTAATATAATACATGTCATATGTAATAGTAATACAAATCAATTGGTCAAATGCTCAAAACAATAGCATTTACTCAAGTAGCTCCATCATCTTATATTTATATATATATATATAACACTTCTTATATGTATAAATATAACTCAATGTAATTTGTATGAATGATGAATCATACACTCTATGAGTTATGAATTTAATGATGACTTAATATGTATGTATAAATGTATGAATTATAACTCATAGCTTACAATCTCAAATAGTTAATTAGACTTGCAAAGCATAGTTATGACATATAAAATGCTTATTAATTATTTTCTTAACATCATTACATTATAAGTAGTTCATTGGAAGGTTACAAGACAAATAACTATTGAAGCATAATCTTTGTACTATTAGAAGGAAGTTCCTTTCTTTTTGAAGTAAAATAGAGTACAAAAGCAAAAACTAAATTTTTTATAATTAGTTAATTGTACTAAAAAATAATTATACTTATTCTTTTTGTTTCCCTAAAAAAAGAATTTATTTTTAATTTCTTTTTGTTTAAACAAAGAGAATCCACTATTAAATAAAAGTTATGTTGATATGCTCAATTATTTATTTTACAAACACGAGTGGCAAGGAAATATTATGTTGCATATTTGTTGGGGGTGAATAGAAGTAATAGCTTGTGGCAAAAGTATAATTAGAATGAGTAAATAAACATAAATAAAAAATGGATAAATAAAGTTCTTAATTTCAAGTGGTATTTTTTTTTTCTAAATCAACTTTGCTACATATTTACAAGTGACAAATACTAAATATAAAAATTAAAACATGAAATAATATTAAAAATATATAAAGAGGTGGTCGGGTTTTTCGTTCGGGATCGGGTTTCTCCCAACATTCGGAAGTTGGTCGGGTTTGGGTATAGGTACCCCATACCGCCCGACGTTTTATCCCCATCCGAACTCCACCGAAAAACCGGTCAATCGGGTTTGACCATGTTCGGAGGTAACCCGGTCGGGTAATTTGCATCCCTAGCTACTGCACACCAACAAGCAAATTTGCTTAGATAATAGAATCAATGCATCATTGGATGAAGACGCCATCGGTAGTTGATGGATATTCCGCTGAGAAATGGGCACTATGCTATGATGGTGGTTTCCGATATGGCATAATGACAATGAATAGTTCTAAATCATTCAACGAGTCTTGAAAGGTGCTAGAAAATTGCCAATAACTTTTTGTGCGACTTTTGTCGATTGGTTAAAAATTTTGATTCGCACCGCACCGAAGGTCACAAACATGTTGTTGATCAGAATCCGTGGCCGACAAACGTGCTCGAAAAGTTCCTTCGGATCGAGCACAAGTCCAAATATCACCAGGTGACAGCCTTTGTGAGGGAAGAAGGCTTATACCAAGTCATGACAGGGGTTTATGGTGACAAATGAGGGAACGTGCATACGGTACACCTTAACAACCGATCATGCACTTGTGGGAAATTTGAAATTTACAAGATTTCTTACTCCCACTCACAAAAGGTTTGCGCTCAAATGGGACGGGTCGCTTTGGCACTCGTAGATGGTGTATATAAAGTGGAGAAAATGGTTCAAATCTATTCAAACTATTTCTACCTCATGCTCCACGAGAACTATTGGCCACCAGCACCTTTTCATCTGGTTGTCAATACGGCGAGACTCAGTGACCGTCCATGCAGTCTAAGATCCACTCGTATAATGAATGAAATGGATTGAGCACAACATCAGAGGTGTAAGGCATGTGGAGTACTTGGGCATAATAGGAAGGCATGCCCTAACATGGATAGGCTTAGAGATAGAGCAGTTATGAACTTGTGAATGCCGATATGTAATAAATACTATTTGTGATATTGGTATATCCATTACTATTATTTAGGTCATTTGGTGTTTGATTTTATCCTTTAGATCGTTTTGTGTTTTATGTTGTGTCTATTTTTAAATAGACAAAATGGACTCCTGAGCTTGTTTTCGCATGTGAATTACGCAATCTCCAATATATGTCCATTGATATTATTTATTCTTTGGGGTGTTTGAATGGACGTGGCAAGACATTATGTGTTAATCTAGTGGTTTTTTTTACATATGCCAAAGGGGCTCACGAGGACACTTTCGCATGTTCTTTGTGTAATCGTCAGTGGATTTTAAAATAATATAGTAAAATTATGAATCATATGTTCAAGTTATAGAATTAGAGGGCACTTCATCCACATTCGCCGATGTATCTCCTGGTCTACAACGGCGGGATGTTCTTACGCTTCAAGCCAGTCATCGATCGGAGCTCATTTGGGACGATCCAGAAATGGAGCCGTTGAAAGTGTATAGGGCAGATGTGGACGTGTGGAAAGCTAGCCCACTCAATATTAGGGTTGTAGATTTGTTTTACGAAGTGGGTCTTTATGGTGTATAAATGGCAGGATGTATACAAGTTGACTGGGTATTGATCACGGCATTGGTGGAGAGATGGCGTCAAGAGACGCACACATTCCATCTTCCAATCGGTGAAGCCACCGTGACATTACAAGATGTCGCAACACTATGGGGTTTATGGGTCGACGGAAAGCCAGTGTTTGGGGAAGATCCTAGTCATAAGATTGAGGAGTGGTAGACTATATGTTATGAGCTGTTGGGTTACATGCCGGCCCGCAACCATTTCGATGGAAATCGTTTGAAATTGAGGAGTATCTCCATGCATATCCAGGCATGTCCTCTATTAGATGAAACCCCCTATGATCAGATGGTACAGCATGCCAGATGCCGGATCATGCAAATTATAAGATCTATTATGGGGGATAAGTCAGGTACAAAGGTCAAATTGATGTACCTACTTCTACTGAGGGATCTAGTAATGGCATCGGGGTACAGTTGGGGTAGCGCCGTGCTAGCATCATTATGTCGGGCGGCAATGGGAGATACGGCCGGCATATGTGGACCCATGGCCTTATTGCAGGTGTGGGCCTAGGACAGACTACCGCGAATTAGACCGCAACACCGAAATATCAGAGACGCTCATTTCTTTGGTTACCCCGGCATGCTTTTCAGACCAAGAGTATGCGTGTACGTGTTTCCCGGTTAAATTTTTGGAATGACACATTTGGTTTATTTAAATTGTGTCTAATCCTCTATATTCTCGTATATTGATTCATTGCAGATAGAACACGGGTTTGAGTTTTGGAAATGTCGGATGCAATTTGTTGCGTATGTATTGAGATCGGCTGGACTATATGGCCGATGAGGACGTAAGTAGATAAATAATTACTGTTTCGAAACTGTTGGCTCGTTACAACTAAGTTTAGTTTAAACACTGATGATTGTTAACCTTCTTTATTTCACAATTTATCTGGCAACCGTATCAAGATAGTAAAGGCCTGTACGAGTTGCCTGAATATTGCTTATTTGGCCGTGCTATTTGGTGTGTAGCCGTGCCTTTGCTCAACTTTGATGTAGTTGAACTACATTTACCAGAGCGAGTTATGCAGCAGTTTGGCTATATTTAGACGATCCCTCCTACCGTTGACACGGATATGAGATTGCATCGAGTGGATCGTCGGGGTAGGAAGGAAGTGAACCGGATGTCACGACATGCAGCTTACGTTGACGCGAAGAACAGTCGAATGGATCGGATTGTGACTGGCTTGCCTTCAACTAGTCCTATGCATTATTTTTCGGAATACATGATCTGGTATCGATAGATTACTCAGAATCTTATTAGTAATCCCGCGCATCGTCCTGCCCAGGGGATGCACACATCTGCATCGGTTGTCGAGTATTTGGTATGCATATGACATTTAAAGTGTTCATATTTAGCATAGTATATAAAATATTACAGCTGAGTATTTTTTTATATACAAGGTGAATGTTGGCAGCAAGTGAATGAGTTGGCCTGCGATTTCACCAATTTAGAGGTAGATACGAAAGCTCGATTGGGAAACGTATATGACGTGTCCAACCGTGCAATGACAATGGTTGGGAAGGGTCGCCACTTGCAGATGCCACGTGCAAGTTTTCAAGGTGAATTTCAACAATCGCATGGGCAATCCTTCTACGTCTGCTCGTCCGTCTACGTCCGGCCGGCCATCTACTTCGGAATGTCCATCTACTTCTGGTCGTCCATCTACGTCCGAACGTCCGTCTACATCCCGCCGTCGCAATGTTGATGATGATGATCGAATATTGGCCGCTAGTATGTTTCTTCATCAGTCTGGTGAGCTATATGAAGAGACATCTGCGATGGACCTATTATTGCAAGGTCACACTAGTACGTCATCTCAAATGCCTTAGTACAATTTAGTCTATGAGCGTCGTTGAAGGAGTTCTCGTCCACAATCACGTATGGATGAAAAAATTCTTTTTGACCTAAACGCACTAGAGAAGGACGACAACCCACAGCCCCAACCCCAATCCCAACCCCCTAGGCGACAGCCACGTAGGAATATTAGACAGCTTCCCTGTGGGACTTGATTAATTGTTTTTCCTTTTTTGTAACTTGTTCAAACTTATAAATTTTTTCTATAACTTGATTAATTAAGTGAAATCTCCTCACTCATTTCAAATGTTATTATAGAAAAAAATACATGTTACGGCGTGAGAGGTAATCTAATCTAAATTGCCATAAGAAGTTGATTTTCTAAATATGCCCTTTTTAATGGTCTAAGGTGGGATCCCAAATATTATTAAAGAACAAAATTGTGAAAAGTATGTACGAAAATTTTATGTCTTCTTACGAAATAAAAAGATATAATTATATTATTTTTAATTTAACATTCTCTTATGCATTTTCAAAAAATATAAATTAAAATCATCTGTACTAATACGAGTGAAATTTGTGAATATTGTTTTTTTAAAAAAAATTAAATAAATATTGCTAATTTGGGAGTCGTTCATAAAATAGTGAAGTTGCTATCATGGATATTGACTTGAAGTAAAAAAAATCAATATTTATTTAATTTTTTATTAAAAAAACAATATTATGCAAATTAACTCTATTGCTATTCGTATACTTTTACCTATTTTGACTGGTTTTGATTTTTCATGCAAAGATTCTTCACATCATTTCATATAGTAAGCTGTACAAGCATGGGAAAGAGTTGAAACACTAGAGCCTATAAGGCTATGAGCCCCACTCTGAATTCTGAGAGCCAGCCATCACAAGCTTTCCACACCCTCCTCTCTCTTCTACATCCTGTTTGTGTGCACGACTTGGGCGAAAGCTTCGGCGGTTTTTCGAAAACTCTATTCTTCACTTATGAAAAAACCTCTATTGTACCCTGTGGAATTATCAATGGAAAAAACTTCATGGATAACTTGACGGAATCCTCGGCTATGCTGTCTTTTGTGTTTATTTAATCATTATTTCCTGCTGCAGATGTAAAGGAAGGAGCAAAACTACCAAAAACTTGTTGTGAACCAAAGAGAGATTGTGAAGATGAGATTGAAGCAGACGTTGTGGTAAAAGGGAAAACAGAGCCTGATGATCTACCAGTGGAAGACCTAAACACCAGTGGACGGGGAGGGGGTAGGTTTAGGGTTTTGGGTTAGGGTTTTTGGGTTTAGGGATTAGGATTAGGGTTGAGGGTTGAGGGTTATGTTTTTAGGGTTTAGGGGGTTTAGGGTTAAATTTTCCTTTTTTATAAATTGTCTGAAGTCGATATCTAGGATTTCGACTTTAAAGTGGTTATCTGAAATAGCAATTTTTAAAGTTAATATCCCTAATATCGATTTTAAAGTCAATATCTCAGATATCGATTTCTCTAAAAATAAAAGAATTTTTCAATAATATGTTAAATTTAATTTATATTTTTTATACAATTTTTTGGGAAAAAACTCGTAATAATACACAACAAATTATTGTAAAATTATTGTTCAAAGTTACATTATTTTCAAACAAAAAATTACTAATATATGATACAAAAACTAATTAACTAGTAGTTTTAATCAAAAACTTTTAAACAATAATACTAAACTGAAGTGGATATGCAGAATATCGATTATGAAAAATTTAGCTCTGGATATTACATTCTTTTCGAATTTGTTAAAATAAAATATGGTTAAAAAATTAATTAACTAATTTTAATCAAAATAAATATTAAATAAAATAAATACATTGAAGTTGGTTTTTGAAAACTCGATTTTTGATTCAAAAATTGATTTCTATAGAAGATGAAGAAAAAAAAATTAATTTTTTTTAATCAATATTTAGAGAAATAACTCAATAATAATAACTTAGGACTGAAGGACTCTACAGTAGCCTCCACAAAGGCACCGACTCCTTCTCTCCTCCAGAAGGAAACCGTTATTATTATTTTTTTTTTGACAATCCAATGGCGAGTTTTTTTCCCAAATATTGTTTTAAAAAAAAATTAAATAAATATTATTTTTATTTTTCTTTAATTTGTAAAGAAATGGGTATATGAAAAACCGACTTTGAAGTCGGTTTTTCATATACCGAGACTTTGAAGTCAGTATTTCATATACCGATTTTGATCTGAGCATTCCATAACAAAAAAAAAAAAAAAAAAAATTTGCCCCACCCGTGCCTTCCTTCCTCCACTCTTCCATTTTCTCCTTCTTTCTTCCTCAGCTTCTTCCTCAGCCACAGCCCACCCAAAATTCCTGCACTCCCCTCTCCCTCCCCACCGCCCCACTTCCCCTCCCTCCTCTCCCATTTTCTCCTTCTTTCTTTCTTCCTCACCAGCCCATCCAAAATTCCTTGCAATTTTTCCCCTTCTCCCCGCTACCCCACTTCCCGCCTCCCCACCCCATTCCTTCTCCCCTCTCTCCTCCCGAGTCGATGATGATGGATGGATGCGACAACATATGGAGAAAAAAAAAGGTAAAAATAATAATATATAGATTAAACGGTGATGATTGTTTGCATCTTTTTTTTGTTTGTTTAGTGTACCTCAAATGGCCTGCTCGCCTCAATCACCGAGGCGTGCGAGAATTGGAACAAATTCTGGTTTTGCAAAGTGGAATGGTGTGAGCTCCAAATTGTATTTTGGCCGGTTTTGCGCTTGTTTTATGCAGATTAGTCCACTAAGGAGTTGAAAATACATATTCTAAACATTCCAATATTTGTGTGAATCAAATACCTAAGAAATTGGGAACATTGATGATGTTTTGAAATGTTTGTAAGGAATGGAGGAAGGGCAGGATGGATTTTTTTTTTCTTTGAAGTCGGTTTCTCATATGCCGCCTTCAAAGTCGGTTTCTTTAAAATCGATTTCTCCAAAACCGACTTCTATATTTCTTGAATCATATTTTAAAAAACAATATTTTTTTAATTTTTTTTAAAAAAGCAATATTTACTTATTTTACTCCCCAATATCCCACGCAATAATCATGAGTTTTGACAAAAGGAATACAACCTTTTAGGGCATCCACAGCAGCTTTAACATCAACCAGCCTAAGACCATGCCACATCAGCACCACATCAACTTTGAACGGTCTCTACTATTCAGGCAACCATCATAAAAAAAAAAAAGTGCTCACGCTCATGAACGACTTTTACTATTCACGCAACGAATTTCTCTCTCCTTTACCTTCTTTTACACTATTTATTTAATATATTTAATACTTATTTAAATTAATAATTTTAAAATATTATCTATGGCTCATTTATCAAATTTAATATATATTAATAATACAACTTATAATTTTAATTTTAATACTTAAACAATTAATGAAAAATAATTTGTACCGATTATTTGTACCAATTTCTCGATAATTGAGCATGATGTTGAAAACACATGAATTATTTATACCGATTTCTTGGAAATCGAGCATGATGTTGAAAACACATGAATTATTTGTACTCATTTCTCGAAAATCAAGCATGATTTTTATTTTGAACTCAAATTTTACTATATTTAATAATTAACATAATAATAAATTAATTGTTTCTTTAATTCTTATATAAAATTCAAAATTATAAATTTAGCATTCTTTATCAATTAATTACCAAAAATTCTTTTTCATTTAGACAAACGTGATTATTTCTTTAATTTTATAATTGATTTGGCTACAAAATTATTTATATTTTTTAACTATAAATAGATATAAATTTTAATCATCACATGCAATAATTTCATACAAAATTATATTTTTTAAAAATTACTAAATTTTCTAAAATTATACAATAAGTATAAATAATTTTTAATTATATTACAATTAAAAGTTAATATTAATAGATATATTGTTTCAAAATTACATTTAAATTATCACATTCAATAATTTTATACAATATTACATTTAAAATAATTGTTTCAAAATTTTTGTAATTATTAAATAAGTATAAATAATTTTACATAATATTAAAATTAAAATTTAATATTATTAGACTTAAACTTAATATTAATAGAAATATTAATAATTTTATATTAAAATTTATAATATATTAATAAGTATATTATAATTTAATATTATATTACATTTAAGAAAATCAGATATTGCTCAAAAAATAGGCAAAGTGCATGTCATTTTGTAGAGAAAAATATTTTTTACGCGGTGGTAATTTAAAAAAAAAAAAAAGGTCAAATGGGCGTTGCAAACCAATAGGTGGTTTGCAACACCCATTTGACGTGGTGCGTCTTGATTACGTCACGATGGGACAGTGTGTGTCACGCTCGTTGACCAAATTTAAAAAAAACAACGCCAAAACTACAAACGACATCGCTTTTTCAAAGCAATTTGCGAAAAAAGAAAATACAGCCATGTTGTGGCTGTGTTTCACGGAACAAACGATCAGACGATCGTTCGTTCCTTAAGGACCTCCATATCAGCATAAAATGCTAATGTGGTGATTGTGACAAGCACGACTAGCCTCAAAAAGAGATTGGTATGCATGCCCTTAGTAATGGCCGTATTCGTGTTTCTCAAGTTTGTCCACCTTTTAAACACCTCTATCTGCCACACAAATTTCTCTATTGCAATGTCGACTTTTGTCCACTACACCATGCAACCTAGCACGAGCGCTATCCCAAATCTTTCTTATTAGTCCATTAATGCGGTTGTGGGACCCACATGTTTGCCAAGTCATTATTATTAATTTAAGTCATTATATCCTATATCATCTCCAAAATAACCAGATATGTAACATAAACTCCTTACTCTTAGATTTTTTTTTAATTAGAATGTCAATTTTGCCCTTAGTATGATAAATTATCTACTCTCAAAATATTTTTTCAATATCAAGTCAATTTTTTATAAATATATAATTATCTCATCCTAAACTAACATGAGTAATATTTTTTTTCAATTTTTTGAAATAATTTTTTATTATTTAATTAAGCATTACTAATTTCAAAATGTCTTTGTAAAAAATACAATAATGACAGTTATTTTATTGCTACTATTAAAAAAATTGTTGTTATAATTGTCCATAATATTGAACTTTATTTGATTTTTAAGATGAAATATAGAAAATAATGAGTTATCTTATAAATTTTTCCTTTTATTTTATTTAAAAATTATTTTATTTGTTACTAAAAATAAAAAGGCAACATTTATTCTAATTAAAGGTTATTCTTTTTGTTTTGCGACCAAATCTCCGGTTTAATCATGTCAAAGAATTAAATGTGTCAAAAATTAAAATATTAAAAACGACTCATCAAAAACTTTGAAACACTAACAACGAGACAAACAAAAACCTTGTAGACTAGAACTGTTTTTTTTCTTAAAAGAATTGTAATATTATAATACAAGTTTATTATTTGACTGATCATCAAAAGATTAATTCCTTTAATTAAAGATTTAAACCCATTAAATGAATTAAATGAGTTAACAATTAAAACATTGAGAACCACATGTGACTACCAATAAACTCTAGAAACTAAAAATGACACGCAATGAAACTATGGAAACTAAAGGGCATGTTTGAACAATAATTTGTATTTGTAAATAAGTAAATTCTCAAACAAAAATAAACTATCCAAATACATTTTTATTTCAAAATTTAAAATTTAAATTTTCCCTCATAAATTCCTCTTACATAATTTTAAAAAATTTTCCTTCCAAAATACTTTTTCTATAAAAAAAAATACTTACTAAAATTTTTACGCATTCTAATGTAACTTTTTCCAAATACATCACACTCCAAACAAATCCAAAGTGGTTTTTTCCCCCAACATTTTATTATAATACAAATATTCATTGTTATTGACACAAGGTCCCTCAAACTTCAGAGAAAATGAGGTAAGCATTCAATCGAGCTACTAACCATCATGCCTCCGCAACAATACCAAAGATGGGGAAAAATACAAACGAAAAAGGCAAAAACAAAAAATAAAAAACACACAGCACCATTTCCGCATTGGTGAAGCTAATTTGACAAAGCGACCACCACAAAAAACAAAAGCAATTCATCACAAGTACAATATTTACATGATCAACTTGGATGCAATCCCATCAGAAGATGTAGTCCGGTAACTGTAGTACAATATTTACATGATCAACTTGGACGCAATCCCATCAGAAGATGTAGTCCGGCAACTGTAGTGGAAACGTTGCAACTTCCGCTTGAAATTGCCCACCTTTAGGATCATTCAATCTGCAGGAAACATTGTCATATTTGAGAAGCAAAACAAGATCAACACATTAAATATTTCAATGCCAGCTTTCTATTGGAGCAACAGTTCAGTCCGTTCAATGCCATCACAAATGACGATTGGAGTTTATGCTTGGACACAAATCAGAATCTTGTGTAATTTTAATCTTATAATAATTTAAACAACTATTGTGACACCTCAACCCCAAATTACTTCAGACAGTATTGAAAATTTGGTGAAGAAGAAATGAAAGAGCTCACTATCCTGGAAAATGAATTCTGCAGAAGTACAAAATGGCCCCTAAAGCTGTTTGATATGGGAAACCAAACAAATCTAACAAATCTATCAAATCAGAAGAACTTATGTTCAGATTTCAACATTTAAAAACAGAAGTTTTAATTGATTTCAATCCTTCCTCGAGATAAAAACTACAATCAGGTAAAACATGGTAAATAGGTCCAGGCACATGCAAGGAGCAAAAGTGCCCGTTAATATCCAAGAAGCCAGTTAATATGTAAAAAATATAAAGCCCATGGACACAAACAATAATTTTATAGATCCCAAGACTGGTGCTAATAACCGAAGAAACAGGAAAGACTCAATAAATGCTACCTAAGGATGAGAAAATCATAAAAATAGTGAAAATAACATAGGGTCCAACTTCCTGCATTACAGGTAAGGAAAATTAGTAGCAATGGAGCCTATTGCAACTTTTGCTAGTACAACTGATAAAAAACAAAAGAAATATTAAGGCTATGTTAAGAGCAATTGAATGAGTTCTTGTAATTTAGCATTTCAAAGATGGGAACTGGACTTACTTAAAAATTAATAGAAATTATGACCTCAAAGTGTATTAACATACAAGAAATGTACAATTAACACATTTTCCACTCCTGCAATCAGTGGAACACTGGTTTTCTGTCATTATGCTTCATTTGATTCTATCTTGAAGGCCTAAATATCTGTGAACTGTACACTTCATTTCGGGGAGATCTTTTCTGAAATGCCCATAAAAAGCAAGCTTTTCATTTTGAATAAAAATCCAGTTGTTTGCATGGGAAGCCAGAACAGTGTACAAACTGGAAGGAAGAACCTCATTCAGAATTTAGAAGATGAAAAGTTGATTTCTTTTCAATTGTTTAAGAGTTAAAAAGAGGAAAAGACACAATGATTCCCACCTCAAACGCTTCCCACATTTCCGAAGTTTAAGCAACAAGCTTACAGAGGAAAATACTATCCTTCCTATTCTCTCTTTCCCTGCCATTGCGCTCCCAAACAAGAGAAAATTTACTGTTTCTCTACATTTCTCTTCTTTCCTTTCATTTCTCCCCAACCAAATAAGGGGTTCAGATGTTAATCACCAAAATGCAAGGCATCTCAGAGAGTTACAGATGACAAAAAAAAATAATGCTTCATAATACAAAGTCAAGCTCAAGCAAATAAGCATTTGCAAGAGCAGAAATACATCCAAATCAAAAGTAAAAAGTAATTGATAGTCTACATTATTTCTCTCTTTCAAGCAAATACTTGAGAAATTTGGAACTACTTGGCATGAATCAAGGGGGGTGTTTTTTCCTTTGGCTTTGGTTTATGGTAAACACAGTGCATAGTAGTTGTTTCATCACATGTTTATGAAATACATAAATAAAATGATAATCCTTAGAATTGATTCATGATTGTCATGATTTACCTTCCAGGGATGAAGGTGAAGAATCCTTCAATACAGCCTGTTGAAGATGGTATATATGTGCAACTTTCATAAACAAATTCTTCATCTCCTGGGCATAGAAGCGGAAACTGGGGGGGAAATGGGTGTGAGAATGAAAGTGAGAATGAAAGTGAAGCTCAAGAGAAACTCTCCAGATAAATTCACCAGGTCAAGCACCAAAATTACCAAACAAGATCCAGCATAACATGAAAGTTAAGTATCAGGAATTTTTGTGATTAGTTGACAATTATCCATCTATGGAAGCTCAAAACTAAGTATCAAGAAGAAAACACATACCATCATAAGTATCAAAACCCAAAAACAAACACATACTCACCTTTCCAATGACAGCTTCACCATTTACATTTTGTACAATGGCATAATTGGCACGGATGACCCAATGTCTCCAAAATAGTTGGCAAGAGCCAAATTTCATCCCATTGACAATGCATCCCTCAGGCAAAACAGACATGCGGATTGAATATGCGAACAAAAATCTATCACGTTCATCTTGAGGGTTACTACCCTCAGGTACGAACAGAGAGGAAGCTCGAACCTGATTAAAAACCTCTCATTTTACAGGTGCATTGAGCAAAACTACAAGTAGCCAATGCAAGTAACACAAAAAGATCCATATTGTGTCACAGATAATGAAAGAGCTGAAAATATGATGGGTAGGGATAATAAGATAGATAAATTACCTTTACACCATTTGTGACAGCAGTGCAACACAAAGGAGGTTGTTCCGGAAACAAATTGATCCCTTTCATTTTACCTTCCCTACCAACCTTAATAATGCCACTTTCTAAGCGCCGACCATGTTCTTCTAACCACAACAGCATTGCATCCTGTATCTGACTGCCTTTAGCATCATGTACTGAACTTAGCAATGAGGCAGGTACACAAGGAATCATTCCCCCGTCAATTGTAAGATTCCTTGTACCAACATGAAGTTGGCCAGTCGTACAATTCAGAAAAAAAATCTTCGCATCGTAAATGGAAGAAGCTGCAATAACAATATATTTGGATCTGCCATTGAATCCAATTTTTTGTATAATGCCCCTCGTTTCCTCAATAATCTGCTGCAATGGCAACAAAGACACATTTACCAGGTGATCATAGAAAGAGTATCCTCCAATCAAACCCAACAAATTCTCATCTGTGCTTCCACTAGTCTCGTCATCTATAAGTTCTTGGCCATCACATAAACGATAAAGAACTCTTGTAGGAAGAGGCAGTTTTACTTGCAAAGTCACCTCCAAAGCCTTAATTTCCTCTTCAGATGCACCCTTACGCAAGGTAGCCAATATTTCAGGGAAATTATAAGCCAACCAATTTTTAAGTCTGTCCCAACATTTTTTAACTCGTATCACTAGAGACCATGGATACATATGAAAAGCATCACGCCATGTTCTATAAGCTTCCTGCACAGCATGAGATAGAGAGGCAGTAAGGACTTGAAGTAATATACATAGTAGTATTACTTTTTCGACATCACATAAAAAACACACAGAATTCAGCACAAAATCATTAAAGCTTACAAAATGATTAATCCTTTCATAAAACATAGGAGGTAGAACCATAAGTTTCTTTTTCAATTCATCGCTGGAGTTAACCATTTATCATCACGATACATGTCAAATGAAAGTGCAGTGATGTGTGGAGCTTGGCATCTTAACAAAACAATAGACTTAGCCTGGTTCCTACATGCACTCACCATCTATTTTTATTGCTCATTATTCAAATAATGAGCAATACGGATAATGAGCACTCACCATCTGCTTTTTCCGCATTTTTTATAAAAATTACACGGAAAAACACGTACCTATCGCAACTTGCTGCTGTGTATGAAAACGTACAGGCTCATCTCCTTCTCATCTAGTAACTCCAAGAAGAAGGTGAAACAAACCAAACTCCATTAACTCATTTAAACCCATTTACTAATTTAAATCTCCTATTTACTCAGACGGGCCTCAATTTCTTACCCTATAAGGGTGCAATTCAGTGATGGGTTTATTTGGGTGATCCCATCAACACTCGTTGATTCTAAATAAGCGGCTAAAAATCGGCGTGCTTTAGATAATCAGTGTCCAAATGTCAAGTTTTTCCCATCCGGGAATCCCATTTCTGGTCACCGACATTGGAAGGCAGCCCTAATCCAAAACAATTACAATCCCACAAAAAATAAACAAAACCGAAACACAGATTCACACGCCGAAGAGAATAAAGAAGCATAACAGACTCATTCTCAGCACTGACCTTGAAGGAGACGGTGAGGTTACCGAGCGGATCAAGCGGAGAGTTCAGCGCAAGCTCATCGGAACAAAACTCGGCCCAAAGAGAATCGTCCTCGGAAGCCCACGTACGAAACCGCCGGCTCACGCATGCCACTGATGCTGCATCAGTGGGATCAAGCTTGGACAGTATTACGTGCATCGCTAAACCCCCTACGCTCTCCAACGCCATTGCAAGTTCTTGATTGGCTTCGATTATTTCGTACTCCGATGAGAGAGCAGATTCAGAAGCGGTGGCGATGGTCGTGATCGAAGGGACTTTGGCCCGGAGATGAGAGCGAGGGGAAAAGAAGCGGTCAATTGGATGTGATCTTGCTCCACTTTCACCCGACGCTGTTCTAAAACCGGGCCGGACGTGTTTTGTGACTTTCCCAAACCGGTTTTTTGGGGTTTGTTTCGGTTATTCGTTTGGACCGGATTTTGAGAGACAGATATTCGGTTCGCTTTGTGATGTTGGGTGGCAATAGGTCAGCTTTCGGGCTCGTGTGTCATGTTTTGAAATAGTAATAAGATTACAAAAAAAGGTAGATGGTAATAAAAGTTAGACCAATACGATTATTTTTGTGTCGAATTTTCGTGTTATGTTCAGATCATATTTTGTTTCACAATTTCGTGTCGAGTTTTCGTGTCGTATTAGAAATTGCTACCCTATCTTAACAGCAGCCAATTGCAGGGGTTGAATTGAATCAACAACAGTCAAATACATATTTTTATCATTTTTTAAATAATAATTATGAGATAAAAATTATATTAAAAATAAAAAAAGTCGTAAAAAAAATTTAAAACGCTATCCAAATAGACTCGTAATGTTCTTGTAACGTGATTTTTGACTTTTTGGTTAGTTTATTGGCACCATGTTAATGGAAAAACTAATTTTAAATACTTACAAAAACAAAGTCAAATTTTAAAATATTTTTTTATCCCAAAAAAAATCCATTTTTAAAAATAAATTCTTTTAATACTTTTACTAATAATAATTGTCTATAGTTGTAATGATAAAAATATAAAATTATATATTTAATAACGCATAAAAAGTATTATACCTAATAACTATACACACACTCAACTCAAAATGAACTTTTTTTTTTAAGGAAGGAGGGAGTAAATTAATAGAGTCACTATCTTTATTTTATTATATATATTTTTTATGTAAATAAAATAATAGACTCACTAGCTTGATTTAATTTTGGATACGGATTATTTATAATTTTGTCAAAGGCTACTATTTTTCAACAATATTACATTCATGTACACCCAATATAGATATTTTGTATTTTTTTTTTCAAAAACGGTAGTCATTTCATTTATATAAATAAATACCTATACAGATGTTAGCCAAGATAGGTTAAATGATCTCCTTGGTCTAATACAATAGTCATGGAGGAAAATATGATAACAGTGCAAAACTACTATCCCATTCTTTTGCTATGCTAGCTAGTTTATGACAAGCTACATTGATAACTTTCTATATAAAGACAAACCTAAAATTTGCAAAAATATTGTCCAAGAGCTTGAGGTCTTTAGCTATAGTGGAAAGGTGAACTTCGATAGAATTTCCATTCACTAAGCTTTCACACTATCACCTGTACCTCAATTGCAATCTGGACTAGTCATACTAAATGTACATAAATTATTGTGTGGAATGGAGTAACCACTAAACACAAAAAGTTGGTTTCTAGCTATGCTCACACATTACCGCAAATCAGGATTACTCCTACTCCATTAGAAAAATTCCAGCAAAATATATCTCCTACTAGCTCAGTCAAAGAGATTGCAACCAAAATTGCAATCAACCAAAATATAGTACTACCAGCAAAATGCATTCCCGTAGGACTTCCAACCAGTACAGACAAAAAATAATATCCAGCAGTAACACAAGAATTGCAACCCGAAATATTGTTATGCAACAACAAAAGGATTTCCAGCCATATGGCCTACCAGCTCAGACAGAAAAGGATTTCCAGCAACTACAAAATGAATACTACAAAACAAGCAACCCATACCAGATCAGTCGAAGAGAATGCAGAAAAATATAGAACAATCAGCAAAATGATTTCCAACTAGCTCAGACAGGAAAGCTTATCCAGCAACAACAAAATGAATCCAACAGAAAATGTTGTTGTGCACCAACAAAGTGATTCTCATCTTGATGCCCTACTAGGCCACACAGAAAAATGTCTAGCAAGAATGATATTTCTTCTGGGTAGCAAGAATAAAAAAGAAAGTGGGTGAAATTCAACAAGTGATGACAGAATTTCCTGTGGCAACTAAAGAGAAAGAATTTCTAGATGAACCAGAATTAGTATAGCAACAAAGGACAATTGCTAGGAAGGGAATCAGCAACATAATTCCAACCACTTTTCTTACTCAATTCTAATTGAATATAACCATTCAAGCCCAAAACACTTGTCTTACTCAACAGAACAATGCAAAATGTTGCAAAAAACCAGCCCTATTCATATCATTGGCTGAATATAGTATTCAACCAAGATGATCTAGCAAATGCAACCCATCAACTTAGCATACTACCAACCATCTACACAGGCACCTCTCTATTCGATCAAGAAACCAAAAATAATCTATATAACCATATAAGCATAAATCAGGAACAAAACTGGTACGATACATATGAACTACAGTAAGTTATTGCCCATAACCTCTTGAAACTCCTCCCATTCCAAAACGCCCTAATCAACAATATCCTTTGGTGATTTTTTTATCTCCTGAAATACCTATAAGTTCCGCATCTTCCACAACATCCACAACATGTACACTAAAAGCTACACTCTATCCTTGTTTATTGTGTCCTTTCCCAGCCTGCTCAATTTCTCCCACCAATGCTAAAAACATCCACATTCCGATTGCAAACTGATGTATATGGGTTCACCACCTGCACAGATCCCGATCTGTGCATCCAACGCAGATCAGGACCTATGCATTCAACACAGTTCGGGACCTGTGAGATCAAGACCTGTGCATTCAACATAGTTCGGGACCTGTGAGTCTTGAACAAGTTCGGAGCCACGAGTCTTACGTAGGTCAAGACTCGTGCAGTTGCAAACCTAAATCTTTATGAGACGCGCAATTCCAGACCTGTAAGCCAAAAGTTCCAGACCTGTAAGTCAAAGGCTGGGACCTTTACATTGTTTATAACTACATAATTCTTGCTTAACCCCAGAGCTCCATTTCTATAATATGCTGAGATAAATTTATGGGTCTTAAAAGATCACGTGATAACAGTAGAGTTATGTTTATCCATAAACACGTAATCAAAACCTGTAACCATGGGACGATAATAACGACGCTCCAAGAGGAGAAACACCCGCGATTCAGCAATCTATAACCGTTACAAAATCCCATGATTAACGGTAAGAAGGGGATAAAAAATGGAGAAGACCACCAGATAGGGATAAGTGAAAAATAGCTAAGAAAAATATTATACTCCGACGGAAGTTTTGACTTTGGCAGCGGAGAATCTTCCCCAGAGAATTCCTCCGGGATTTGTTTTACAGGAATCACCATTCTTGTTCACTTAAAAGCTCTCGGGTCATGATAACAGGATCGGATCGTTGACAGTAGTGGATTACGGCTTCATCAAGTGGCGCCGCCTGTGGGAAATTTGGTTCTTTTCTTTTAGAAGATGTATTTGTTATGTTGCTTTCCGTTCTTCATCATCAACATGTTAGGAACCCGATCAGGAGGATGAAAAGCTGGTGAAGGAACTAGCCAATGAGGGGCACCACGTAGCTGCTCTAGACCAAGGGCAGATGACTCTTTACGATTGGAGGACATTCCCGAACAATTAGAACGTCACTCTGAACATACCAGTGGAACATCTCCACAAAAGTCTCAAAACCTAGACAAGTCCTTCGCACATCAGCAAATAGAAGAAGATGAGCGAGCCTTTGTTGAACTGCATCGTGCTCAGTTTGAAGAGTTTTGCAGGAATAGACATCCATCGTGTCAACGGGAGAATAGATCCAATCCAAACAATCGTGAGGAAGTCTGTCATAAAAGAGAAGAAGGAAGAAATGAGGATAATATTTCGCATGTAGACAACAATTACGAGAATGGACATCCCAGATTAAAGCCTAACCCTAAACGCCCACGGCATGATGACTTTCCTCCGATCAACAATCGTGTGGCTGATGATATATATGGCTTGCTAGGATCTGATAATGAAGGAGACGTTTTTTCCCGGTTTACGCCTCATATCATGCAATATCCAACTCTGGCAGGGTTCAAGATGCTAGACGGTATTCCATCTTATGAGGAGGGGGATACTGACTCCCTGGATCTTTTGTCACGTTTTAAATACGCAATGAATTTAAAAAATGTTTCAATAGAGGTTATGTGCAAAGCCTTTCCCATATATCTGAGCGAAAAAGCGCGTGTATGGATAGATGGTCTCCCTTGTAATAGCATTTCATCATTCAAGAGGTTAGCCCAACTCTTTCATACCCGTTTTTTCCAGAGAAAGAAATTTCATAAGTCTGCGGCGGACCTCATGAACCTGAAGCAAATAAAAGATGAGTCTTTGACATCCTATATGGAGAGATTCAATGATGAAAGTTTGCAAGTAGCTAATAGAACAGATCAACTGGTAATCTCAGCCTTCATGAATGGCCTGAATCCAGGTCCATTTTATACAAAATGGTTAGGGACACACCAGGAGATACCCAAATCCTTTGGCAAATGGTGGAAAGTTACACCAAAGGAGAAGAAGCTAACAGAAAGAAGAGGGAAAATGAAAAATACGAGAAAAAAGATGATGCCAAAGGAAAAAACCTTTAGAAGAGTGCCTTCGACAGACTGAATTACAACAAAGGGCAGTTAAAACCTCGGCTTTAGGAGAAAAGCTTAACCCTACTTATCGGTTGCACATCCTCAAGCCAATGGACAAGTAGAGGTCACCAACCGAACTCTTTTGCAAAGATTGAAAACCCACTTGGACAAAGCAAAAGGAGATAGGGTAGAAAATCTCCCAAATGTTTTGTAAGCCTACCGCACAACTCCGCGGACAGCAACAAATGAAACTCCTTACAGCCTCACTTACGGATCAGAAGCTGTGATTAAAGCAGAGATTGGGGTTCTTAACCCCCGACTTATTGCTTTCAACAGCACAATTAACAAGAAGAACATTCGTCTTAATCTTGATTTGTTGGAGGAACGCAAAGACTTGGCTTCTGTTAAAGAGGTTAGATATAAGCAAGACATGGCAAAATACTACAATGAAAGGGTAAAGGTTAACGAGTTCGCCCCAGGAGAGTTAGTCTTCCACAAGAATGAGGTAAGCCGAGCTCAGAAATTAGGCAAACTAGAGGCTAATTGGGAAGGACTCTACAAAGTTATTGACGTGTCCAAATCAGTGAGTTATCGGTTAGCTACTATGGAGGGGAACTTATTACCTCGAGTTTGGCATGTCAGCGACCTAAAACGTTTTTATGTTTAATCATTTTTTATCATTGAATAAAACAGCATTGTTGAATAAATCGAGTGAAAAATTCATTATTTTCATAAACTCGATTTAAGATGGTGAAACTGCCTTGCTAATTCTTAAATCGAGAAACTAACGCATAACCTCGGTTCAACTAAGATCAGCTGATTATTTCATAACATCCCTAGCGGATAAGGAAATTATATGAACTAACTGCAAAAAGGAATTTTATTTCTCCTCGCAGTTCTTAAACACCTACACACAGGTGGGGAATTGTGAGCCCATTTACAGATGGGGAATTTCGACTCGCAATTCCCATACACCTATACACAGGTGGGGAACTGTGAACCCGCTTACAGATGAGGGACTTCGATTCGCAATTCCCAAACACCTACGCACAGGTGGGGAACTGTGAGCCCACTCGCAGGTGGAGATTGGTAAACCCACTCACAACAGCAACCACAAAAGGAACTCCAAATCTTTAGTTCATATTTTCTCCTTTCCTTTCTTCTTTGTTTCCTCATATTTTGTCCTCTCTTGCAGATACTTATTGAGTGAAGTTTCTTTACTCCTATACAAAGGGGTATCAGATTGACCTTGTTTGACCATCAACTCTAACTCCTCTAGCATTATGTCCACAGGATCCTTATCTGCAGATGCTATTTTAAACCAGCACCTTTCAGCTGTGCTTCCATTTCAGACACTTTGGTCTTTCAAATTTTACATTTGAGCTGCAATTCCTGGATCTGCAGCTTGTGGGGTTTCAGAGCTTCCCGGAGACCTTAGACCTTTCGGCACTCTTTCTCCACATTCTTGGTCAAGGTACCAATTGTTTCATCTTTTCTTTTTAATTCTGCAGTAAGTCCTTCTATTTCTGCTACAAGTTTGGTAATTGTCTCAATAGCTTCCTCGTTGCCTGCAATACTTAGGCTCTCTGATATCCTTTGTTTTTGGGTCAAATCTTCACTTAAACAGTGATTCCGATATTCCAAATACGCCACCTGTTCTTGAAACTCTTTGTTTTCTCTCTTTAGACGAGAGATAGTATCCTGGAGATCTGTATTGGCGCTCTCAAGCGCCCTAATCTGTTCACATAAATTGCTAACACAGTATTTTGTTCGTAATAAAAACGCCTGACATACAGATCACAAGACACATGAACAAACAAAAATATCCAATTAGTTATTCCAAAAGTAGAAACCATTCATCAATTTTACAAACTAATAATTTGTTTGAAAATATCATAAAAAATTCAAAATAAAGTCAGCCTAGGAGCTAGCCTCATGGTAAACTCCACTTCCTTGCGCTGATGTCCCCGCCTTAGCCTAATCACTCGGCCCTGCATTAGCTCCACCTCGAAGATCTGAGTCTTCGTCCACACTGCACATGCTCAACTGCTCCAAGGTCATTAGAGAGTCACGAGAGGCTATGTGCTCCAACAAGGCGAATGAGCCATCAAACGCTTTCACAACATCTATATATACTTGGGTAGCCCTGACCTCAGCCTTAGGGTCATACCCAAGCAACTTTTCAAGCCTCAAAGAAGGATGTTTTTTCTGAATATCCACCGCTACCTCTTGACCACCGACCTGTCCTGCAGTCCTGCAGAATTTCACGACGAAATCTCCATAATCTTGCATGTGAAAAACTGTTTTCACAAGCAATTTAGAGAATTCTCCTTGGGCCACACTCAAGGTCTTCCGTAACTCAATTTCTTTCTCTCGCAACTGCTGTTGCAGAGATGACACTTCCTCCTCTATTTCTTTCCATTCCTTCACCATCTCCGCAACCTCCATCTCTAACCTCCTTCTTGCCTCAACGGTAACCTTCTCCGATTCCTTCAGCTCTTCATTCGCAATTTTATAGGCTACAACCGCACTAGCCTGATCATTCATCCTCAAAAAATATTCACTCCAGGCCGCAAGTGCCTACACCATAACCCATCCATTAAAAAAAAAAGAAGAAGAAAAACAAGACAAAACTACAAGTATTAAAAAACAACTCGTATCTCAGTTGTCCAACCACAAATGAACATTACCCGGGGAATAGTATGATAAAAATTGTCATTTAACTCAGCCAATGGTATTTCTGCCAACTTCCTTTGATGGTTTTTTAATCCTTCAAACCTCAGCATTTCCTCTGCCCCTGGTTTGGCAAATAATACTGCAACTTCTGCAGCAGTGTCCTCCTCGGAACCAATCGCCTTCTTAGAAGCTAGCATTTTCACTTTTTTCTTTTTGGTCAGAGCAACAATCTCCACCACATCATCCTCTGCTTTTCTCTTTGAAGAGTCCCCCTGTTTTCACCTCCTTGGCCGAGGGAACTTCTTTGGGAACCTCATCTGCTTCCGGATGAGCCCCAGTCGTGGGTTCAACTTTTATCGAGCTACCCAATTTCACTGCATAATTCCATAATGCATAAAATTAATATTTCTACAAACACAACCATTATAAAACTCACACAAAATTCCTACCTTCATCATCTTGGGCAGATTGGATAACCAAAGATCCGGTATCAACCACCGCAGGGCTTAGATTGTACTTAACTAGATCTTCCTCTGTAAAATTGCCAATCCTTTCTTTTCAAAGCTCAACATATGCTCTTCCCCGGGGATTCTATTTCTTCCGATTGGGGTACGGATCCGTTCTTTCCCCAAAGAACCAACCCGTTTTCAGACCACACACATCGAATTTTACAAAAAAGAATTTCTTTTTCCACTTATGATGAGTGGAAGGCCTACCCCCCTTACTTTTATACCTTGAGAAAAAAGTGAAATACCCAACTGAATTTGCCGATTTTTTCATACAAAAGAAATACCTAAACAAGTCTACACAACTCTTCAACTTTCCCTCTCTACATAACAATTCCACCCCTATTATCAGCCTTACAGCCTTGGGGGCTAATTGAGCCAAAGATATGTCATAGTATCTCAAAACATCCACTAGAAGTTGGCAAACTAAAAACCTAAGGCCTGCTTTCAGGTGTTCCTCGTATACTGTGGTGTATCCAGATGGCGGACTAGAAGCCCTACCCTCACTCCTTGGAGCCCTAGCACTATATTCTTTGGGAATATGGTACTTCCTCCTCAACTCTCTTACGTCTGCTTCACAAAAAACAGACTCCAAACCCTTTGCCGTGGGGGTAAATTTCGCAGAATACCTCACCATTGGTGGGGCCACAAACTCTTCTAATTCCTCTGCCGAGGAATTAAAGTTCATTGACACATTTTCTTCTCCCTCAAAAGCAGACACAACTACTGCTCTTTTTCCTCTCGTTCTACGTCTACTAGTTCCTATCACTCCAGGACTTGATGATTCGGAGACATCATCTCCTCCTCCTGCCATTGCCATTGTCTTTCCCCCCAACCGGACGACCTCGATGACATTGAAGTAGAAGAAGCCATACTTACTTTTTTAGCACTGCTAAAATACTAATATTTGCCAGCGTTGATAAAATATGTCTTTCTCGCCTTTCTCTCCAAAAAAAAATACAGACTGTTGATAATAACGGCTGAATACTCTAGAACCGAAAAGTTGCTTTTATATATTCTAATCGTTATAGCTTCCATGTGAACCCACAAAATCTTTTTAGACCCCACGATCTCTCACGTCGCACTCTTAAAAAGCGGGATAATAACTCCTGTCCATACACGATGCGCTTTGATTTCCTATATTTTCTCCTACTATTTTTTTATTAGACCTTTGTCTGACATTATCTAGGGGGTTTATGATATATATGGGTTCACCACCTGCACAAATCTCGATCTGTGCATCCAACGTAGATCAGGACCTGTGCATTCAATACAGTTCGGGACCTGTGAGATCAGGACCTGTGCGTTCAACACAGTTTCAGAACTGTGAGTCTTGAACAAATCCGGAGCCGCGAGTCTTACGCATGTCAAGACTCATGCAGTTGCAAACCCGAATCTTCATAAGACACGCAGTTCCAGACCTATAAGCCAAAAGTTCCAGACTTGTAAGTCAAAGGTTGGGACCTTTACATTGTTTATAACTGCATGATTCTTGCTTAACCCCAGAGCTCCATTTCTATAATATGCTGAGATAAATTTATGGGCCTTAAAAGATCACGTGATAACAGTAGAGTTATGTTTATCCATAAACACGTAATCGAAGCCTGTAATCACGGGACGATAATAACGATGCTCCAAGAGGAGAAACACCCACGATTCAGCAATCTATAACCATTACAAAATTCCATGATTAACGGTAAGAAGGAGATAAAAACCGGAGAAGACCACCAGGTAGGGATAAGTGAAAAATAGTTAAGAAAAATATTATACTCCGACAGAAGTTTTGACTTTGGCATTGGAGAATCTTCCCCGGAGAACCCCTCCAGGATTTGTTTTGCAGGAATCACCATTCTTGTTCACTTAAAAGCTCTCGGGTTGCGATAACAGGATCGGATCGTTGACAATAGCGGATTACGGCTTCATCACAAACCATCCCAGTGCACTGGAGAAATGCTTCATACAATCTTTGCCCTATCACAAGTGAAAAAAAATGCTCCAGGGTCTCCTCATATTCACCACACAAACTGCATATGGAATCAAACACCAGCCCTCTTTTAAGTAACTCCACTTTGGTTGGGAGAATTCCTTGGCAGCATTGCCAGATGAAATGCTTCAATTTTTCTTTAAGCTGGAGTTTCCAGATTTGCTGCCACATCCATTTAGCTGTTTCACTCCCATACTGCTGGCAGCTATGTTTATTGCATTTCTTCTTTGCTGCACAACATATTTATATGCGGAGTTAACAGTAAATTGGCTTGGCAAGCATGCTTCCATATTAGCTTATCTCTTTCGCCATCATGATTGATCTTGATTTTGAGAATTGCCTCTGCATCTTGGGATTGGAACGAGCTTCTAATTAGAGCTTGATTCCAATGTGTACCCTCTTCAGACATTAGTTGCCAGCACCAAGTGACTGGCTCTGCATTAGTTTCTTTGGGGAGAGGTTTGAAGTTTGATCTGTGAGACAGCCATAGAGACTCCCAAACTCTGATTGATTTGCCATCACCAACTTGATATCTTACCCCCATGTCGAGAATATACTTTGCTCCCATCCAGCACATCCAAAGCCAAGATTGCATTCTAATTCACAACGGCTTTCAGCAACATTTCCTGTGGAAAATATCTTGCCTTAGATATTTTGTATTACAATGTCTAAAAGTGATAATTATCCAATTGGCTAAAATGCTTCCTTGGATGTATTTAAAATCCAATTAGGAAAGTTCAGGAAAGATCTACAAGAGGGGACTAAGGAATACAAAGATCTTTAAATCTACAAAACTAAAAAAAATAAAACCAAGGATAAGAAAAAATAGATAAAGATAAGAATTACTATATCTATTAAAATTAAAAGTGAACTAGAAAAAGCCCCTAGTAACTTTAACTTCTATAACAATTTTCATTTGAGCAATAATTAAATCTACATGAATCCTAGTCGTAGACTTGTATCTTCTCTTCTTTCTTTGTCCTTTATCCTCTTTTTTCTGTGACTTTTTTTTTGTGGTTTCTCCCATGGTGATTAGTGAGTAGATCTGCTTTGGAATTGTTTGATTTTAACTTGTTATTAAACTCACACACACATATATAGAAAAAGTCCAGTTTGGTCAGTTCTTGAGTATCAAAATTTGGTTAGTATGTCAAGTGACTTGCATTTTTTTATTCGGCCCCAAGTACACAAAACAAACGTAGTTTTACTCCTCACCTCGCGTAGGGTTTTCATCCTTAGTGTCACATGCTTGGTAGGAAATGGGATGTCTATGCTTGAGATCTTGGATATTTGAGACTATCTTAATATGGATGATTTTAGTTTCTATTTTACTTTTAAGTAATTCGATTTTATCGCTTTGTTGGGTTTTATTACTTTTGTCGTTTCATCCCCTCCTCTCTGATGTTTTTTTGAGAGCTCTGTCCGATCATTTATTACCAAGTACACTATAACCAAGAATTTTGGTTGCAACAATTCTATTACCATTTTTGTTGATCGATGTTGGTTAATTCTTGCACAATCAATAAATAACAAACTAGCAAAAAATAAAAAAAAAAAATTGTCGGGTGTCGTGTGTCAAGTCCCTAGAATACAATCTCCATATTTGGTCCTACGACATTTGCAACTTGCTATGTTAGATTATGGTAATTAGATTTTTATTTTAGTTTCTATTTTGATTCATTAAGGTTATTTGTTTATTTTCATTATTTTTTTATTTCTTATCTCTCCCCAAAATCTAAGGGTGTGCTTGGTTTAGGAAGGGGAATGAAAAAAACAATATGAATGATAATAGGTTTTTTCATTATAATTATTCTAGTTAATTTGTGTTGGGGAATGATAATAATAATAATTCAAAGTATGCAAAACATTTTTTCTATAGACTTGGTTAAGGAAACTTTTTTTTTTTTGGAAGTAATCACTTTTATATCTCAAAATAGGAGGGAATAGAAGATACCCCAATTTTGATATTTGGAGTTACTCTTCACGAAATGATACCCTTTAACCAAGCATAAGATTTTATTTTATTCTCATTCCATTCACCCCAAATCCCTCAACCAAACACCCGCTAAAATTTTTTGTTATTTATTTTATCCATTTTTTTTTCTCAAAATCGAGTATGGCTTGGCAAACAAAGTCACTAGATAATTTTTCATGGTGTGGGCTTCAACTCATCCATTTGGGAGACGTCCCTTTTCTCTTTATTCTATGTTATTGTCTATTCTAGCATTAATAACTTAATTTTTAATTTTTTAAATTAAAATTTGCCATTGTGAATAAGGCTAAATTAGAATTGTTGGTTTTGTACTAAAGCCAATTGAATCTAAGATTATAATTTGTTATTTATTGCCAAATGATTAAGAACCTAAAGGGTCACACACATAAAGAATTTGTTCTTGGGTTAATATGATTAAATAATTATGTGATAATTATGGGGGTTAATTTGTAATATAATTAACCTATAAGATCTCCTATAAGATAAGTTGTGATAAGATAAAATTGTTTTATCTTAATAGAATTAAAATTAGTTTTAATTTTATTAAAAGAATTCTATCCCGATAGAATGTCTAATCAGTCTGTTAGACTGTCTAACAGATAGATAGAATTTACCTTTTAATAGGAGATAGACACCAAGTTCCAAGTAGAGCGGACGTACAGAATTTTGACGTGCAAAACAGAGGGAAAAAGTTCTTCTTTTGTTTTTGTTAGAGTTCTCTTGAACTCTAAAATTTTGCGACGCTCATTGAAGGAACTAGCATATTGGCTTGGTGTCAATCAATCCTAGGAGGATCCTAATAACAAGTTCGTGTGGATACCTTAGAGTGGGACGTGCAATGCGGTGTGGTTGACAAAACTTCCTTCGACGACACAATCTTCAGTCATCAAAACAGGTTTTTATTTATACGTATATTGAAATTGATCCTGGTGAAAATCATGTTTTAATTCCGCAGCCTATAAATTTGTTTATGGCATACATGATTTCTTAACATTGGTATCAGAGCTTAGGATTTAATTTGCGTATAAATATAAATTTATGTGAATATAAATTGTTTATGTTTACATATATGTATGTGTTATGTTGAATAATTGAGAAAAATTATTTTGTTGAGTGAAAAATTGTTTTTCACTTATGGAACAAATTGAAAATTTTATTTGAAAATTTTCTGATTTATTGCTGCGTGTAAAAATTGTTTGTGAAATTTTTGACTGCGGCTTATGATTCATGTTCTAAAGAAAAGAAATTTTTTTTTTTTTTAATAAAAAAAAAAATTAGAACAGCCGCCGGCAAGAAAGGAAGAAAAAAAAAAAATTTTTTTTTTTTAAAGAGGCGGCGGCAGTGAATGAATGATGACGTCATGCTGACGTCATCCCCAGGGCTGATGTCAGATGACATCAGCGTCAGGGGCAGGCAGAAAGAGGTGATGTCATGTGATGACGTCACTGATGACGTCATCAAGCCCATTTATTTAAAAAAAATAAATAAATAAATTTCTGATGGGCCAATGGCTCATTGGGCTTGGGTTGCTTTTAATGAAATGGTTCCTTGGGCTTCTTGGGCTGCTATTAATTTAGTGGGCTTGGGCTCTTTTTAATTTTTTTTGGGCCATTGGATTTGGGCTGTTTTTAATTAAATGGCTACTTGGACTTGTTTTATTTGGACCAGAATTGATGAATTCTTGTTAGGCTCCTTTGGTTCCTTGGGCTGTTTTAACTTGTTTTGGGCATTGGCCCGATGACATAGACATGCAAGGGGTTTTAACCAAAGTTGGGCCAGATGGTATGGCGGGCTTCAAGTTGGGAGTTGGGCCAAATGGTTTGGGTTAAGACTTAAACTTTCTGGACTGTAGAGTGGACTTTTAGTCCATTAATACCATATGGATCAAACCCAATTGGACTAATACTAAATAAATAAATGAAGAAATTTGGGACATTTTTAATTATAAAGAGTTTATTTATGTTAAGGTCCTTTTAATTTCTGTTATTTATTTATTATGGCCCAAGATTTGAAAACTTTTATGTTAACTCATAAAACTTCTCAATTAATTCAATAATATTTCTAATATGATTAGAAATGTAATGCATACAAGATTTATGACTGAAAATTGTTATTAATTGTTTAATGTGATTATTCAATTGTTATGTCATATGTGATTTAATATTTAATTAAATGATTAGATTATTTAATTGCATATTGTATGTTTAAATATTTATTACATATGATATATGTAGATGATGAGACCATAATTTAATCCCTCAATTAAATATTAAATCAATTTAAATGCCTTCCATTATTATAGTTTAAAACAGTTTTTGTTAGGATAACTTGTTGAGCTAACTCAAGGTTGTCTTACCAAAAATGTGTTTCAAACTATGAGATAAGATCTCTGAATAATGGGTATGATTTAACAAAGATTTTGATTTGTTGAGCTAACTCAAGGTCAAAAGTCTTTGAGGCAAGGGTTAGGAGACATATGTGATATGTGTATCAAAAGTTGATAACCTAACTATCTAGGAGTTGCAAATAAGTTGCAATTGGTGATTAATACCTACTCATTAAAATTATTTTTGATTTGTTGAGCTAACTCAAGATTAAAAATAATTGATATGGGATTCTAGCCTACTAAGAATTTTGAGAAAATTCTCGAATCAATTTGAGGGATATTGATTTGGATAAAATAGTGGGATCAAAACCAAGATATTATTAAATCCATATATTTGTGTATTTTGGTTTTGTAAATTGCATAAATTAAAATTCTTATTCTATCTTTATTTTCTTGTTGTAGAAAATGAATAACAACATGAACTTGCGTAGCATTTTGTTAGACAATAAACTTACTGGCCCAAACTATTTGGACTGGGTTCAAAACCTAAGAATTGTTCTTAGGAATGAGAAGTTGCTTTATGTCCTTGATGGTCCTCTTCCTGATGAGCTCACGATGTTGATCAAGCAGTAAGAAATGCATATCAGAAGCATTTAGATGATTCTGAAAATGCATGTTGTATCATGCTTGCTTCAATGAGTCCTGAGCTGCAAAAGCAGCATGAGGACATGACTGCCTTTACAATGCTTCAACATTTGAAAGCATTATATGATAAAAGGGCGAGAAGTGAGCGATATGATACCACGAATGAACTCTTTCATAGCAAGTTGGCAGAAGGATCTTCAGTTTCAACTCATGTATTGAAGATGATTGGTTTCATTGAAAAGATGGGTAAACTGGGATTTATAATGTATCATGAGTTAAGTGTTGACTTGATACTACAATCCCTTCCTCCCAGCTTTTCTCAGTTTGTGGTGAACTTCAACATGAACAAAGTTGAGACCTCTACTTTGCCTGAGTTGTTGAACTTGCTTAAGGAAGCTGAGGATACCATGAAGAAAGAAAAGGCTAATGTGCTGCTAATTGAGGGGTCCAATAAAAGAAAGCGTAAAGCTGGTCTAAAGAAGACCAAGAAGAAAGTTGGACCCAAGGCAACACAGAAAGCCAAAAAGGACAAGAAAGAAAAGGGCACTTGCTTCCATTGTGGAAAAGATGGACATTGGAAGAGAAATTGCAAGGCTTATCTTGAAACCGTGAAGGTAAGTTTCATCAAGCTTCTACTGTGTTTGTTTATGATTGAAATAAACCTTTCTACTTCAAAATCAAATTCTTGGGTATTAGATATCGGATCCGCTCTCATATTTGTAATAATATGCAGAGTCTAAAGATAAGTAGAAAGTCGGCAAATGGAGAGGTAGACTCACGCGTGGGCAATGGAGCAAAAGTTGTCGCTTTGAGCCGTAGGAACATATAGTCTCTCTCGCTAGTGGATTAATTCTTGATTTGAAAGATTGTTATTTTGTTCCAAAGATCACTAAAAATATCATTTCAATTTCCTATTTAGACAATGATGGTTTTGAAATAAATCAAAAGAATAAATGTTGTTCTATTTTTCGTGAAGGTATTTTTTATGGTGCTGGTTATCAAAATAATGGTCTTTATATATTAGATCTTGAAAATCTAATTTTCAACATAAATACAAAGAAACCCAAAATTGATAATTTTAGAAATTCTTATCTCTGGCATTGTAGACTAGGTCACATAAATGAGAAACGCATAACCAAATTGCATAATGATGGTTATTTGGGCTCATTTGATTATGAATCATATGAAACATGCGAATCTTGTTTACTCGGAAAAATGACTAAAACACCTTTTACTGGAAAAGGTGAAAAATCTACGGAATTATTAGGTCTCATACATACCGATGTGTGTGGACCTATGTCAATTCAAGCTAGAGGAGGTTTTTCATACTTCCTAACATTTACTGATGATCATTCTAGATATGGTCATGTATACTTATTGAAGTATAAATTTGAAGTCTTTGAAAAGTTCAAAGAATATAAGTGTGAAGTAGAAAAACAACTTGGGAAGAGTATTAAAATACTTCGATCAGATCGAGGTGGAGAATATCTAAACCAAGAATTTCAAAATTATTTAAAAGAGAATGGAATTCTTTCACAATGGACTCCTCCATATACACCACAATTGAATGGTGTATCTGAAAGGAGAAATCAAACATTATTAGATATGGTTCGATCCATGATGAGTCATGCAACTCTCCCTAAATCGTTTTGGGGTTATGCCCTAAATACTGCCTCCTACCTATTAAATCATGTTCCATCTAAAGCTGTTGATACTACCCCATATGAGATATGGTATGGGAAAAAGCCAAATCTTAAACATTTAAGAATTTGGGGATGTCCTGCATTTGTTAAAAAGGTAGAATCAGACAAGCTCGATCCAAAATCTGTAAAATGCTATTTTGTGGGATATCCAAAAGAAACTTTTGGGTATCAATTTTATAACTCCATTGAACAAAAGGTGTTTGTCTCAAAACACGCCATATTTCTAGAAAAAGAGTTTATTCTAGAAAAGGCAAAAGGGAGCAATATAGAACTTGAAGAAGTTCTAGAAACACAAATTAGCAAAGATAGGAACATGGAACAAGAGCTTGAACCTCATAATGATGTGGTAGAAATCGAAGCTCAAGATACACAAGCTGTACGTAGGTCAATTAGGACACGTCATGCACCTAGTAGGTATGATGATGTGTTTATTATTGATAATGATGAACCTACTACTTACAAGGAAGCCTTATCTGATAAGGACTCTGAGAAGTGGCTTCAAGCCATGAAATCTGAAATGGATTCCATGTATGACAATAAGGTATGGACCTTAGTCGATCCACGAAGGATAAAACCCATAGGGTGCAAGTGGGTTTTCAAAAGGAAAACTGACATGGATGGTAATGTGACTACTTATAAAGCTCGACTGCTTGCAAAAGGTTACACACAAAAACATGGTATTGACTATGATGAAACCTTTTCACCAGTTGCTATGCTGAAATCCATTAGAATTTTACTTGCTATAGTGCATACTATGATTATGAAATCGGCAAATGGATGTTAAGATGCCTTTTCTTAACGGTCATTTGCAAGAAGAGGTGTATATGATACAACCCGAGGGCTTTGTATCCAAAGACCATAATAAAGTATGTAAGCTACAAAATCTATTTATGGACTTAAGCAAGCTTCAAGGAGTTGGAATATTCGTTTTAATGATACAATCAAAAGTTTGGTTTTATCAAAATGAAGATGAACCTTGTGTATACAAAAGGATTAGTGGGAGTGTTGTAGTTTTCCTCATATTATATGTGGATGACATATTATTGATGGGAAACGACATACCTTCTCTACAATCGCTAAGGTATGGTTGTCCAAAACTTCTCAATGAAAGATTTGGGTGAAGCAACTTATATTTTGGGAATAAAGATCTATCGTGATAGATCCAATAAGTTGCTTGGTCTTTCACCAACATACATAGATAAAATGCTAAAAAGGTTTAGCATGGATCATCTAAGAGAGGTTATGTTCCCATTTCTCATGGATTTACCTTTCTAAAGATATGTGTCCAAAATCGATGTTGAAAAACACAAGATGCAAAATGTTCCTTATGCTTCATTGTAGGATCGATTATGTATGCTATGTTATGTACAAGACCAGATGTCTCTCATGCTCTAAGTGTTACGAGCAGATATCGTGCTAATCCTTGATGGTCATGGAAAGTCATAAGAATATCCTTAAGTATTTAAGAAGAACTAGGGATTTATTCTTGATATATGGAGAGACAGAGCTTCAAGTACGTGGGTTTGCTGATGCTAGCTTTCAATCTAATAAAGATGATAGCAAGTCTCAGTCTGGGTATATTTTTACCCTCAATGGTGGTGCTGTAAGTTGGAAAAGTTCCAAACAAGAAACTACTGCAGATTCTACGAAGCCGAATATATTGTCGCTCGTGTTCGCTAAAGAGGTTTGGATCAAAAAGTTCATTTCTGAACTTGAAGTGGTTCCTTCAATAGCCGATCCAATACCTTTGTATTGTGATAATAATGGGGCTATTGCTCAAGCCAAGGAACCTAGGTCTCATCAACGGTCCAAACATGTACTTAGGCGCTATCATTTGATTAGAGAAATCATTGGTAGAAATGAAGTAAAGATAGAAAAGATTCCTACAGATGAAAATATAGCAGATCCATTGACTAAGCCTTTATCTCAAAAGAAACATGATTGTCATGTGTCTTCATTCGGTTTAAAATACATGAATGATTGGTTTTAGTAAGAGATTTGTTATGTATGTATTTTGATATTTTATGCAATAAAGATATATGGTGTTTTATCATCTTGGATTATATATATTTATATATTGATGATAAAGTCCTTAGAATAATACTTATTATTCTTAAATATCCCTAATCATAGTATTAACAAAATTAAGGACGTTGTTAATACGGATAGATTAGCATATATGGTGATATATGAATGAATTGTTGGAGAATAATTCATTGGATTGATCCACTTAGAGATTCCATGAGGTTAACTATTTGAGTGCCAATGGTATAATCTCTATGTGACAGTAGTGTAAGTAATCCTCAGACTTGAGATCATAAGGGTATCTATAGTGTGAATTGTTATACTTTAACCCTATGAGTCCATAACTGTAACTAGTTGTGTGTGCCATAGAAGTTGGGTATAACATGAAACATTGATAGATGATTTATGATCAATAAAGGATTCACCATTTCTAATAGTAAGAAGAGTATATCCCACAAATGGCCACTTGTTGAAATATCAACTCAAAATGTTTGCAAACGAGTAAATAAATTTGGAAGAGTTCTAAATTTATTTTAAAGGAGTTGAATTTCGGGAATAAGAAATTATAATAATTAGTACATTAAGAGTTGGCACTTATACCTTACTCTTGTACTAATTAGGGATATAGTATGGTGAAAGGATATTAATTACACGGATTCTGGTTCATGGAAAGGTGAAGTCAACCACTTGACTTTTCTTAACTCTTGGGTGGTCATGATGCCTGGCTAGAGGCCAATCTTGATCTATAAATACAAGCTCATTAATTATTGAATTAATGATAAATTAAAGTTGTTTAATTTATTTGATCTTAGAATACTCTTGACTAAATTGACTTTAGTCCAAGTGGGAGTTTGTTGGTTTTGTACTAAAGCCAATTGAATCTAAGATTATAATTTGTTATTTATTGCCAAATGATTAAGAACCTAAAGGGTCACACACATAAAGAATTTGTTTTTGGGTTAATATGATTAAATAATTATGTGATAATTATGGGGGTTAATTTGTAATATAATTAACCTATAAGATCTCCTATAAGATAAGTTGTGATAAGATAAAATTGTTTTATCTTAATAGAATTAAAATTAGTTTTAATTTTATTAAAAGAATTCTATCCCGATAGAATGTCTAATCAGTCGGTTAGACTGTCTAACAGATAGATAGAATTTACCTTTTAATAGGAGATAGACACCAAGTTCCAAGTAGAGCGGGCGTACAGAATTTTGACGTGCAAAACAGAGGGAAAAAGTTCTTCTTTTGTTTTTGTTAGAGTTCTCTTGAACTCTAAAATTTTGCGACGCTCATTGAAGGAACTAGCATATTGGCTTGGTGTCAATCAATCCTAGGAGGATCCTAAGAACAAGTTCGTGTGGATACCTTAGAGGCCGGACGTCTGTGCGGCTGTGGTTGACAAAACTTCCTTCGACGACACAATCTTCAGTCATCAAAACAGGTTTTTATTTATACGTATATTGAAATTGATCCTGGTGAAAATCATGTTTTAATTCCGCAGCCTATAAATTTGTTTATGGCATACATGATTTCCTAACAAGAATTACTATAGTAATAGATGCCATTCCATATTTCCATCGGTCCAAGGATAATCAAGGAGGTTTTTAGGGATTTCATGGGTCAAAGAGCTGGCTTAATTAAAGGTATCACAATATCTGCAATTACGTTTGTGAATTTGTGTATGTCATATCTATATTCGTTATTGCAAAATTTTCTAGTTTTAATATTACGTTTTAGTTATGTATCTTTTGTAGCACAAAAGACATAATGAATGCCATATTATGAATGTCTACACCCAACAACATTAATAGTAACTCTTTGTTTACCATCCTATAAAGAATTTTATTATTTTTTGTGCACCTAAACTTGTTGGCGTGTTACTTGAGTTAGATTTTGTTGTGGTAGATTCTGAATTTCTGTATTTCAGGCGGCAACATACAAATTTCCCCCTGCATGTAACGATAAATCTGTCTTGGATTTAGGTTAGCTGCAGATGTAATGCTTTGTTGCTGTAATAATTTGCCTTTTATTTCTCCTTCCCAGGGTTTTGCTTATATTAAATCAAATATCCTTAAATCTCTCTCGTGAATACTTAGTTGGTCTAAACCAATAAGTATACTAATTATTACTGAACTAACAGTACTATTAGGATAAATTGGGTCGTTGGTATGGTTTTAGAACGTCAGTTCCCATTCATCTTTTTCTGGGGAAGTAAATTTGATGTTGAGAGTGGGTCATTCAAATGTGGAGTCATCGAGGATGATGATGATGGTGAAGTTGGCATAGCCAAGATTCGAGAGAAAGGACGTGAGGAGAACACAGTTGGCTCAGAACAAATGTTGGCAGAGATTACTCGCATTCATGACCAGATCCAGTGCTTTACTCAGCTGGTAGCTTTGCTTAACCTTCTTATCCTTGTTTGACAAATCAATAAAATGAAAAAACGTATAAAAAATAATGTAAAGCCTTAGAATTTTGGAGAACGCTTGTGTTGGTCATTGACTGTAGATTGGTGCTTTCCTTTGATGATTGATTGATGAAGTGTGTGAGCTGTTGCAATTGGGAAAGTCAATGCTGAAGGATCTGCGTAAAGAGTTTGAAGAGAGAATGATTCTATAAGTTATGAAATATATGGATTTTAGGCTGCCTTTTCCTAAAAATGTGGTTGTAGAGCTGTATATTTTTGCTGAAGTTGATTTCATTTTAGAATACATGAGGAACAAATCCAGAAGCGGGAGGAGGAGATTCAAGAAATTTGCTTGGTTGATGCCTCGAATGTGGAGGATAATGCTGTTTTGCAAAATGCTAAAGCTCTGCTTCAGAATTTTTTTGGTGAATCCTGAAGGTAATCTGTGTTATTTGTCCTTTTTGAGGAAAGAATACACACTCATGATCTCAACTGCAAGTTTGTTGTTTAGTGTTAGCATCTTTTGCAGTACATCAACACAGTTGAAGTTTTTTTTCAAAGTCTGTTAAGGTGGATAACTACAGCAGTCTCCTTTCTGGATCAGCTTTGGGAAGAATGTTAATATTGGACTATCTTTTGCCTTTCTATTTTCACTTTTTTGGCAGGATCAGTTGTCATTGAAATTGAGGGAGGACACGTATTCGCTTGTGAAAGTAATGGATCTATTGATAAAAGGATGTTTTCCTAATACTTGAAAATGAATTTTAGGTGGGGATTGAAGATTATTTTTAAAAGGCATCCAAATTACAATATCTAATAACGATTCATTGCAATGCTTAAGATTTTATGTGATTGATGCATGTCGTGAGACAGATTATGTCCCACATTTGCTTCAAAGATTTTGTCTTAGGAACTTCTCAAATATCAAATGTCTTGAACCTTAATGAAATAGATCAATTGAAAGATTGTTGTTTTTCATTATATGTATCTTCCACGTATTAGATATTGGCAAGAAATATAGAATTTTGCTGATTAAAGTTAATTAGTTGCTCTGCTATTTGAACAAAGTTTCTTTTATGAATTTTGACCTTTGCTATATCTAGGTAGCATAAAGAAGAAAATATCTGTGTCAAAACTCAATTAGTGAGTTGTTTTTTGTTCATCATTGGATGCCTATTATGATTTCTCTTGCTCTATAGTTAGGGTAATTAAAATGGGTGCCAATTATAGCATATATTTAACGGTTTAAAGCCATGCCCTTAATTATATGTAGTTAATTTTTAATCAGTCATTGCCATGCATGTTTCTCCCCTTCTAGTCTTTGGCAAGTTGTTTGAGGAGATCGGAACTCCATTTTTGGAACTTGGCTTTGGATGACACTATGTGGACTTAACTTTGGATGATATAAGGTTATATCTAGGGATAAGTCTTTTGCAAAGTGGATGCATGGTTCATGATTGAGGATGAAGTTTAAATTATTTATAATCAATCTGGGGACATATTAAACTTTGGCCAATATATTTGCTTTTATTTAAATATAACTGGATATCATCATAGTCGATAAATTAATAAGGTAAGACTAATTATCCCTGTCCCCCACTTTCCCCTTTCTCCTTTTAAGCTAAAAGTTTGCTTTTAGTTATGATATGATCATGTTAATGTAAATATCAGTTGACGTTCATGTATTTCTATTGGTTACAATGTTAATTACACTCAACTTTGCTAATGAATCTTTGATTTTCCATCATAACATCGTTCATCATTGTTTTTGGCTTTCTTAGATTAGTTTATTTGACTTTCTTATTTTTCTGCAGAACAATCCGAAAAGGAAAATGCTCCCGTTCTCGTACACTGCATGTCAGATAAAAACAGGAAGGTGTAAAGGAACTAGATTTCTTCTGGGGTTCAGGATTGGTAAAGATTGCAGCAACGACTCCCAATATTTGTTTTGAGGATTCAGTGCGAAGATATCCTATAGTCCTTTAATAAACTAAATTCAATTTCCACGTTTTAGTCTCAAAGTTCTGGTAGAGAAATATTAGCTTTGCAATATAATGTTAACTTAAACATTTCATTCATAGTTACGCTACATTTTGCAGGTCACTTGCAATTGTAATAGCTTGCTTGATGAAAAGCCAAGGATGGAGATTGGCACAGAGTTACCAGTGGGTGAAAGAGGGGAGACTTCTGTTGATTTAACTCAAAGTTTGCATTTAACTTCTTATTTGCTTCTGTAACATGCTACCAGATCCCTCTCTGCTCGATTTCCAGCAAAGCAACACCTCAAGAAATCCTTCCCTTCTGCTGACAGATTTTCAGGTATTAGTGCAGTCTCTTTTAGTGCCTAAAACAAGGCTCCAGCCTACAGTTTTGGAATTTAAAGGGAGACTACATAAATGAATCGCAGGTACTCAGTTATTGCATCAAATTTGATCACTTATGAGCTTCAAAAGGAATTGAAGGCAACATGTTATTAGGTCATTGCGAGGGATATTTTAAGTTTTGGCTTAATATAAAACATGGAGAAATACAGTTTTGCAGCAATTTTCAAAATGTAATTATGCAATTCGCTTTACCAAAGAGTCAATTTCTTCTGCTATCACTTTACAGTTCTATTCTTTTCATCATCACACCATCAGCATTACATTATGCCTATGAGAAAACTAAATGGCAATTATTACGTGATTATGCATAGAAAAATAAGAGGCAGTCTGCACCTTCTTGGCATTTGTTTCAATAAATGGATAAACAATGTTCCTCCCTATCATGAAAATGTAGGGCACGTGAAATATGAATAATTTTCCAAGTCTTTCAGGAAGTAATCCTGCATTTTCAAGTGAATGAGTATAGAAACATTCTAATAACACTATGGAAACATTCTAATATCATTTTTCCAAAGAACACTATGGTATCAAAACATTCTAATAACACTGAGAAGTGAATGAGTGGAAACATTCTGCAAAAAAATAATTAAACCACATCAAAAGCATAAGCCATGGAGGTGCTAATAATAAAAAAAAAAAGAAAAGAAAAAAAGAGGGAGCAGGTCTTTCTTTGCAGAAGAAAAGCGAGTACAATTACCTCTTGTCCAGCGTCAACATTTCTGAAATTCTAGAACTTGGAAGGTCACCAAAAGATCCATACTTTCAATTGAAACATATCAGTGAACTTATTACCTTCATGATGATTTGCTGCAGTGTACAGCCCTGCATATGTGAAAAGATCCAATTAAATCACAAGACATGCACAATTATTTTTAAATGCCAATTAACGGATTTTTCATTTACTAACTCACTTCCAATTTTAAAGGTTTTCATTAGGTTCAAAATAATCAAATAATAGTTTTAAATCATAACAATACGATTACTTTGTTTAATAAAATCCTAGCCTAGCAATCCATTTCCCATTCGCTCACTGTCAGGTCACTTAAGAATCAACTCAATTCACTTGACTAAATGCATACATTTCATACTTTATATAAATAAAAAAATATTCCTAACAATTTACTGCAATCTTTTTCACTGGAAGAAGAGGCAATTTTTGGTTCTTGTTATATTAATTTGGCTCATCTACTCGCTTACCTTCCTTTTTACAATTTACCTAACTAGACGACGAGATGACTCCCGTGCATCAACTCAGGAAAATTGATGGAATCATTCTCAATTACACTATAAAAGTGCATGCAAAACTTGTATGAACAACTAACATTGAAGTTATTTCACTAAAGGTTTAAATTTACTTGAATACTACATTTAGATACTCTTAAATATAGAACTAAAAATCATGAGTTGCCCAAAAATATGGGATGATTGAGTTATTTGCATTACAATCCCATTTACAATACAGAAAGATGCTATCTACAGTAACTAAGATCTAACTTCTTTAAAACACGTAAAGGATATGCACAGAGAGAGAGGAATTGGACAAAAATACAAGAAAGTAGAAAGGATTAACGATGTCTTTGGTTGGAATTGCTCAAGTGGTGTCGGAAATTCTAAGAGACAAGAAAGTTGGTTGCTTATATATTGCATGGTAAATTGACTTCCCATGACTTTTAGAATCATATCTCTTTCTCTTCACTAAATCTTTACTTAGGGTGCGCCTGGCTCACGTGGAGAAACAGGAAAGGTAATGGAAATGATAGTAGTGGGGAATGATAGTGGGGTCTTTCATTATAATTCTGCTAGTTAGTTTGTGTTGGGGAATGAGAATGATTACTAATAATGGTAGTTGGTTTGTATTGGGGAATGAAAATGATTACTAATGATGGTGGTTGGTTTGTTTTAGGGAATAAATTACTAATAATGGTGGTTGGTTTTTAAAATCTTTAGAAATAAAAAGGGAAATTTGCATATATAGCAGGGTTGACCGTTGACTTTGCAAATATAGCACCCTCCTTTTTTTCCTTGCAAACATAACACTTTAGGGTTGAACAAAGACCAACATACCCTCCTCATCTTCTCTTCTGAAACATAAAGACACAACACTTCATCTTCATCTTCATCTTCATCGATTCAAGAAAATTTGCTCTCACATCCCATTATTTGCACTTCTTATTATTCTCACACCCCATTGGATCATCATCTTCAAACAAGAAGACATGTGGAGAAAAATTCGTCATGGGAGATATTAGTTGAAATTTACACAAGTTGAACTGGGTTTGTGAACTTCAACGAAACTAGTCGAGCCCTAAGTCGAGTATAGGTCGAGCAAAACATTAGGTTGAATACAAGATCGAGTTTAAGGTCGAACAATAAGTCTGAGTAGTAATTGGTTGAATATTAGATCGAGCTCGACCTAAACTCGACCTAATACTCGACCTACTACTAGGTCGAGTTAAATTTTAAAAAAAAAAGAAAAAAATTGAATTTTTTTTTAAAAAAAAAAGTTTTAGGGTCAAGCTCGACCCCATGCTCGACCTAATGCTCGACCTAAATTAAAAAAAAAATTTTTTTTTTTAAAATTTTTTTTTTTAAATTTTTTTTTTAATTTAGGTCGAGCATTAGGTCGAGCATGGGGTCGAGCTTGACCTTAAAACTTTTTTTTTAAAAAAAAAATTCAATTTTTTTCTTTAAAATTTAGGTCGAGCATTAGGTCGAGCATAGGGTCGAGCATGGGGTCGAGCTTGACCCTAAAACTTTTTTTTTTAAAAAAAAATTCAATTTTTTCTTTAAAATTTAGGTCGAGCATTAGGTCGAGCATGGGGTCGAGCTTGACCCTAAAACTTTTTTTTAAAAAAAAAAATTCAATTTTTTCTTTTTTTTTTTAAATTTAACTCGACCTAGTAGTAGGTCGAGTATTAGGTCGAGCTTGATCTAATATTCAACTAATTACTACTCAGACTTATTGTTCAACCTTAAACTCGATCTTGTATTCGACCTAATGTTTTGCTCGACCTAAACTCGACTTAGGGCTCGACTAATTTCTTTGAAGTTTACAAACCCAGTTCAACTTGTGTAAATTTCAACTAATATCTCCCCGCAACGAATTTTTCTCCACTGTCGCGGTCTTCTTGTTTGAAGATGATGATCCAATGGGGTGTGAGAATAATAAGAAGTGCAAATAATGGGATGTGAGAGCAAATTTTCTTGAATCGATGAAGATGAAGATGAAGATGAAGATGAAGTGTTGTGTCTTTATGTTTCAGAAGAGAAGATGAGGGTATGTTGGTCTTTGTTCAACCCTAAAGTGTTATGTTTGCAAGGAAAAAAAGGAGGGTGCTATATTTGCAAAGTCAACGGTCAACCCTGCTATATATGCAAATTTCCCAAATAAAAATCTAATTAATTTTTTAATTAATTTTTTTATTCTATAATTACTAAATTACTAATTATAGAATAGTAAATATTCTATAATTACTAATAAATTATGGTATTAATAATGTAATATGTTAATTTTATTATTTTGTATTCTCATGCTTGTTGGTTGGTTTTCAAAATCTTTAGGATATAAAAACCCAGTTAATTTCTATTTTATGTTATAATATAATTACTAAATTACTAATAAATATTCTAATAAATTAATAATAAATATTCTTTAATAACTAAAAAAATACTAATTATAGAATAATAAATTTCTATAATTACTAATAAATTATGGTATTAATAATATAATATGTTAATTTTATTATTTTGTATTCTCCTGCCTATTTAAGTATAAATTTTTTATTAATTATATTTAATTATGGTATTTTAATTATTGTTGTAATCAACACCCTCATATTCCTCACCCTCTTTTAAGAACAGGTTTGAGCAGGTTATGACCGACAAATGTTAGAGAAGAGAAGAATTTTTTTTTCCTAGGGAAATGTTTCATTGCGAGTGGCTACTATAATGAATTTCATTTTGTTATTCACACTTGGCGTATACTATTATTCCTAGTGGAATTTTCTCCTGAAGAAAATATCAAATGCCATACAAAAGTCAAAGATTCACACAACAACAATAATGAAATCACTTTTGATATTTCATGTGATCGGTCATAAAAGGTCTATAACATTCCTTTGTTTTGGGGGGTGGTTGTTAATTAACATCTTTAATGCTTCATCATAGGAAAAAAGAATAGGCGTGCAAGCCGGTCGCAATAATTAGATCCATATTTTGTTGCATGTTAAGAGATTAAATTAGTTGCCTGTGAAAGCAAAAATAGCTCATTTTTCAACCTGTCCATTCTCTAGTCTCATTAGCTATAATCAATCCCATGTTAGCTACATTCCACATCCATACTTTTGTGAGAAAAAAAAAATAAATTCAAGCTCAGCTATCTATATCAAACTTCCTCATCGCTTCAAATATATGAGTTAAAAATAAAATGCATACGTCATCGAGTGCTAGTTACATTCCCCATAAGTTCAACAATGCATAATAACCAGGTTAACAAAACAAGGCACCAAATCCATACCTAAATACAATATTATATTTACACAAAAGCTAACTATTACAAAATAACTTGGTTACATAACATTACTGACATCCCAAAATATATATTAATTACCAAAAGCTTATATACCAAAAGAATATACTCCAACACTTGATTCATGGATTAGCAGGTGGATGAAGAATCCCATGCACATAAGATTTTTTGAAATGACTTGGCAACAAAAACAAAGTACGAACCTTATGCAGATCAAGACCAAAAACTTCAACAGCCCTACCAACATCCGATGAAGACAGGTCAAGATTAACAAGTTCATTAATTGCCTCTTGCATTTTCTCATCTGGCATGAATGCAACCTTAGGCTCTGCGGTTAAATCTTTGGCGGCTGAGGCATACTCTACGGACATTGTATTGCAAATGGACTCAAGTTTAGCCGTAAATTGGCCAAACCCTACATCAATAGTGCTCTGAAGTTTTGTTGGTCTCTTGTTCTTGTAAAAACTTTCCCTTCTTGGCAAGAGTTTCTTACACTTTTTTTATGTACGAACACTTGATGCAATCACCAGAGATCCTTCTGCATCAGAACCCAATCCAAATTCTTTTTCACTATCAGAAGAAGAACAAACTAGAAAATCATTTTCGAGGTTAGCATCAACACTTGCTTGAGCTATATCTTTAGCTCTAAGGCCTGTGGCCCTGTCCCTACCCCACTCAAAGTCCAATTTGCGCAAATAAGGGATTATGAAATTCCACAGTCCACTAGCATTCTTGTGATTCTACACAACAAAAAATTTAAGAACAAACATAGCATAAATAACTTTAGAAGATAAAAATATAGCATTGATCCAACAATGTTAGAATAAACTATGAAAGAAATAGTTGAAACTGAAATAAGACACAAATGGACCAATTTATGAACCCAATAATATAAGAAGTTAGATGCTCATACCTTGCACCATTCATCAAACCATTGCTTCTCACAGTTGATCTTATGCTCAAAATCGTCCCACTGACAGCCACTTTGCATGCACATTTCAGAAATTGAATTATACTTGGTCTTTAGCCGTTTGATCTTTGAGTCAATGTGCGGATTGACTTCCTTATCAAAATTAGGGATCTTCCGCAACATTCTCCTGTGTACTTCACCCATATAATTACTCTTGAATCCCTCATCTACTTTCCACAATGAATCGGAAGCTACTTCTTCTAAAGCTTCAACCAAGGCTTCGACCTCTTCATCTTTCCAGTATTGCTTGTTCTTTCCCCTTCCACAGATAACTGTAAGTGGATCCATTCCTAACAAAAAAACAAAGTTTACTTATGTTATAATTAGTAAACAAACAATATAAAACATAAATAGCTATACTGAAAAATATAAAATATATTGCATAGTATGTGTGCATTTCCAAAGTAGTTTAAGAACACACTTACAAATCAATAAAATCAAATACAATGTCTTTCTCTTTCTGGTATAGTTAAAGAAGTCAACACATCAAAATGTTGTAATAGGACAAGCTAGAAACGTTTCTTAAACTACTAATCCAAATGATCCTAATTAGATCTAGCTAACCAAGCATTATACATATTAGTTGCCAAATTATTTTTAAATGCCAACCATTCATCGGTTGGAGTAATATGCGAAATGTATTCCACTTCATCATCTTCATCACTTTCCTCTCCCTCACTTTCTTGTGCATCTTCCATGATTGATTCCTGTGGATAAAAACTCATAAACTTGCGAATCAAGTTGTGTAGAAGGCAACACGCCATTATAATTCACACTTGCGTTTGAATTGTGAAAAATGAAGGGGAACCAAGTATTTACCATCTTCTTTTCAACAATCCAAAGAACCTCTCAAAGACATTCCTTGCTTTGGAATGTTTCATATTGAAGTACTCCTCCGTGGTCTTTGGTCGGTGACCATCGAATTATTTGAGCCAATATCGTTGCCCTCGATACAGAGGAAGAAATCCATTCGCATTATAATATCCAGAGTATACCAAATAATAACAACCTTCATATATTGAAAAACACATTATGGTTTAGGGCTTATCATATCATGTGAAATGAGAAGTTTTAACTAACTGGATATTGTATCGCAAATTTACCTTGAGGGACTCTTAGACCATGAGGCCTTGAGATCGCATCTCGAAGCACATAGCCATCATGTGCGGAGCCCTCCCAACCTGGCAATACATATATGAATTGCATGTTGGGACAACAAACACCTAACACGTTTGTTAAGATACACCATTTTCTTGTCTGATATCGGGGCTTATCGTCACTAGAGGGTGTAACTTTAATTAATGTTCCTTCTATGGTTCCTAGACAACCCTTCAAGTTGTTGAAAAAAACACATAAGATTTGGTACTTATAAATTGAATATAAAATGATAATACAACAAGTATTCCATATTAGTAGTATATTTCCATCTTTCGTCTTGACAATCATGAGGAATAGGCCCCAGCTTCTTTAGTAAAATATAATGCAATTTTAAAATTGCCGATAAAACCTGATAGAATTGTAGACTCACAGTTTCTTTACTGAGAGAAAAAAGCAGACTAATTGTCCTATTCTTTTTGTGATGAGCCAAAGTGTATACAAACATTACTACAACCTGTTCTATAGATATATACCTAGTAGGTTTAAACCTTCAACACCTCTAACCATTTTACACAACAATGTAAAAGTTGCTCTATCCATTCGAAGTTCACTAATACATGCAGCATCACAGTCCATGGTCAATCCATACATCCATCTCATGCGATCCAATCTTCTTTCTTTCTTTGTTTTGATTTCACTAGCCATAATTCGAAGTTTAAAACAAAAGACGGCAAAACATATTGCATATACCAAAACGAACATATTATGCATTCTTCGACAAAGCAACAATAATCGCTTCAATTTCTAACGTCATTTGAAACTAGTAAGATGAGCCATATCGGTCTACATACATAGACAACAAAAAAATACAAACTATATGAGGGCAAGAACAATCCAACAAGTTCAAAAAATTCAAGGCTAAACACATTCAAATTGATCCAAACAGCATCAACATGTACTACAAATTCCACCAATGAACTCAAGATCCAATGTGGAATTGCCAATCCATAATAACCAAAAAAAATTAGGGAAACATCAGAAAAAACTAGGAAAACTAGAAAAAAATCAAGAAAAAAATAGCAAAATGCGCATCTATCCAAATCGAACTAGAAAAGAGCCATCAAAATTATTGCAATGTACTAAAGGGTGCAGAAAGAAAGAAGGAAAAAATAGAAAATGTATCAATATGCTTCAGTCCAAAAAAACAGAAAAAATCAGGAAAAACTCTCAAAAAAACTGGAAAAAAAAACAGAAAAATGCGCATCTATTCTTATCAAACCAGAAAAAGAACCATCAAAATCATTGCAATGTACTTTTGGTGCAGAAAGAAAGCAGGAAAAAACAAAAACTGTAAGAATATGCTCGAGTCCAAAAAAAAAAAAGAAAAAAATAAGAAAAAACAGAAAGAAAATAGCAAAATGCCCATCTATCCATATCAAACCAAAAAAGAGCCATCAAAATCATTGCAATGTACTAAAGAGTGTAGAAAGAAAGCAGGAAAAAATAGAAAATGTATCAATGTGCTTTAGTCCAAAAAAAAAATCTGAAAAAAATCAGAAAAAAACAGAAAGAAAACAACAAAATGCGCATCTATCCATATCAAACCAGAAAAGAGCCATCAAAATCATTGCAATGTACCAAAGGGTGCAGAAAGAAAGTAGGAAAAAACAGAAAATGTATCAATGTGCTTCAGTCCAAAAAAACAGACAAAATTAGGAAAAAATCTGAAAAAACCAGAAAAATGCGCATCTATCCATATCAAACCAGAAAAAGAACCATCAAAATCATTGCAATGTACTTTTGGTGCAAAAAGAAAGTAGGAAAAAACAAAAACTATATGAATATGCTTCAGTCCAAAAAAACAGAAAAAAAAGAAAGAAAATAGCAAAATGCGCACCTATCCATATCAAACCAGAAAAGAGCCATCAAAATCATTGCAATGTACTAAATGGTACAAAAAGAAAGCAGGAAAAAACAGAAAATGTATCAATGTGCTTCATGATTCAAAAAAATAGAAAAATTAGGAAAAAAAACTGAAAACGACCAAAAAAATGCGCATCTATCCTTATCAAACCAAAAAAAGAACTATCAAAATCATTTCAATGTACTTTTGGTGCAGAAAGAAAGTAGGAAAAAACAGAAACTGTATGAATATGCTTCAGTCCAAAAACCAGAAAAAATAAGAAAAAAAAGAGAAAGAAAATAGCAAAATGCGCATCTATCCATATCAAACCAAAAAAAAACCATCAAAATCATTACAATGTACTAAAGGGTGTAGAAAGAAAGCAGGAAAAAACTGAAAATGTATCAATGTGCTTCAGTCCAAAAAAAAGAAAAAACTAGGAAAAAAACTTTAAAAAACCAAGAAAATGAGCATCTATCTATATCAAACCAGAAAAAGAACCATCAAAATCATTGCAATGTACTTTTGGTGCAGAAAGAAAGTAGGAAAAAATAGGAACTGTATGAATATGCTTCAGTCCAAAAAAACAGAAAAAATCAAGAAAAAACAGCAAGAAAACATCAAAATGCACATCTATCCATATCAAACTAGAAAAGAGCCATCAAAATTATTGCAATGTACTAAAGGGTGCAAAAAGAAAGCAGGAAAAAATAGAAAATGTATTAATGTGCTTCAGTCCAAAAAAACAAAAAAAATAAGGAAAAAACAGAAAAACGGATCAATGTGCATCTATCCATATCAAACCAAAAAAAGAACCATTAAAATCATTTCAATGTACTAAAGGTGCAGAAAGAAACCAGAAAAAACACAAAACGTATCAATGTACCTCAGTCCAAAAAAACTATAACAAATCTGGAAAACAAAACCAGTATTGAATGTTTATTTAGGTATTAAAAGGGCAGCTGCCTTTTCAACCCTTTTTTGTACTACTTATAATTAACTTCTCAGTTCAGTAATACATGGATCCATTCATGTACTCTACTGGCTTGTACAGATGTGAAACCAAATGCAATGAACCATTTAAACATTAAGCATGATCATGTAGGATAGTAAAACAGTTCAACACCAACATCCAAAATGCAATAGAAAGTTATGCATAAATGTAAAAAACTACCAAATATATTAACCTTGGGAAGGGCATGTCAGTAAGGAATTCAAGGAATTCAAAGAAACACAAAATCTAAATTCAAGGAACCTTGACAATCAAACTAAAGGAATTTAATTCAGAAAACCTAAATTCAAATCGGAGCGCAAAAAAGTCCCAAATATTTATAAAAAAACAACCACAAAATCCGGCAAAACAAATACCAAAACATAAACATATCCAAAACAAATACCAAAAAAATTGCAGAACATAAACATAGCCAAAACAAATACCAAAAAAAATATTTCAGAACATAAACATACCCAAAAAAATACCAAAAAATACCAGAACAAAAAATTACCCAAAAAAGATTAAAAAATCCTCCAAAGTCAAGCACACACAACGATAGTTTAAAGCTCGAGATTTCTGAAAAAAAAATGAAGGGGAACTGTAAACTAAAAGATTGACACTCAAAAATCCAAACAAAAAAATGATAATGTCGAAAATGGAGGACTTGGGTTTGGGCTATCGATTGTTTGCCGGTGGCTTCAGCTGAGTTTGGTAGCTCACCTAGGCAAGTTCTTCACTGGCTTCATGGCGGAGGGGGTTGACTTCCCGCTTGGAGGATGCGCAGAGAACAAAATTGGAGGATGATGCTGCCACAATTTGTTGCTTGAGGCTGAAAATGCCAGACTGAGATGGAGGACTAGTGAGACAAAAATGGAGGACTGGAAATGCAAAACGAAAATGGAGACAATGAAGGAACGAAATGGAAGACGAAAATGACGACAATGAAGGAACGAAATGGAAGACGAAAATGATGACAATGAAGAAACAAAATGAAAGGCGAAAATGGCGAAAATGGAAGAACAAAAACCTGAGAAATGGAGGATGAATTGAGGGATTTGATCAGAAACCCTTGGCCAGCAAAGGGAAATGCGAAGAGGAAATGGATTTCAGAATTTTGGTTATCTGGCGCTAATTCTCCCCAATTATGGGCGGTATGCGGATTTCCCCAAATTGGTAAATGAAAATTACTGTATGCATTCCATTCCTTTGAATCAAGCAATAAGAATACTGTCAAACCCATTTCCTCCATTATCAAACCCACACTCCAGGCACCCCCTAAATCTTTGATTATTTCTTTAATAAATGGGATGTATATATTCTGGTGACTGAATTTATCACATGGAAAATCAAGGCACCTAGTAATTAAACTATACATTTAGTGATTACACCCTCCAGAACAAAAAGAAAGGTATTTTTATTTTGACTGAAACGATAGTAGATTATTAAAAGGGCACAATGGCCAATATACAGAGCCGCAAGGTTTAGAGAGTTTCGTGGTGTCGCTACTGAAAATAGCGCTATAACCCACGAAAACAAAGGCCCTCAAAGGGGCAAAAAGCCCTCAAGGGGCAAAGCCACAGGCAGAGCGAGACAAAAGCTGCAAAGCGGCACAGGTTGAAAACCTAGACAGCCTAGGATCAACCAAAAATACAAAAGTCCGGTTATATCGGGTCACTAATACTACACAAAAATGATACTACGCAACTCAATTGGCCCACTACAAATGGCCTGTGGTGAAAGAAATTAGAACTTAATTTCTAACTATCACCTCATGCCAATGCGTGAAAGCCAAACTGCAAACGTTGAATAGCCCCACCGCCTAACTACTGCCGTAAAGCATTAAATAGCTAGACGTTGTGACTACTACCGGCTGGAGAGATGGTAATATCTAAAAAAAAAAAAATCAAATTTGGAACCGTTGCACTATAGCTACAGAGCTACAGTGCAACGGTTCGCACAGTTTTCGCACCGTAAGTCGCACGCAGCTACGGTGGATTGTTGGGAGCAAAAGCCTTCTGGCAAGGACAAAAAAAAGCTAGTTATAAAAAGAAAAAAGAAAAAAAAAGAAAGGTATTGAAACTCAAAATTTTTTAACCAATTTCAAATTGTTTTTTTCTTGTTTCAGACTGTCAACTTTTATTCTTTTATTCCTTTCTTGCTTCTTTCGCTATTATCCTTTCTTCTTCAGCTGCTTCAATTTTTTATCTCACATTCTTTTGCTATTCTTTCACGTTCTAACTCTAATTTGTTCCATTCTTCTTCAATCCCTACAAAATGAAGTTAAGGAAAATGGTTCTGAATATTAACTGGACACAACTACTTAAATCTCCTGCCAAGCGACTAAAGTTTGTACCGGCTGAGGAAAACCAGACGCAAGAAAACTGTAATTAGCAAAACTTAAAACATATAGAACAAATCTCAGTGGGAGATATTAAATAAATAGCATATTTTCTCACCCTTGCCTATAAACAAAATGCACCATTTCCCTTTCATTTTTGAAGCGATTTAGCTAACCGCGTCGAGAGTCTTACCAATTACTCTGTAATGAGACTGGCTACTAAAATGTAAACCAAGGTGAACTATCATGGCCAATCCTATGCAATCAAATTTTGTTGCACCCCATTTGCCAATGAATAAGCAAGCTTGTTCATGAGTGATTTATGTTGATTTATGTAAGAACTGGTTATTATCTAGTTCTCTGCCCAGTTCAAGATAAAATATAATATAATCTTGCAATGGAGCACAAAATTCTTGACAAATAGTGCTTCTATTTCGATGATATTAACAGATACACCACGATACAGTTCCCATTACCATCACAAAATATTGAACACCGCCGGTAGCAAATACCCAAAATTAGAGACACTAATCAATCTTCGATGCAATAGAAGCAAAAGGCCAGAACACAGAAGAGGGACCCAAAAAAAAAAAAAAAGAAAAAGAAAAAGAAAAAGCAAAGGAAAGCAAGCGGAAACAATTCTAGAGACGACCATCAGCAGAACCATAGCAGCATTCAAAAGCCACCACGCAAACGCAAGACAAGGTGAAGGGTCGACTCCTTCTGGATGTTGTAATCAGCCAAAGTCCTTCCATCTTCCAATTGTTTACCAGCAAATATCAACCTCTGCTGGTCTGGGGGGATTCCCTCCTTATCCTGGATCTTAGCCTTCACGTTATCAATGGTATCAGAACTCTCCACCTCCAAAGTAATGGTCTTTCCAGTCAGAGTCTTGACAAAGATTTGCATTCCTCCCCTCAACCTGAGAACCAAGTGAAGGGTTGACTCCTTCTGAATGTTGTAATCTGCAAGGGTGCGGCCATCCTCAAGCTGCTTACCTGCAAAGATCAATCTCTGCTGGTCTGGGGGAATTCCCTCCTTATCCTGAATTTTTGCCTTTACATTATCAATGGTATCAGAACTCTCCACCTCCAAAGTGATGGTCTTTCCTGTCAGAGTCTTGACAAATATTTGCATCCCTCCCCTCAGTCTCAACACCAAGTGAAGGGTCGATTCTTTCTGAATGTTATAATCTGCGAGGGTACGCCCATCCTCAAGCTGCTTACCAGCAAAAATCAACCTCTGCTGGTCTGGTGGAATTCCCTCCTTATCCTGAATTTTTGCCTTAACATTATCTATTGTATCAGAACTCTCCACCTCAAGGGTAATGGTCTTCCCAGTCAAAGTCTTGACAAATATCTGCATTCCTCCCCTCAACCTCAGAACCAAGTGCAGCGTTGACTCCTTCTGAATGTTGTAATCAGCAAGAGTGCGGCCATCCTCAAGCTGCTTACCAGCAAAGATCAATCTCTGCTGATCTGGTGGTATCCCTTCCTTATCCTGAATTTTTGCCTTCACATTGTCGATTGTATCAGAACTCTCCACCTCGAGAGTAATAGTCTTTCCTGTCAAAGTCTTGACAAATATCTGCATTCCTCCCCTTAACCTAAGAACTAAGTGGAGAGTTGATTCCTTCTGAATGTTGTAATCTGCAAGGGTGCGGCCATCCTCAAGCTGCTTACCAGCAAAGATCAATCTCTGCTGATCTGGTGGGATCCCTTCCTTATCCTGAATTTTTGCCTTCACATTGTCAATTGTGTCAGAACTCTCCACCTCAAGAGTTATGGTCTTTCCTGTGAGCGTCTTAACAAAAATTTGCATTCCACCACGAAGTCTAAGAACAAGGTGAAGGGTAGACTCCTTCTGAATGTTGTAATCAGCAAGAGTTCTGCCATCTTCTAGCTGTTTGCCAGCGAAAATCAACCTCTGTTGGTCAGGGGGGATACCCTCCTTGTCTTGAATCTTGGCCTTGACATTGTCAATGGTGTCGGAGCTTTCAACTTCAAGGGTGATGGTCTTCCCTGTGAGGGTTTTCACAAAGATTTGCATACCACCACGAAGCCTCAGTACAAGGTGAAGGGTTGACTCCTTCTGAATGTTATAATCAGCAAGAGTTCTGCCATCTTCTAGCTGTTTGCCAGCGAAAATCAACCTCTGCTGGTCTGGGGGAATACCCTCCTTGTCTTGAATCTTGGCCTTAACATTGTCAATGGTGTCGGAACTTTCAACTTCCAGGGTAATGGTCTTCCCTGTGAGGGTTTTTACAAAGATCTGCATCTGCTGAAATATGCAAAGAACAAATTCTCCATTGTCAGAACCCAAGCAGCAAGGTCTAACAAAATACACAACAACTAATCTTTTATCTCACCATGTGAAATAAAGAAGGAGAAAAAAAAACAACGGAATCAGTCATAGCATTTCAAAAAACAATCGGACCATAGGATTAGTCAAAACATCCTAATCAACCGTAACATAAAATTATTCAACGAACTTCAATCAATCAACCAGAAAAATAAAGGAAAAGTTCAAAAAAATAAAAAGAAACCTAGCAATAACTAAACCAGCTAAAATCCCACCCATTCAAGATATGGAACCAAACCGCCAGAAAATTTAACATTCTCTAATCAAATCACGAATTATAACAAAATTCTAAAGGCAGAAATTGCAACAAACCCAAATCGTTAATTACAATAAATTTCTAAATTCAGTAATTATCAAAAGCCTTTCGTAAATCATCACCAGCCCTCGTAAAGGGACAACAAGATCATTAAAATCGATTCAAATAATCAACAACCCCAAATCAACATCGGATCCATAAAGTGGACACAATCCCCGCCCCTTTAAAAAGCCCAGAAACAAAACAATAAAACAAGCAAAAATCTAGCGTTAAAGCATCCAAATAAACCAATTAATAAACACATCAAGAACAAAGAAAAATTTACCTTGAGGTAGCGGAAGAAGAGAGAGAATCTGAAGAGGCTATTGATATGAACGTTTGAGAGAGAAATCCAGAGAAATTGATGGATGAATTTACGACAAGAAAAGGGGATGAAGATGGGGTTCTTATATAGGCGTGGAAAGGGGAGGATGACCGACAGAGATGAATTTGGTCAGGGATGACGTGTACGCCACCATAACGGAAGGACGAGATTGCTTTGCGTGCCTTCTAGAATTTGGTAATTGAGTGACGTATAATTTAAGGGTATATATGGAATGATATTTGAATCATGCTGATCTCTTAAATCGTATATTCCCTCCCTCTTTCAATCAAATTACTTTGGGCCTTGTTGGATAGCACATTTTCATTAGCAAATAAGTAAATTTTTAAATAAAAATAAATTATTTAAATATATTTTTATTTTAAAATTTAAAATTCAAATTTTTTCACTCAAATCTCTCTCACATAATTTTAAAAATTATTTTCCCTCCAAAATACTTTTTCTATCAACAAATATCTATCAAAATTTTTATACATTCCAACATAACTTTTTCCATTTACAAATAGAAATGTCTTGTCCAATCGGACCTTTAGCGTCTGTTTTAGGCCATATTTATTTGTAAATAAGTAAATTTTTAAACAAAAACAAATACTTTAAGCACGTTTTTATTTTAAAATTTAAAATTTAAATTTTCTCATTTAAATTCCTCTCACAGAATTTTAAAAAAAAAAATTTCTTATTTTTTTCTCCAAAATATTTTTTCTATCAAAAAATACCCACTAAAATTTTCACACATTCTAATATAACTTTTCTCAAATAAAAACAATCCAAACGAAGTCTTATGCGTGAAATTTTTATATTATCTTTCATAATAATAATAATAACATATAATTAAAATTTAAAAATATAAATATAAAATTATATGTTTAATTATTTAATAAATATATTTTATTTTATAATTAAAAAAGTTATTCTAAATTTAGAGTAAATTATTTTTTAAAATTTTAAGAAATAATATAAAGTATAATTTATTTAATATATTATTTAATATATAATTTTATATACTTGTATTTATTTTTTAATTGTAAATTTATATATTTATTATTAATAATAAAGATACTTTAGTGATTTAGTATATATAATTATTATGATTTATTAAAAAAATTTAACAATTTTTTTTTAAGATTTTGAGATTTGATTTTCTTTTTTTCTTACCATTTTTTAAAAAATTGTTCCATATCTTATCACCCTCTTTTTCTTTTGTTTAAAAATTTATTTTTTAGTATAACTAGGCTACATTAATTGAACAAGTTTTATTATTAAGTAGTTAGTCTTGTTATCCTTTAACCCTTAAATAATATTCCTTTCATCCGAAAATTTTTTTACTTTGAATGAAATATAATGTTTTAATTATAAAGTACAACACATTTAATATACTATTAAATACACAATTTTTTTATTCTTACTTTTAATTAGAGTTTATATATAATTATTATTAATAAAGATAATATAGGAAATTGCTCTAAAAGTTGACTTTTTTGGGATAAATTTTTTTTGAAATAAAACTTTTTTTTTTGAGATGGAAAGAGTAGTTAATTATTCCATTATTAAAAAGAATTTGCATTTACAAGAGTGTTTGAAATTATAAAAAAGTAACTTTTTATAAATTTATTTTTAAAATATTATTATAACTTAAGTATATAAAACAATGTTAAAACAATTTTAAACATTTTTCATTTGGTTCATTTTTATACACATTATCACTAGATTATGGGTGACATTAAGTAGAGAATCACTAACTCAAGAATGCCATGGTTTATCTTAATTTTTCAAGCTTCATGTGTTGGAGATTTTCAATGCATAAAAATAAAAATAAGTCATGCCACAACATAACACAAAGATTTGAGTCCAATAACTCCAAAATTAATGTTTTGGACACTCATGCCACTCATATTGTGGCGTGAATAATGGAACCATTTTTGGGAGTTTCGGATTAGTCACATTGCAATGTCACTTGGAGCCATGCTATGGCGTGGCTATGGAGTTTGAATTATTTGGCTGTTGGCTATGACTTATACCATGGCATGAGTATGCTAATTCATGACGTGAATTAACAGTCAACACTTCTAGTTAGTTCCTTTTCAAGTTTCAACTTCCAAATAAAAAGTTATGACTTTCTAATGGGAAGCTATGGTTTAAACTCATGCACATTTGTTTATACAATGTCCAGACACATTTCATTCTCTACATAAAGATCAATTTGGAGCTATTTGGTGCAAAAGATAGATGACAAATACTTAGAAAGTACTTTGCATCCTTCTCTCCTTTGTTTTTGTGCATTGAAGTGCTAAGTGCATAATACTATCAACAAAACTTCATCTTATCTTGAAGAATATTTGTTCTTGATCTCTTGTATACTAAAAGGGATAAACAAAGACTAAAGAAAGTGTATTGAATACACAATTTGAAGCCATTTATTTCATTTTGTCATCTTTGATTATCCAGTTCCTTTGTTTATTTTTTAACAATCTTTAGGCTTTGATTGCTTCAAGGTGAGAAACTTCTAGGACTTGGTAACTAACATTGTCAAACTTAATAAGTTTGATGGTAGAAATTTCATTCATTAGCAAAAAGAGTGCATTTCCTCCTAGTAGCACTAAAAGTGGCCTATGTCTTGACAACTCCTAACCTTTCCTCCCAATGATGATCAAGAAGATGAAACATTTGAAAATATCTACAAGACGCAAAATTGGGAGAATGATGATAGGATATATAGAGGACTCATTTTCAATGCTATGAATGATGGGCTTTTTGACAAATACCACTCAATAACCATAACCAAGGAGTTATGAAACAAACTAGAGACAAGATACATGTAGGAGGATGAAACAAGAAGTATCTTATTTTTTCTTTCTTTAATTATAAAATGAATGATAGGTACTTATTATGGAATAATTTGTTGAACTTGCGAAAATGTTAAACTACTTTCATTAACATAACATGTTTATAGATAAAACTATAGTTATAAGTTCCATAATATAAAAACATCCCCCTACTTGGAAAGATTTTGAGAGGAATTTTAAGTACAAAAAGAGATCTGTTTTGAAGAACCTGTTAATGCTCTTTGTGTAGAAGAAGAGTTTCACATACAATAGAACAAAAATTCTCAAGCTAAAGAGGAGAATAAGAACAAAGTTTTTTCATCTAAAGTGAATGTGATAAAGGTTGAACCATTAAACAAGTCTAAAGATGGCAAGAGGACTAATCAGTTTAAGGACCAACCCAACAAGAAAAAGAGAAAGAAGAAAGACAAGTATTTCAATTACAACAAGGCCGCAACAACTATAAGTGTCGACTCCTCACAAGCAAAGAGTCTTATATCAATGATTTTCAAACTCAATTCTGTGGAGGAAGACTTCACTTGTTGAGATGATTCTAGTGTTATCTGTCATATTTGCAAGAAAACAAGGAAATAATCAAGACCACAAGGTAAGTTAATTATGGATTTGTTATTTATATTGAAAATGTAACCATTGCTCCAATTTTGGCTATTAGTAATGTTGATTTGAAATTCACTTTTGGATTTATTGTAACTTTTATAAATGTCTTGTATGTTTGAAAGTTGAGAAAAATCTTGTTTCGATAGTTTATTGAATAAGTTTGATTTTAAACTTATCTTTGAAGCTAACAAATTTGTGCTATCTAGGGAAGGATGGTTGTGGAAAAAGGGTATCTTTTTAATGGAATGTTCAAGTTGAATGTATTAGCTATAAGTAATAATAATAACACTATTTCTTTTTATTACTTGATTTTGTTTTCAACTATTTTATGGCATTATAAGCTTCGACATATTAATTATAAAATAAACAAATGAAATGATCAAACTTAGTTTGTTACCACATTGTGAACAAAAGGAAGAAAAGCGTAAAATATGCATGCTAATTAAAATTATAAAAAATCATTTTCCTAAAATTGAAAGATGATAAGATAAATTGGATCTTACGCATAGTGATATTTGTAATTTGCATGACACTCTTTTATTGCGTGGTAAAGAGTATTTTGTTATAGTCATTGAAAGTTGCACTAGCTATTGACATATATATATATGAGATAACCCCCAAAATAGTCTTTCACATATTGGTCAATAATCTTTTTAGTTCCTTACTTTTAAAACGGGAACAAATGGTCCCTCATATTTCATGAATGTACCCTTTTGTTCCTTCATCACTATTTCGTTTGTTTTTCTATCAAAATAGTGACAGAATAGTGACGGAATAATGCCGAAATAGTGACAGAGGACCAAAATAGTACATTCATGAAATGTGAGGGACCATTTGTTCCCATTTTAAAAGTGAAGGACTAAAAAGATTATTGGCCAATATGTGAGGGACTATTTTGGGAGTTATCTCTATATATATTTGTTATATTCAAAAGATGAAGTAATGCATGAATTTAAAATATACAAGGCTAAAGTTGAATTGCATTGTGTATGTCATTCATTAAATATCTAAAGTCTAATCATAGTGAAAAATATTATCTAAATGACTTATTTAAATTTAGTAGCATTAAACGTAAAGTTATTACTCCTGTCACACTTCAATAAAATGGTGTGGTTGAAAAGAAAAGCAAACACTAACTAAAAGGGTTAATACTATGTTTTCAAATTCAGATTTGAGTCAAGGTTTTTGAGGTGAAATAATATTGTTGTATGCTATATCTTGAACAGGGTACCTAATAAAAAACATTTACTTCTTATGAATTTTAGAACAAAAGGAGGCCAAACCTCAATTATTTGAGAATTTGGGGCTATAGAGCAACTGTCAAACTCTGAGAATCTAAGAAAAAGATTTTGGGAGAAAGAGTTGTTGAACGTAGAGTGTTGGAGTATGCATACAATAGCTTGGCCTAAGATTCATGATCATAAAGCCTAATAATTTAATTTCATTTACTATGATTATTGAATCAAAGGTGCTATTTTTGATGAAAATAGGTTCACCTTAATATTCAAAGAAATTGACAATTCTTCTTTTTTTTTTCCCCACTGAAACGATAGTAATTTCATTGAATGAAAAATGGTACTATACAATTGTTAGCTGAAGAAGGCTAAATGATCTCCTTGGTCTAAATGTAATAGCCAATGAGGAAAATGGAATAATGGTTGAGAGTGACCACTATCTCATTGATTACAACGTGAAACTAGTCTAAGACTAGCTATCATAAATCATAATCTATACAAGGGCAAGAAAGCTATAATGTCAAAAAGATTGCCAAAAGGATTGATGTTGTGAGATATAGTGTATATAGCCAACTTCAACTAAATGACTAAGTTTGGGCACTATATCTTGAACATCAATTGCAATCTAGTCATACACATGAGTATTCTAAAAAAAACATAAGATAAAATGGACTAAGTAGAGAAACCAAAGCTTCATTCTTCCAGTCTTCAATTAAGAGTCAAGGTCCTGTTTCTATGCCTCAAGTAGAAATCAGACTTCTCAAAAATCATCCCAAACACGAACATTCCAGCATGAGTGAAACGAAATCAGAGACCGGAAGCAGTCCGGCCAAAGATTAATCTGAGCAGAAAAGAACACTGAGGAACAAGGTCTGCTTTCAAACCATTTCTTGCCAAAAAATTTCCTAAACCAACCGAGGAATCATATACAGTCTACCAAAAGAAACCAACCAGCAAAGAGTGAACCAGAATGTAAATTTAAAGGACTTCAACCAGCAAAGAGAAACCAAAATAGAGAGTTAAGAGAGATTAGAAAGAGTGAAAAGATAGATCCTTGGATCATAATTCCGTCCATAGATGCCCTTGCCGCAGCAATCTATTCATGATCAGCAACCAAACCAAGGGTGAGCAACCAGTACGTACAATCAAGATAATACTAAGAGCCGTAATTTACACGATATCAAGGGATACTTCTTCGTAGTAAATTACAACTAGTTGTAGGATTAAAACTAATAAAAGCTTACAAACAAGCTTACATCCACTACCATTTTTTTATTCTTCTTTTTTATTTCCTTTTTTCCTTCTTTTTTTTTGTTTTTTTGTTGTTGTTTTTTTTTTCCTTCTTTTTTCCAGTTTTGTAGAATCAATACTACCTAGCCAATGTTTAGGAGACCAACAGGTAGCAGTATATCTTAAGGAAGCAAAAGAGCTTATACTAAGGTTATATATTTACATATAGACATAGAATCCTAACTTGACATATATGGAGAAGTCATGGAAACCAAAGGGAAGTAAGAGATATATGCTGTATTTCACTATAACACTTCTACTGAACCAGGGAGCAAACACAAAAAACAGTAAGTATGAAGAACATTGTGAATACATATCCATATAGAGACACTACTCAATAGGACTGAACTTGATATGTATTGTGAAAAGCAAGGAAATCCTAGGAGAGGAGTGCAACCTTACCTTCGTTTTTGCCAGTATAAATATCTATCTACTCCCTCTTTTTTCTTTTTCTTTTCTTCTATTTTTTTTATAGTAATTTGTTTTTCATTCTTTTTCCTTTTGTTTCATTTTTGGATTTTTTTTTGTTTTTTTTTGGGAACCCGATGGATGCTCAACATTGCTTGTATCTTCAAAAAAATGAGGAGAAAATACGCTGTTGTGAAGTAAGCACCCTGTCCAGTGGGCCAAAATTCTGTTTCAGCAATGAACATCACAGTAACCCTACTAGATCCACCCTACCTACACAGCCAATGCTGTCCACCGCATCCATTATCCTTTGAATGTGTTGAAACAAGCAGAAATAATAAAGCAGAGTTGGCCAGATCATGCAGCATGTCAACCCAAATTTCTTTTAGGCATTTTAACAAATAGGTTGTTTGCCTCAACTCAAAAGTAAAAATTATATATTTATCTGACATTGGCAACCAATATTCTTCAGTTCTATCAAGCAGTCAATCAACAGCACTTCATCTACACATAAACAATCCACCACTTTCCATTCCAATCATTTAAACTAGCCTCCAAAGAAAACAAATCAACAAGGCCTCCAAGAAAGAAAACAAATCAACTTAGCCTCCAAGAAAGAAAACATATCAATCTCAATACCATACCTGCTTAGGCCCCTGAGAAGAAGATGGCCATCTCTCAGTACCCTTGCCTTGTCACAGATTGTTGAATCAAGGGTGGAAAGCCTCCTTACCCCGAAAAATGGCAATACATTTGGTGCATGAACAAAACAAAAAGATGGTACAAGATGAAATAAAATGAAATAGAGCTTTATTGACTATATTGACCCAGTTGGATATGACCTAGAAACATTCTATATGACCCAATAGAAAATCATCCCAACCTCTATCGCCTATTCCCCTCAAAAATAGAGCAAGGAAAATAGGAAATAAACATATTTGAGCTAAGAGAGAGAATAGCAAAATACCCCGTGTTGAAAGAAAAAGGGAGAAGCCCTGCAAAGCTTTCTTGCTCATGTAAAATTGGAACAAGTAACATTGGAGGCTACATTTGTACACAGAACAGGGAAGGAACAAGGATCCAGAATCCATCAAGAGGCTGGAAACCATCAGCTATAGTCCAACTTGTTATTAATATGATTACTATTATACACACACACACACACACACACACACACACACACACATATATATATATATATATTGCCTTTTTTTTATTTTAATATTTTGGCTAGCCTTATGTATCTTCATTGTCAAGTCAGGATAACTAACCTTATAACCACATTCTATTCTTGATGCTAGGATCTTTGCTTCAAACTTCCTAACATAGTTGCTCCAAAACGATGGCCCTTCCTAGCAGCACATTCTCCTGAGAAAATGAGAAACAAAGACAAATGAAATCTAGCGAAAAAGATAACCAAAACAAATGAAGTCTTGAGGGAATGGTAAACAGGACCAGTGAAAACTAAGTTAGCTCAATTAGCAATTAAGAGATGCCATAAAAGAGAGCTATAATACTAACTTGCATAACAATAAGATACGTGGGTAACAATACAAAATGGCAGCAAAACAAATAAAAATAGAGCTATAAACAGATTCTGCTTTAGGAATTAGTTTGTAGCCTCTTCTAAAATCTCTTGATATTCTTGCCATTCCAGAATTGCCTTATCCACCACTTCATGAGCTGATTTTTTTATCTCTTCAAAGAGCCAAAGCTTGCGTGTCTTCCATAACATCCAAAGGATGTATACAGAAAGGTTAATCCTGTCATTGTTGATGGAAACCTTGCCCAAGGAACTTAATGTTTCCCACCAATGCCTAAAACAGGACTGTTCATCTCGCAAACCATCCCACTGAACAGGAGATAGTCTCCACACCATAGCTGTCCTATCACAAGTAAAAAGGACATGCTCAATGATTTCCTCATGCATCCCGCAAAAACCACAAGTGGGATCCTGCAGAATTCTCCTTTTACACAACTCTTTTCTGAAGGGCAAAATTCCTTAACAACAGGGCCACAGAAAATGTTTCAACTTTCCTTTGACTTGAAATTCGAGATTCTACGCCACATACGGGTAGCTGTTGTCAAACTAGAACTACTAGTAGCTTTGTTTCTACTTGATTGAGCTTGATGCTACGCCATAGCAAAATGATATGCAGAATGAATTGTGAAATTCCCTTTGCTATCATGCTACCAAATTAGCTTATCTGGACCAGCCTCCTTTTGTAGTGGGATTTTAGAAATTTCCACGGCATCCTCAGGTTGAAAAATTTGACCAAGCAAGGTTTGAGTCCATTGCGTCCTCTCTTCCACCATTAGTTAGTGGCATCAAGTAATTGACTCTTCATTATTCTCTTTCGGAAGTGGCCTGAAATTTGCTCTATGTGCCAGCCATGGAGACTTCCAAATTCTTATGGTTTTTCCGTCGCCCGCTTGATATTTCATCCCCATTTATAAGATATATTTTGCTCCCATCCAACATCTCCAAAGCCAAGATGCATTTTGGTGAACTTTCGCTTGCATAAGTATTCCACGGGGATAATATCTAGCTTGCATTACGCAGCTCAGAAGCAAATTAGGGAACTGAATTAACCTCCATAATTATTTGGCTAACAAGGAGTCATTGAAAACTTGTATATCCTGAAAACCTAGCCCTCCCAAACCTTTCGGAAGTGTTAATTTGGACTAGGCTTTCTGATGTGATTTCGACCCCGTTGATATGATTCACAATCGAAAGGATCGGAAACACTTGAAGTTGCCCGGGATATGTCTAAGGGAAACTTAGACTGAATGGTTTAAACCGCAACCCACTACCTGTAAAATAGATAGGAACCTTGGTATAAAACGCCACAACCAATTACACCAAAAATTGGTTGATAAGTTTGTACGAACGCCACAAGTCTCCAAGGAGAACTTGATAAGTTCTAAATTCTTAAAGAACCAAATGAGATAAACTCACAAATTCTATTACTCAAAGCTTGTTTTCAAAGTAGTACAAAGATGCCTATTTATAGGCTAAAATAAGTAGTAAAAAGAAATAAATAAATCTTAGTTTAGAAGAAATAAATAATAATTTGACTTTCTAACTTCTAAACAAGACTAATAAAATTCTGCATTTTAATCTATGAATTATGCATATTTCTAGATGATATGTTGGCTGAAATCAAAATACGTTGGATTGGTACTTTGACCAAGTGTTGGAATGAGAAGGTTCATGTATCTTGATTTAGCTTCCAAGACTTCATTATTACTCATTTGACTGAATTTTCCAAGGCTGAATTTAGTCCTTCAAGGCCTCAAAATAGATGCTTGACCATTGAATTTGTAGTCTTCAACACTTGACCATGTGAGCAATTGTTGGCTGGAATTTGAACTAACTTTGGACTAAAATTAATCTTTGACTTGGATAAGATGCACGCTTGACCTTGGACCTTCGCTCCATGGAATTGGATGGAAAGTTGGGGCCAAGTTCGCAGCTCTGGTTGAAGAGTTCGTAATTCTGGTCGCAGAGTTCCCATCTTCGCTCGCAGGTCGGGAAGTGTGAGCCGAAGGTCGGGAAGTGTGCTCTGCGCATCTTTGAGTCGCAAGTCGGGAAGTGTGAGTTGAGTTCACATCACTTTCCAATGAATTTTATGACCATTATTTGCATTAAAACCCTACCAAAAATTCACCGTTTCACTACTCAATACTTTGCATATGCCAATTGGTAATTTAAAACATGACATTACGTAAATAGGTAAGGAATTAAGGATTGATTTTATGAGAATTTCTTTACCTGTTTGACTCAAAAAGTGAGTTTTCCAATTACCTATTCTTCTTTTGATCGCATCAATGATATATGCAAAAACTTCTTTCTTAGATTTGCCGATACCCAAGGGCAATCCTAGGTATCTGGTACTCCTTTGCTCCTTCATCCCATTTAAAACTTGAATAATGGTATTTTTATCACTATCTACTAAGTGCCTGCTAAAAAGAACCGAGGACTTATTCAAATTAACTTTCTGCCTCGATGCTACACAGTAATCTTTTATGATCCTTCTAATGTGCTGAGCTTGCTCCACTGTAGCTTCACCAAAAAGTAGGGAGTCATCTGCAAAAAAAAAGATGAGTAAGAAAAGGACCTTTACGACACAATCTCATTCCTCGGTAGGTACCATCACTTACAACCTTTCTAATTAAAAATGAAAAGACTTTTGAAATGATTATAAATAAATAAGGAGACAGTGGATCGCCCTGTCTAATACCCCTTGTGGGTTGCACGTAGCTACTGACCTCACCATTTATGTTAAAAGAAAAGAATGAGGTACTAATGCATATTATAATCTAGTTTATGAACTTTCTAGAGAAGCCCATCTTCGTTAAGACTTGAAATAAAAAACCCCACTCAACTCGATCAAAAGCCTTTGTCATATCTAACTTTAAGGCCATAAAACTTCTTCCTGATTTTTTAAGGCTCTTGATATGATGAATGCATTCATGCGCAACATCAGCATTGTCTATGATTTGCCTTCCAGGGACAAAAGCAGCTTGGCTTTCATTTATGCAAACATTGAGGCAAGGTTTCATTCTTTCAGCCAGAATCTTAGAGATTGTTTTATATACAACATTGCATAAGCTAATAGGTTTATACTGGCCTATTTGGGTGGGGTTCTTTATTTTGGGAATAAGAGTAACAAGTATATGGTTAACACTCATTAGCATTCTTAAATGAACAAAAAAACTTTTAACAGCAAAGATAATATCTTTTTGAACTACATGCCAATAGTTTTGAAAAAAGAGGGAAGTCATACCATCCGGTCTTGGAGCCTTATTAGGGTGCATACCAAACAAAGCATTCTGAATCTCAGTATTCTCGACTGGTCTGGTTACCCTCTGGTTCATGTCCCTTGTAATCGTGGTTGGGATACCTAGCAAAAATGTTGGGTCAGTAGTAGGAGAAGAGGTAGTAAAAAGGTTATAGTAGAAATCGGATACTTCCTTCCTAATTTCCTCTGGATTGGTACAAATCCTTCCATTTTCCTTCACCAACCTGTCAATTGCATTCAATCTTCTGCGTTGCACTGTAGAAGCATGAAAGAACTTTGTGTTCTTATCACCCTCTTTAAGCCATTGAATGTGGTCTTTTTGGTGCCAGTACTGTTAATATTCACTATATGCTTTGTGCAAATCTCCTCGCAGCATCTTCCAAGCTTGCCAATCCCTTGTACCCCCTGTTTGGCTTAGCAGTTCCATTTGCACTTTGAGCTCTCTTATCCTTCTTGCCGTATTAGTATTCTCAGCATTGGCCCACTTCAGTAAATCAATTCTACATTGTTTGATTCTGCCAATGACTTGGTACATTGGAGTTCCGAGTTGTGTCCTATTCTATGCTTGCTCTACTATAGCCGCTGCTCCCTCATGTTTTGTCCATTGTTTGTCAAAAACGAATCTCATTTTCTATCTAGGATTTGCCCTACACATATCCAATAAAAGAAGAGAATGATCGGATGCCTATTTTTCCAAATGTCTTACTTCCGCCAGAGGATATTTAAGTATCCAATCTGCTAGTCCAAAGAAGCGATCAAGTCTTTCTTCTCAAACCCCTCATGCTCCTTATTATTAGCCCATGTGAAAGGTCTCCCAGTAAACCCTAGATCCGCAAAACCCATGTCTTTGATAAAGTCCTTAAAACTCTGAAAGCTAGCCTTAGAACGGGGTTGACCACCTCTTTTCTCTGTGTTATCCACTAGATCATTGAAGTCCCCACCCATAAACCAGTTGTTCCCCCATTTGCTTTTGACTTGTTGAAGATATTTCCACTGCTGACTTTCGGACTTTGGGATCCGTACTTGCATATACAAAAATAGCTCAAAATTGCTCTTGATCCTCCCTATTTATGAGCTTGTACTTCAAAGAAAAATGTTGTTGATATCACTTGATTTATTACCATATTATCACTCCAAAAAAGCAAAAGGCCACCTTTTGTTCCCAATGGATCAACAGTTTTCTATCGGTCTTGAATACGAGAAGTTCTGCAAAAAGTTTGAACAAAGGACACCTTTTGTTTAGTCTTACTTATAAACCCTATATCCGGGAGGTGGAACCTTATAGTTTCCTTAAGCTGAGAAATGGTGGAGCGCTTTCCTAGACCTCTACAATTCCGGCACAAATTTTCATTGATCAACTTGGGGCCATTTGGGACTGGCTTCCTCCACCTACAAATCTCAAATGATAAGACCTTGATTCCATCTTTTCCGGCTTCCTTCCTATCCCCTCTCAACATTGGTTGCTGCCTCACCATCCTGAATGATCCATTTTCGTTTTTCCCCTACACTACGATGTGGTTGCACCAAGGATTGAGTCCCTAGTTGTTGCTGACCTCGGGAAACCATTGTTCGATGCCATTTTCTCGTTTGAATCTCCAGAACTTTGGGCACTATCTCTACTGCATTCTAATCCGATGTTTGAGGGGCTTCTGGTTCAGGAGTTGAGGCAACCACCATCATCATACGAACATTGACTAGATTCTTCTCTAGAACAGAAATATCAGCTTCAATGATCTGATTATCCGTCTTCTGTACTTGCTCCTTTTCAAGATCACTCACCTTTTCCTGTATTACCTTATCCAAATCCATTGTGACCCTTGCCCTATTGTGTTCCTCTGGTATCAAATTTGTTGCTGAATTGAGCTCCAATATGGATGGGATCGGTCTTGTTTCTTCAGTTTGCTGGACCAACTTTTTGTGGTTGTCTTTGTCGGACACTTGACCTACTGATTGACCTTGTAGATTGACATTCTTGATGCCGTTACCACTTCTGCTCCAACCTTTCGGTGTCTCAGCTCTTAACCAATCTCCGTACTACCCTTCTACTAAGGTATTGGTCTTACAATCCTCATTGCAGTTCGAGCAAGATAACTTCATATGACCAATTTTTCAGCAATAAAAACATAAATTCAAGAGCTTCTCATATTTGAAAAATAGCCAACAACTCTGATCTTGAAGTTTAATCTTTGTACCTCTTGGTAAGGGGTGATCCAGATGAATAGTTGTATATATCTTGAGGTAATAACCATCTTTGTTACCCATTTCAGGAATCACTACATCCCACACCTTGTGGAATAGTTTGCGCAATTTCAACCCTGTTTCACTGGACATCCACTGACTTGGAACATTCCAAACCTGAATCCATAAATCTATGGTATTGAACTCTTCCGTATTTATGTTTAGATCAGGATGCCATTCTTTCAGTATCAAATATTGTTGATCGAATGTCCATTGTCTATTGTTCAGCACCTTTCTTTTATCCTCCTAGTTGGCAAAGACAAACTGGAAAAGATTTGATCCTCGATCAATGACTAACAAATTTCCTTTAATAGGCCAAATTTTGCCCAGAGTAGTCTTTAAGCCAGTAAAGTTAGCCTTTTTTTCACCAAATATTTTGCCCACTAAGCTCCGTTCACATCTTTCCTTGCTTAGAATGACATCTTGATTTTGTATCTCTATTCCTATCTCCTCAGCAGTGGAAAGTTTGCAAGTTTGCAGCTTAGCGATTATTTCATCCTCCATTTGAAGAAATTTTTAGAAGAGTAGAAGAAAACTGGAATAGAAAAGCAGATAACTCTGCAGCAAAGTACACTGGATATCAAAATGCGAAGCAAAATAAGTTGTGTTGTGAATACCAAACTGTTGACCGAAACACAATGTCCAGCTTTGGTAAATGTTGACTAAAACACTTATCACTAAAACCCAATGGTTTGTTTGTTGCCCAGAGACAAAGTAACTGTTTGAGAGTACTGTGATTACTAAAATGTGAAACAGAGAGTATCAATGCAGTGCCCAGCTTTTGTAGAGTCTGTCTAAATCACATCTCACTAAAAACCAGCTGATTGTTCGTGTCCTAGAGATGAAATGATTACTTGAGAATAATTTTTGCATTTGTATTTTTTTCTTTTCGGTGGTTTTTTTCCTCTGGGAGTTGTGGTTTTTTATTTTTTGTTTGGGTTTCTGTATTAGAAAGTCAATGAAGACATAGATCTTGGATGGACAGCGAAGGGAGTAACAGGATGAAGAACAACCTTGATCAAGAGGACAAAGTTCTCCTTGGAAAAGAAAAGGGGCACTCTACAGGGAGAGAAGTTTGGAAATTGACAATTCTTCAAACAATCAAAGATGATGAAAATCACAATAATAAAGTCATTGAGTCAAGGATGAGAAAGAGAGCCAAGGAAGTAAAGTATTTTGCCTCAGATTTTGTTGCTTATCTTATTAAAGGTATAAGAGAATATAATAAGTAATGAAGTACTTTATTTCTTTAACATTGAAGTTGATCCCAAAAAATTTAAAGAATCGATAAAGTCACAAGATTCTTCATTTTGGAAGGGATTAGTAAATGATAAAATAAATTCAATCATGGCTAATAAGACCTAGATGCTAGTTGACTTATTAGCTAATTCTAAACCAATTAATTGCAACTAGATTTTTAAGAATAAATTGAAAGTTGATAGAACCATAAATAAGTTCAAAGGTAGGTTAGTAGCCAAGAACTTTATGCAAAAGTTTGGCATAGATTATTTTGATATATATTATTCAATGACAAGAATAGCCACAATAAGATACTTTTTGCACTTATTTCAATCCAAAAATTAATAACTCATCACAAATGAATATCAAAATAGCATTCCTCAATGGTAAAATGGATGAAGAAGTGTACATAAAATAACTTGAAGGACAAGAGCATAAGCTATATAAACTTTTTAAATTCTTAGATAGAGTAAAACAAACCTCTAAATAATGGCATAAAAAATTTGACCAAGTTATATTTGCATTAAGATTCAAGATTAATGAATTAATAAATGTATGTATAGTGAGTGGTATATATAGGATCTCTATATATGTGAGCTTTTACATTATAATCTCTACATCATAAGTTAGACCTACACGTTGATATCACTATATGTGGGATCTTTATGCCATGACCTTAATCTCGACATTTCATACATGTGGGGGATCTTTACATCATGACATTAATCTCGACATCTCATACATCTGAACCTCAGAAATTAGTAAGTTGGCTAGATCTTAACTTTCAGGCTTTGGGGAGAGTATATTGAAATGATGCTAACTATGTGGGATCTCGGAGTATATTGAAACTACACTAACTACGTGGGATCTCGGATCATGCTAGTAATGTGGGAACTTGGCAAACCTGAGTCTATCTATGAATGGATAATGGCATGCAATATTTGTGGAGAACCGTGACAACGTGTGACCAGTTGTTACAACCATATCCCATGAATTTTGGAGATAAAGTATATATGCTTGGTTGAGCTGTCAGATAAAAGGGGAGAAAAATCTATTTTTGGATAGAATACTTGGATTTGAGAAATTAATATCAAGACTCTAACTTTAGCATCGAAGCATCTCTCTCAGAGAACACTCGAGGTTTATTTTGCAGGCAAACGATTGATCAAACAGATAATAAACTTGTGGATCACAGTTACTAGATCGGGTTGTAGATCAGGCTTTCATTAATTGGCACCGTCTGTGGGGACTTGGGAGTTTTCTTTAGAAAGAACATCCGCGCTTTTTGCCTCTAGTTTCAATAATGGTGAATACTCATTCTCGTCGACGCAGAGCAACAGAAGGTACTAGTCAAGCAGGGCACAATTTAGTCATTCGGGTCTTGTTGAAAATAGTCCTCTGCGTTTTGAAGACATTTCAGAATGATCTGAACGTCATTCCGACCGTGAAAGTGGAGATTCACAATTTACAGCCATAAACCACAATGATTCGCTAGCACGTAAGCAATATAAAGAAGATGAGAGGGCTTTTATAGGGCAAAACTGTGCTCAATTGAAGGAATTTCAAAGAGCCAGACATAATAAGCATCCCGCTGAGAGTGGTCAAAGACAAGATGGCCCAGGATATGCACACCGAATGAGAAATGAAAATTGGAATGAGCCCTCAACCTCCCATGCCAGTGACAATTGTTACAATGGTAATTATAAAATCAGGGCAAAAAATGATGCAAAACGCCCACGAGTCAATGACCTTTCTCAGATTAGCAAAAGGGTGGCTAATGACATCCAAGATTTGTTGAGATCAGATGATGAAGAAGATGTTCCATCACCCTTCACATCCAACATCATTCAATATCCTATACCTGTAGGATTCAAGTTGTCTGATGGGATCCCAACTTATAAGGGGAACTCCGACCCTTTAGATTTTCCTCTCGCGATTCAAATACGTGATGAAATTTAAGAATGTTCCGATGGAGGTAATGTGTAAACAGTTTCCTATATACCTCAGTGGAAATGCACTAGTATGGATTGAAAGTTTACCCCGAGGTAGTGTTTGGTCCTTCAGACAGCTAGCACAACTTTTCCATACTTGCTTCTTCAAGAGGAAGAAGTTCTATAAAACTGCTACAAATTTGTTGAATCTCACGTAAGGGAAAAATGAGCCCCTAAAGCCATACGTGGAGAGGTTTAATAATGAAAGTTTACAAGTAGCAGATTGAACTGATCAGTTGGTAATTTCGGCCTTCATGAATAGTCTAAACTCTGGGCCATTCTACACCAAATTGGCTCAGAACACACTTACTAATACTCAAACACTGTGGCAGATGGTGGAAAGTTACACTAAAGGGGAGGAAGCCAACAGGAAGAAATGAGAGAATGAAAAGAGTGAGAAAGCACTAGAAGGATTCCAATGGAAAGGTGTCCAAAAAAGTGCTTTCGACATGCTAAACTATAACTGAGGTCGCTTGGAACTTCGGATTCAAGATAATGATCTTACCTTACTCACTAAGAGTCGCACCGAGATCCTATATATACATAGTGATCTCCTTATAATAATATGTCATTTTGGTTGAACAATGTGGAAGCAACTTGGTCAATCAAGTTTTCTCCAACCAAATTGACAAGAATTTAGAAATATATATGGATGAGATGATGGTAAAGTGTAAAAAGGTTGGGAATGCTCCCGCTGATTTGGAAAATACTCTCCAAACCATGTTAAAAGTCGGAATGCATCTAAACCCCAAAAGTGCACTTTTGGGGTAGGATCAGGCAAATTTTTGGGATATATGGTCTCTGAACGAGGAATTGAAGCCGACAAAATAAGGGCTATTACTGAGATGGCACCTCCACGAACCATGAAAGGAGTTAAAAAATTAACAAGATTGCTTGTAAGCTTAAAAGATAAACATCACCAGTCGTATTTAATGCGATTAGGACTCTTGAGCAGCAAATGCGGCGAATACAATCATCACATCTATCCCTATTTGCTAATCTCCAAGAAACCCTAACTCTTGTAAGACCCTAACCTGACGAGTCATGTTGAGGTGTAGAGGGTTTGTGATATATATAGGATCTCTACCTACGTGGACCTTTACATTCTGATCTCTACATCTTAAGTTAGACCTACACGTTGATCTCTACATGGGATCTCTATGTTGTGACAATGATCTCGACATCTCATATATCCGAACCTTAGAGATTGGTAAGTTGGCTAAACCTCAACTTTCAAGCTTGAGGGAGAGTATATTGAAATCACGCTAATTACGTGGGATCCCGGAGTATATTAAAACCACACCAACTACGTGGGATCTTGGACCATACTAGTAACGTGGGAACTCAGTAAGTCCGAATCTATCTATGAATGGATAATGGCATGCGATATTTGTGAAGAACTATGACAATGTGTGACCAGCTGTTACAACCGTACCCTATGTATCTCAGAAATAATGTATATATGCTTGGTTGAACTGTCAGGTAAGAGGGGAGAAAAATTTATTTTTGGATAGAATACTTGGATTTGAGAAATTAAAATCAAGACTCTGACTTTAACATCGGAGTATCTCCCTCGGAGAACCACTCTAGGATTTGTTTTGCAAGTGAACGATTGATTAAGCAGACAATAAACTTGCAGGTTGCAATTACTGGATCGAATTGCAGATCGGGCCTTCATCAACGAGTACAATAAAATCAAAAGTATCACTATATGTGTATATGTGGATGGTATATTGATTTTTAGTACTAGCTTAGATCAAGTTAATGAAACCAAAAGATTACTAAAAAGAGAAATTGAAATGAAAGACATGAGTGAGGAAGATATCATCCTATGGATAAAAATCAATCGAGAAAAAGGCAATATTAAGTTGTGTATTGAGAAGATTATTAAAACACCATATCTGTAGTGAGTAGATTATTAAACAAACCTTATTTGTGCATCTCAAAATTGACTATGTCAAGAATGAAGAGGATCCAATATTTTAATTAGATTATACCAAGGTAATTGAATGGTTGATATATTCTGTAACTTACACATGTTTGAACATAGATTATGTTATTCTTGTAGTGAGTAGATACATAAACAATCCAAGTAAATCACATAGATTCAATATGACAAGAATTTTGAGATACCTAAAAACTAGTAAGGACTATGATATTTGCTGTAGTGAGTATCCTTCAATTTTAGAAGGATATTCAAAAGCTAGTTGGGTAACAAATAAAAATGATCACTTATTGATAAGTGATTAAAACTTTTATGTCCGGTGGAAATGTTGTTTCTTGGGTTCCTAAGAAGCAAACTTGTATAACTGAATCCACTATGGTAGATGAATTTGTAACTCTAGTTTAGGTAAGCAAAGAAGTTGAATGGCTTTGTAATTTTCTTTATGAGATACCTATGTCGCTGAAACCTATCTTATCCATCTCTATATACTGTGATAGTATTTCAACTGTTACAAAAACTTATAGTCAAGTGTACAATAGAAAGTCAAGAAATATTAGATTGAGACATAGCTATGTTAGAGACTTGATCACTAATGATGTAATCACAATTGACTATGTAAGATCAAAAGAAAATTTAAATGATTTTTTTAATGAAAAAATTATCTAGAGACTTTATATATTAAACATTAAAAGGGATGAGATAAAAGTCCAATTTACAAAATCACTAATAGTGGAACATTCATTCAACACTAGATACAACGTCTAATTTTAAATTTAATGAGTCAAAATACATCATGCTAATAATTTGAGCATTACATTAACATCCCATGGAGATAGTGCTGTTGTTTCTAGCTAGAAAAGGAAAGATGAATTCTGGATTCTTAACAAACCTATACTATAAATGGTGGGGGCATTAAGAGTTTTCCTAAGTGAATATTGGATTTAGAGCCACAAAGCTTTTAGATTTGGCTTTGGACACATTCATGAAAGGATTAGGGATATGAGACTTTATGGATCACATACCTAATGTATAGAGAGAAATAAATGTGTGTGCATGTGTGTTTTGGTTTAGAAAGTTTGCAACACAAGTAGTACAAAACTTGTCTACCATTTCATATTGATTATTTATAGAGAACTTTTAGTAAGGAAGTGATTCAATCAAAGGACACCACAATTGATGCATAAATTATCAAAGACTCTTGGTGATCCGTTGCTTAAAAGCCTTTTCAATATATTGAAAATGATGGGGGATTGCTGGAAATTTTCAATGTATAGAAATGAAAATAAGTCATGGCCCAATGTGATACAAAAGCTTGAGCCCAACAATTCTAAGATGTTCTAAATTCTCATGCTAGAACATAAGAAGAAATTAGGCCACAATGTGAGTGATGGAAGCGGTTTTTTGGAGTTTTGAATCAATCACACCAAAACTTTGGAGTTTGAATTCTTTAGCCATGAGCCATGACTCATGTCGTGACGTGAGTATAAGTTAGGCTGTGGTATGAGTTAACAATCAGCACTTTTGATTGGTGCTTTTTCATATTTTTATTTTTAAATGAAAATTTATCACTTTTTAATGAGAAGTTATGATTAAAAATCATGCCCATTTGTTCATATAACATAGAAATGTTTCATTCTCTATATAAGGATCAATTTGGGGTTATTTGCTGTAGAAGATAGTCAACAAATATTTAAAAGTTTTTTTTTTTGCAATTTTCTCTTCTTTGTTCTCGTGTGTTAAAATGCTAAATGTATAGTTTTATTAACAAATTAATCTTTATTTCACTTCGAAAAATATTTGTTCTTGATATCTTGTATACTAAAGGGGCTAAATAAAGCCTAAGGAAAGTGTATTGAGCACACAATTTGAAGCCATTTTTCTTCATTTTATCATCTAGTCCCTTTATTTATTTTCTAATATCATTTTTTTTTTGGCTTAGTACTATTACGTTTCATTATTCTTAAAGTTTAGAAAGTATACCAAAGACATTTCAGCTTTGAAAGCTCATGAAAAAATATTGTTGGGGCAAAATTAGGATTGATAATTTTTCAAAAAAATTTAAATTCAAAGAGGCAATTTAAAAGATATTTTTGACTTCTATTCCCATCTCTTCCACACCAAAAATCGAAACAAAAAAAGGAACCAAATCATCAATCTCATCACTATGAAATCTAAGATAATATTTAAGTAAATCTCATTATATGGTTTTGATGTAAAAAGAAATTGGATTAACTTGGGAAACATCATATAAGACCAATCACTAAAAATTAATATTAATAGATTACTAAAAGTGTTCAATATAGAAGTATAAGTGTAATTTCTCTCTCTATCATACAATATCTATGATTTTTTAAACCTTATGTGGCCAAATTTTCAAGAGTAACAATGTATGAGCAATCACCATAAATTCTCTTTTAGTTTGGAAATTATGATTTGGTGATAAAGGATTGTGATTTCTTAGCATAGAAATATATAGAAAATGTTAGTTTAATGCATTAATAAAATTAATAAAATCAAGAGTGAGATTGATTGACAAATTAGAAAGATGACATAGGATTTGAAAGAATATGTATTTATTATTTTTTAAGAGAAGTGATGATTGAGTGTTTTAGAGAAATGAAAAACGTAACTATGTATTTTCAAATTCTTTAACAAATTTAATTGATTTTCATGATATTAACACTAAATTGATTAATGGGTTAATCAGAAAGATGCTGTCCTCCACTCCTAAAAGTAGGATCCTCAGCACAAGCTTGCAAGAAACTTTTCAAAAAGAAGAAGATCTCTTTATCAAAAGAATAGTCAAGTGGCAGACAAAATTCAAATGCAAATTATAGTGAAGATTCCAAATGCAACTCAAATGCAAATGCAAGAGCAAGATACTTAGGTTTCTATAAATAAGGAGTTTCATTTATTGTACCCTCTCATGTGTTAAGAAACATAAGCTTTGAACCCATTCCAGTCTCAGAATATCTCATTTGTAATCTTCAATCATTAAATAATATTTCAAGTTTTGATTCAACACTTTGGATTTCAACATTTAGATTTGATATATTGTTTCAAGTTATGAAGGCCCTTTAGTCTTCTTATTTTCAAGTAAGTGTATTTTCCTTTATTATTATTATTATTATTATTATTTGGTTTGTCTAGTCCTACCCCTATATGGTATCAGAGCCATCTGTTATGCTTAAATATTGGTTAACAATATTTTAAGTTTGCTCAAGGTTTAAGAAAACAAAAACGTAAGAATCTATCTTTGATCAAGATTAAGATAGGTCTTGTAAGAGGTCTAGTGAGACTAGTAAACCCGTAGGTAAACCCAAAGTTGATATGGTGTTCCCGGTAGGCTGCTCCCCTTGTTCCCCGATCTTAGCCTCAAATTACAAATAGATAATTAGGTTATGTTGGCTTGAAACATGGTGGCTAGACTTAAAAGAATGCTTTCCAATACTCAAAGTAGAAATAGACAATCTGACATTGTTTAGAGTAAGGAACTTCATTTACCAAGTAATAATACAAATGATTGGACAATTCCTGAACAACAAATAGAAACAATCTATCAAATAGGATCTTTAGATATTAAGACAACTTTTTCAATTAAAACTCATGAAGAAACTAAATCAATAGATGAAGAATTTCTAACGATTTCGTTACTCAATCAATCATCTATTAATAAATATTTAGATAAAGGATATAGGTATATGCACTTTGGTATGATTCAAGTTACGGTAAAACCACTTGTTCATCGCGGAGTTGACGTCCCTATATTCCTTGCATTAAGAGATAAAAGATAAAAAAGTTATAAATCTTCCTTACTTTCAGTAATTCAAACTAATATATGTAATGGACCTATTTATTTTAATTGTGCTCCAAATTTCTTAGTAGATTTAGCAGATCCACTTATTTTAGATTCATTAATACTAGATATTCATTTAAAAAATAATGAATTTCATAAATTTTGTAAGAATTTTGTAGTTATTTATAGAGTTTATTTTAGAGCCATGAATTCACAAATAAATTCAAGATTTAAATTAACTGTACAAGATAAAGAAGAAACAGTTTTATTACAAGTTCAAGCTGATAATCCGACGGTTTATATTCCCAGAACTTTAAAATGGAATGAAATTACTATTCCACAAGAATTTCAAATTGAATCTATTCAACCTCCTAGAAATATTCAACGAACAAAAATTAAAAATATAATTGAACAGGATAATGGTAAAGTTCTCATTAGATTTCATTCATTCAGGGATAATTCCATCAGTGAAAAAGGAGAATCTAGTGCTCAAGCTACTTTTCGTAATTCTAGACGATCATTTTCATAAGTCCTTCAATAATCTCTGAAGGGAATTCCAAATATATGTTTAAATCACCAATTCCCGAAGTAGTTACTTCACCCTCTTTGTCACCTACAAAAACAAATATGGGAATTAATGTTATAACTTTAGATAAAGAATTTTAAATAGATTTTGATAATTTACAAGAACTTTTTGACAAGTCTAAGACAACTAAAAAGATATGGTTGTTATCATTAGACTATATTATTCAAGAACAACTAAAAACTGAATGGATTTCATACATGAAAAATTTAAGATGTAATATACCTTTGCTTTCATGGCTACAATACTGGTTTCCTAGACATGAAAAGATTTCAAACATTTTCCAAGAAAAAAGTATAAATGTTCAAACAAATCTACATAAAAAATGGAAAATAAATGAGACTACAGTTGTTACTTCAATCCATCCTCCTTTACAATCAGTAAAAATTCAAGTAGGTAATGGTGAAATCAAAGCTAAACCCTTTAAGGTTGGAAGAACTGATTCTCAACTAGTAGTTTTAGATGACATTAAAAAAGTATATCAACAGAATAATTATTCAAATCCAATTTTATATACTATTGCAAATCAGGTAGATTATATATTAATAAAAATTGATTCAATTCCTACAGACCAGATTAATTTGATGAAGAAAATTGATTCAACATTTCCAAATGAAATTAGTACACCTCATTTTAAAACACGAAGTTTACCTCCAAAAGCAGAAAAAGAAATGATTAAAAGCATGAGTAAAACTAATGATGCACTATTAGAAAAAATTACTAAAAAATTATCAGGTTTAAATATTTCAACTGATAATCCTAGTCCTTCAAGAATAAATGCCATAGACCAATTAGGTGATTATGAAGATACTGATGAAGATGAGAAAGAAGATAATTTAAGTGAGAACTCCGAAATAGACAGAATTAATTTAGTAGAAAAAGAATTTTTAGACAATGATTCAAAAGATATTCAAATAAATAAAATTTGGAGAAACTAAAGAAAAAATAATTCAAATAAAGATAGAAGTTTTAATTGGAATGTACGAAATACTAGAAATTACTACCCAAGGCCAACGCCCTTGGATATTCAATTTGAAGAAAGAGGTAAATTCTACGCATCTCAATATGATGCTACTTCTGTCTATGAATGAAATATAGATAGAATGTTTGAATATGAAACTTTAAATGTATTTCAAGGTATGGGTATGGCTAAAACAACTTATCAAGCTAAATGTATGGATCAAAAGAATATTTGTTCAGCAATTGTATCAGGATTTTCGGGGTAATTAAAAAATTGGTGGGATAATTATCTTTCGCAAGAAAATAGAAACCAAATTTTAGAATATACAATTGAAAGAACAATAGCACCTCCTGAGCCACCAGCAGGTCAAGTAATAGATCCAAGAGAACCACCTCCATAACAACCCCAATCTATGGTAGAAAATGTATCTGATGCCATAACCTTTTTGATAGAATGCTTATCAGCTCATTTTACAGGAAATCCTAAAGAAATATTAACAAACTCAAAAATTCAATTTGCAAACTTAAGGTGTCCAATGTTTTCTGATTTTAGGTGGTATAAAAATATATTTTTGACTCAAGTATTAAAACGCCTAGATGCTAATTCACCTTATTGGAAAGAAAAATTTATTGCTAGATTACCAAGGCTATTTTCACATGGAATAATTTCTAAAATTCAAAAGGACATGCATTCTGATTTTATTGATTTCAATCAATTTAATTATGGTCAATTATGTGCTTTTATTAAGAAAGAAGGTTCAGAACTATGTATGGAATTAAAACTTTAGAATAAGTATGGTAGGCAAAAAGAAGAAGTAAGAAATTTTTGTGAAACCTTTTGTATAAAAGGAATCAAAGCACCCTCAAGTAATAAGAAAAATTTACATAGTAAGAAAGAAAAGAAAATAAAAAAATTTACTAAGGATGATAACCAATATTTCAGAAAAAAGAAATTCAAGAAGAATAAAAATGCACTTACTTGCTTTAAATGTGGAAAGATTGGACATAAAGCTAGTCAATGTAAAATGAAGAAAAAAATTAATGAAATATTCAAGGATGAAGACACAAGAGAAAAAATGATTAATTTAATGTAAAATACAGATGTCGATGACGATAATTTTGATGATTATGAGTCAGATTCTGAAGAAGAAAAAGAATGTTATTGTATTAATGTCATTTCATAAGAAAATAAAGAAAATTTATTTGATATAATTGAAAAAATTAATGATCTAGATAGTAAAAAAGAATATTTAAAAAAAATTAAGAGATTTAATTTTAGAAGAAGATAAACCTAAAGAATTTAAGCAACCATTTAGTATCACTAAACTATTAGAACAATATCCTCAAGAAAGTTTATTAGGCATTTGAAAATCAGATGAAGTAAAAGAAGAAATTAAAACATTGAAAATACAAGTTAAAAAACTTCACCAAGATATGATCAAATTAATAACTAAAGATCTAGAAATCGAAACAAAATTAACATTAAGAAATGAAGCATCCACTTCAAAAGGCAAAGAAATTATAGAAGATATTGAAGATTTAGATTCAATACAAATTAACGAAGAAGATGTTTCAAATGATTTGCATATTCGAATGATAAATAAAATCTCATTTCAAAAATGGTATTGTTTTATTACTGTAAAAATTCATGATTTTAAAATCACCTTGCATGCTATGATTGACAGTGGTGCAGACGTTAAATTGTATTAAATTTGGTATTATTCCAACAAAATATTGTCAAAAAACTAATGAAAGATTAATAGTAGCTAATAGAAGTAGATTAATTGTTAATTACAAGCTTATATTAAATGTTTGTAATGACAATTATTGTATTAAAAATATGTGTTATGTAGTCTAAAATATTGCTCAAGACTTAATCTTAGGATTACCATTTTTAAATCAAATCACTCCAATGAAATTAGATCATGAAGGTATTCATATAAGGATTTTAGGAAAGAAAAATTCATTCAAATTTATATCTCCTAGACATTAGAACGAACTAAATTTGATTAAAAAATGTTCAATTTTTAAACAAATTAATCAAATTAGTAATATCAAAAATAAAATAAACTATTTAAAAGAAGAATTTTCTTATTCAAGAATAGAAGAACAATTAAAAGATAAAGCCATTCAAGAAAAGATTAAGGACTTAGACAATCTCTTTACAAAAGACATTTGTTCTGACTTGCCAAATGCTTTTTGGGAAAGAAAGAAACATGAGGTATCTTTACCTTATGAAAATGACTTTTCTGAAAAGGATATTAAGACCAAAGCACGTCCTATTCAAATGATCAAAAATTACTTGAAGTTTGTAAAAAAGAAATTCAAGCTTTACTAGATAAAAAATTAATTAAACCTTCAAAGTCTCCTTGGTCTTGTCTAACTTTTTATGTTATGAATTAAGCTAAAAAGGAAAAAGCAGTTCCTAGGTTAGTAATTAATTATAAACCACTCAATAAAGTTCTAAATGGATAAGATATCCTATTCCAAATAAAAGAGATTTACTTAATAGATTAGTAAATGCTAAAGTATTTTCAAAATTTGATATGAAATCTAGATATTGGCATATTCAAATTACTAAAAGGATAGATACAAAACTACTTTCACAGTACCCTTTGGTCATTACAAATGAAATGTAATGCCCTTTGGATTAAAAAATGCACCTTCAGAATTTCAAAATATTATAAATAATATTTTTAATTCTTATTCGACTTTTATGACTGTTTATATTGATTATGTTTTAGTTTATTCCGAGAATATTGATAAACATTTCAAACATTTAGATTTATTTTTTAAGGTGGTGAACAGAAATGGATTAGTTGTTTCAGCAAAAAATGAAATTATTTCAAACTAAAGTAAGATTTTTAGGTCATAATATTCATTTAGGAACAATAATTCCGATTAATAGAAGTCTCGAATTTGTAGATAAATTTCTTGATGAAATTAAAGAAAACAAATCAATTATAAAGATTTTTAGGATGTATTAACTATATTTTAGACTTCTTTCCTAAGCTAAGACAAAAGTGTAATCCACTTTAACAAAGATTACAAAAGAATCCACCACATTGGATAGGTCCACACTCAAATAATTAAAGAGATAAAGCAAAAGGTTAGATTCCTTCATTTTCTAGTCATTCGGCATCCCAAAGCTTCTATGATAGTAGAAACTGATGTGTTAGACATAGGCTATGGTCGTATACTTAAACAAAAGTTAGAAGACAACAGTCCCAAACAATTAGTTCGATTTCATAGTGGAGTCTGGTCAGGGGCTAGAAAAAATTACTCAACTATTAAAAAAGAAATTTGCTCAATTGTATTATATATTTCAAAATTTCAAGATGATTTATATTTTAAGAAATTTGTATTACGAATTGATTGTAAATTTGCAAAAGTTGTTCATAATATTGTTTCAAAACAAATTTTTGCAAGATGGCAAGCATTCCTATCTATATTTGACTTTGAAATAGAATACATAAAAAGTGAGGAGAACTGTTTGCCTGATTTTTTAACTCATGAATTTTTAACAGAAATTTCAACATGAATTCAGTAAAGAAAGAAAGAGATTCCAAAAAATTTCAACTTGTTCATTTGGCTTTGCCAAACAGATTTCAATCTCTTTCTGATTATCTTCCCTTAAATTTTACTCGAGCATTAGAAGCACCTTACCAAAAGACTTCTCTTCAAAGATCCGTAGTCCAAACTACTCAAACTCAAAGTCAACAAAATCCTTCAAGTTCAAACCTTCAATATTTTACCAAAAGAATAGTTGAATCACTCTTTCTTACCTGTTTCACTCAAAATTCAGACTTCCCAACTTTTTCAAAATACATAGAACAAACTATATATCCATATTGCAATTGGATTCCATTCAATGCTGAAAAAGACGTTAAATTCTATCTTCTGATTTTGATAGATTCAGGATTAGTCGATATCAGGCATACTTTAGACGACAAAGGTAGTACTAAAGTTACCTATTCAAAGGCTATTATCAGAAAAATTTGTCCCTTTGATGAATAGGGAAGTCATTCCTTACTCAAATCATTTTCAACAGAAACTCAATACAAAGGATACACGTATCAAGACTACTTGGAAGTTTGGTACAAATCCTTTTACCTTAGAGCATTCAATCACTCCTAGTTTTTTTTACTTTTAATAAAACTTTTTCATCCCAAGTACCTTCTATTCCAGTTTGGTTTTATAACTGGTGGATATATCTTAGATGTTATAAAATATTTACCGTCCAGAAACTCAAATGGCCTATAAGTTGTTTATTCACAAAACGGAAGAAAGAATTCAAGACTACATGCAGCCATTTCAATTTCATATTCTATTCAAAGAACCATGGATATTTTGTTGGAATTACAAGATCCATCAATTTCATCCTAAACCTATACTGAAGGGGCTAAATAAGCCTAAGGAAAGTGTATTGAGCACACAATTTGAAGCCATTTTTCTTCATTTTATCATCTAGTCCTTTTATTTATTTTCTAATATCATTGTTTTTTGGCTTAGTACTATTTCGTTGCATTATTCTTAAAGTTTAGAAAATGTACCGAAGACATTTTAGCTTTGAAAGCTCATGAAAAAGACATTGCTGGGGCAAAATTAGGATTGATAATTTTTAAAAAAATTTAAATTCAAAGAGGCAATTTAAAAGATATTTTTGACTTCTATTGCCATCTCTTCCACACCAAAAAAACCCTTGAAAAAAAAAGGAACCAAGTCATCAATCTCATCACTATGAAATCTAAGCGAATATTTAAGTAAATCTCATTATATGGTTTTGATGTAAAAAGAAATTGGATTAACTTGTGAAACATCATATAAGACCAATCACTAAAAATTAATATTAATAGATTACTAAAAGTGGTCAATATAGAAGTATAAGTGTAATTTCTCTCTCTCTATCATACAATATCTATGATTTTTTAAACCTTATGTGGCCAAATTTTCAAGAGTAACAATGTATGAGCAATCACCATAAATTCTCTTTTTAGTTTGGAAATTATGATTTGGTGATAAAGGATTGTGATTTCTTAGAACAGAAATATATAGAAAATGTTAGTTTAATGCATTAATAAAATTAATAAAATCAAGAGTGAGAGTGATTGACAAATTAGAAAGATGGCATAGGATTTGAAAGAATATGTATTTATTATTTTTTTTAATGGAAGTGATGATTGAGTGTTTTAGAGAAAGGGCAAACAACCTAAGAGGCCACTGAACTTTTGAAATCGTATACTTTTGGCTACTAATCTAACAAAATTGCACGAATAGCCATTCAACTCATAAATTTGGCAACTCATGGCCATTTGTTACTTTCAGCCATTAAACCCAAACGGAAGTCAATTTTTTAGGGGCAAAATGGTCATTTTCATTTGGTTTTAACGGCTAAAAGTAACGGAATGGCCATGGGTTATCAAATTTACGAGTTGAATGGCTATTTGCGTAATTTTGTTAGATGAGTGGCCAAAAGTATATGATTTAAAAAGTTCAGTGGCTTCAGAGGTTGTTTGCCTTTAGAGAAATGAAAAATGTAACTATGTATTTTCAAATTCTTTAACAAATTTAATTGATTTTCATGCCATTAACACTAAATTGATTAATATGACCCTTTTTAATAGTTGTAAAACCTGATAAGACTTGAAGTACAAATGTTAGTTTTAGTTTTTCTTTTTGATTTATAGAGATAGAGCTGTAGTTCACTTTTTAGGAATGCATTTTAGTCCATTTAATTATTTAAAAAAGTTTTTTTTTTGTTTTTGATATAGTTTTATGTTGTCCTTTATGGAAAAAAATACTTCATTTGTTCAAATTGATGTTGTGTCTTCTTGTTAATTTTCTTTGAAAATTGTCAAGAGGAGGAGATCAAATAAACAAACAAGTGGCATCTTGAAAGAGAGAAACAAAGTTTTACTATCAATTTAACTAATTAATTAAAAAAATATTATTAGTCCTAAGTTTTGAAAAAATTCATCCTTAAATGTTTCTAAAAATTATCAACCAATAAGTTGTCTAACTTTTATAAATGATGTTGTTTTCACAAAAGGTGGTATAAGACAAATTAAATTTTTTTATTGATTTTCTACATGCATAGGAGAAGGTTTTAGGCTAATTAATCTAATAAAAGCTAATTGTGATCTCTGTAAAGTCTAATGCAATTTGGGAAGAATAATAACGAGACAGACTACTTAAAAAAATCCCTATATGTTATTTGGGTTGTCATATACATTGATAGGAATAAAACATATAATTTTTACATCTTGTGGACGAAATTTAAAATAAAGTAAAAAAAAAGTGTTATGCCAATATATACCTTCATGCATAAGATTTATCCAAATTTATTTTGAAATTGTTAAAATTAATTTTCGTTTATTTATTTTGGATTCACAATTGGGTAGGCTAAACTCTAGGTTTTATGGAGAAAATTAATAATTCCCAACTTCAAAAATGGGTTGGAGATAAGAAGTTTAGAGAATGTTGTAGCTATTATAACTATTAGATTTTGATGGAAATTTAGAACTTTTGACTCCTTTTCAAATTCCTTTTTTGTACTAAAAATATAAATGATACTAACAAGATCCTTTTCAATATGAACATATAGTTGGACTCGTTTTAGTGTGGAGAAGACTTTGGCTATAGTAGAAGATAAGATTAGCTTTTGTAAGAGAGATACAAAATGCTCTTTTCGATTTAATAATTTAATGGACAACAAAACTAATTTTCCTTGTCCAAGCATGGAACTTATATAAGTGCTATCAATCAAGGAAGATGATGATCTAGATCATAATATAATAGTTCTTATCAAGTGGGAAAAAACATTTCCACATCAATCAAATTTTGTGATAGACCCAATTCAGATATCCTCATCTTAAGGTCTTCTCCTTATCTAATGCTTGAAAATAACTATTTTGAGATAAAAAGCATTTATTTTAGCACAAACACTATTTTGCATTTATTATAGCAAAAATAACTATTTTGAGATAAAAAGCATTTATTTTAGCACAAACACTTGATAAAATATGATGTGAAGTTAGGTAAAAATCCTATATTACTAGAAGAATTTCTCTTTGAATATTAGATATTGTAATTGATATTTTTGTGATCAAGTTAATAGTTGATTCTTTTAATGTGCATATTACAAATTGATCACAAATTTGGAATAGAATTTTTATATTTGTGTGGAGATTACTTAACAAGGTTTAGCTTACATTAATATTTTAAAGTTGTAAAAACAATTTTTATGTTATAAATAAGACTGAGAAATTCAAAGTACAAATCAATGTCTATTTGGTTCACATTATAAATTGCCAAAGAGAAGAGCCTAATTGGATGTAGATTGGAGGAAACTACTAATTTTAACAATAGTTCTCATAAACTTTAGCATATTTTAGAGTTGGCTTATCCTCTATGTGAATCTTTTAAAAATTGTCCTCTTCCTTTCTATTCGTTCTTCACGAAGTTTGGGAATTTTGTGTTTCTTTCTTCCTAAAGTTAGGCTTTATCTCACTTTTCTTTCTCTCTTTTTACGAAATTGGTAAACTTACAAATGATCTATTCTAAATGAAAAAAAGCTCTAACCTTTTGTTTCCTAAATATTATTTATACTAAATTGAAAGTCAAGGGTAGTGGTGAATTTTTTTTTTTTTTTTCAAAACGTTAGATATATTAATAAGCCAATTGGCAAAGAGTACAAAGCCGAAAAGGTTAATGAATTTCGTGATGTTGGATGAAACCTAACTCACGAAAACAAACCTCCTAAAGAGGATAAAACCCGCGTAGTACGGGAAAATAACACAAAAGACAAAACAACCAGCCTAAAGGGTCTACAAAAGCGACCGCTAGTCTAACTAGGGTCGACAAAATTACAACACACTACGAATTAAAATACCATCCCGACCAGTCAAACCGCATGTGAAGAAAGAAACTGAACGCTCGAGAGGTCCCTAGCTTTCGGTAGATACGATTCGTGGAGCTCTTGCAAACGTTGAGGCGACAATAGAAACCGTAACCAAACACACCTAAAAAGAAAAAAAATGCTACAGTGTGATTTTGGTGCAAATCGCACCAAAATCACACCAACAGTCGCCCACAGTGGGGCAAAAAAAAATGTTTTTACTTGCATAGTCATTAAACTGCAACTTGAGACAAAACTCTATTTCCTCTATATTTGTCATGTTGAAGCATAACTTGGTCTTTTTCTCTACCAAGTTTCCATATGGCCATGATGTGGTCTAACATTATGAAGCTACGGCTTGACCCCTATTCCTTTACTTTGATACTTATTTAGACTTTTTTGGTCCTTTTGTTTCTCTATTCTTTTGAATCATTAGTTTTGACTCTGATTTATTCACATTTTCACTAAGTTGTGACCCGAGAAACAAAATATGGAAATTAACATAAATTATACTAATATAATTGACTAATCGAAACATTAATAGTTGGCTGAATTTAGAAAGAAAAATTAATAGTATGATACAAAGGGAAGATCCCTAATTATGGTTATTCTCAAGTAGCATTTTTTTTTGGTTGAATTAAATAGGGAATATTATAATATGTTATTGTATTTGTAGATTTTAATATTATGTTATGATAAGGTGATTATGATAGTGATCTAAAATATTTGATTGCAATGTTCATTATTTTAGTTGTTCTTTTATAATTTTTAACTATAAATGATTTTCATAAAAATTAAATTAATAATGCTATTAACTAATTAGTGAATAGGACTTGGAAGTAAGATTTTCTCAATTAGAATTTTTATGGTGGTAAATTTAGAGATACTCTAAAAAAAAAGTACATATAGGGATATATATATATATATATATATATATATATATATATATATATATATATATATATATATAGAAGTCACTAACTATTGTAATCCAAAAATATGATCTTTTTATACTCTATAAATTTACTAGAATGTTTAGGTATGATAAATTGATAGTAATTTCCTATTACTTAATACCTAGAAGGACAATGGAAGATATCATATATTTTGTCTAAGGATAACATGAGGGACATGGTAATATATGTGAAGATATATAAGTTGGTAGATATTTATATAATATACAAAAAAGGCTTCTTGCTAAATGCCTGCAAAGCTATCACAAGAAAGATCCATTCATGGTGATGCAAAAGAAAGTAGTAAAGGAAGTCAAATATATGATGATGTATCACTACACAAATGAAGTAAATCCCAATATGCACCTATAGGGATGATAGTGCTAATCAATTGAGAGCTTTTCCTCCAAAGGGTAGCACAGGTAAAAAGATTTCTTTAATAACTTAAGAAAAATGAGAATGACAAAGATAAAAGTTACTACAAACTGTAAGGTTGGATAAGGATGTTTTTCTACAACTTCAGAAGATATAGACATTGATTGGGTAAAAGGTGTGGAATGGTGAGCATGAAAAGACTACTAAATTTGAATCAATAAATAGTAAGAATATATAATTAGAAAGTATATTGCCTAAAAATCTAGTGAATAGTCTTGAAAATTCAACCACAGGTTATGAAAAATCTAAGAGTATCTCCTAAAAATGTTGAAAGCTTATATGATATTGGAGTTAGAGCTCAAGAAACTGCACTGAAACTTAGTGAAGGATCTAGCCACACTAACATTAATGAAGTAAAAAACAAAAAAATAGGTAGCAAAAGAAATGTAGCAGAAGAAAATAGGTACAAAATGCAGTAGTGTCAAACAAAAACATTGAGCAAAAGAAAAGTAATAAAAAATAATAAGGAAGATAAGGGATGTTAAATATTCTATTAAATGTGAGAGTTTTCTTCAAAACAACATGAATTTAGTTATGAGAGTGATATAATAGTAGAGTGAAAGAATGAGAATATATATAAAAGAATTTCAATAGCAATTCTATATAATCAAATAAGATAATAAGAGAATATCACCATATGAAGATGAAAAAGACAATAAAAATGATGTAATAGCTTTTTGATGATTTGAAGAGTGACTCTAGTTCAGAGGATGATAATAGAGCTACTTAAAATTAGTTTATCAATTTAGGTTGGACATTGATAAGCAAAATAGTTAATTGAAATTGGGAATGATTATTACTATTAGAAATGAGATCAAAATAGTGCACAAACATCATGGTATGATGCATGGTAGATTCATAAAATAACAAAAAGATAGTTAAAAGTTCTCTTTGTAAAGATTATCATTATATGATAGTTAAAGGTTTTGCTCGACAAAGATGCTTTCCACAAAGAGTACTCATTGGTGTTATGGAATATTCAATTATTGGTATGCTAGCTAATACAACAATTTTGTCCAGAAATTAAAAAGAAGAGATTAGATCGTACATCATATAAGGATTGGAGAAATTGTAGAAAATGTAAATAATGATTTGAATAAAAACTTATTTAGAAACTAAACTTATATGAACAAAAATTTGGCCATCGAGGAGATTGAGATTACTACGTGACTTAGTACAATGGACTTTACAAGTATTATCATGAACTTAATAGAGCCAATCCTTGGTCTAATACCTTCCTAAAGAAAAGCAAGAATGAAGATGATGATGAACAATTCCAAAGACTACATATGTCTTGTTGATTAAAAAAAGTGCTTCACAAATGCTTGTGAGACCCTTAGTAGGATTTGAAGTATGCCACTTAAAGTGTTCTCACAAGGGAATGCTTATCATAGTAGTAGGGTTTTATTTCAATGACCAACTATTTCTAATCTCATATGTAGTTAAAAGAGAACCTGTAAATCAATTATCAAAATACATGGACCTTTGTAACTAATAAAGAAGAGGTACAAATAATAACAATGTTAATTGTTTGTATATCTACTTTTCTGTATCTTGATTCTGTTGATATGGGGCTTACTAGTACTATTTGGGAATTGATGTCTAGTATTGAATACAAAGTTTATGCATGACATGTGATCAATAATTTTTAAAAAGTATATATTAGTTTGAAACTTGAGGATTGAGTTTGAGCTTTAGTTAGGACTTTTTTTATGAACAAGTTTGTATAAGAAGGAGATGTTTTAAGGTCTAAATAAGGTATATATAGGTAATAAATTGACAACACAAATTCGAGGCATAAAAATAAGTCACCGTGTCAAACAACTACAAAGGATGATATTGTACTCAATAATAATATGAGTCTTTTAACTCAACAATTTTAGATGCAAGGGAAAAATTTATTTTGAAAATGTTTGAAGGCATTAGGTATTATTCAATAGTTCAAATGGAAAAATGAAAAAATATAAAAAAATATTCACAAATAATGTATGTTGAAAAGTTTAAAAAAAAGTTGGAGGAAACTAAAGAAATCAAGTGCATGAATTATTAGGCAAGTAGCGGAGCTAATATTTGAAATTAGATGCATGGGTAGTGATCAATACACTATACATTTAGTGAAAAGAAGTTGCAATTATTGAAGTTAGGATTTGAATGGGTTTTTCTCTATTTACATGCTATGGTAGTTGTAAGCACAAAGAAAAGAGATGAGAGTTCTGTAAATGATTATATGAAGGATATATACATAAAAGCCTACAAACATGTGATCTACCCATCAATAGAGAACACTTGTGAAAAAGGGTTAATAGGCCTTCTATGGTGCTCTTATGTGAAAATTAAATTGCTAAGCAAATCCAAAAATTAAGGAGAAAGGACCAGACCTCTTAAAGAAGCATCAAGAAAGGAGCAAGAGGAAGATGTACATAAATATTTGAGAGTTGTCCAAATGACTTATAAACATAGATGTAAAAGTGTTGAACATTGTAAATGAAATGCTCCAATAAACTAATATATGATATTGATATTGATGGTGAAGATAGTGATATAGACCTTAGCACAATTAAAACATCTTAACAATATGTAGTTTCAAAATGGTGCATTTTCATCTCCTAAACAAACTTATCACCATAATGTATGAAATAAATTGCTCAACAAAGAATGCAGTTTTGGTGATGGTGATGGTAGTACCCAAGAATTTGGAGTTCACCTAACATATCAAACTAATTGTTAACCTCTACACACACAAAAAGCCAAAGATACAATATCTTTTACTAATGAGAATGCATTCTCAAGGAACTACTATAAGGAGCCAATAGATCCACCAATAAAGATACTCCAATTTCCAGTAAAGTAAGAATTTTGTTTATTTAATCAATATCCTTTCATTTTCTTATTGAGTTATCTCTAAAATGTTTGGCATAAAAGAAAATAACTTGCTACACTCTACGAGGCAAAATTTTTGTAATGAAAACGCATTTATAAAGCAAGTGAGAAAAGTGGTAGTAGCAACCATGATTTATTAGCTATGGAAGGCTAGGAATACAACTGTTTTTATAAACAAAGTAACTAAACTTGTTGAAATATTTGCTAAAGTAGTAGAAAATGTGTGCATGGTTACAACTTTATGGGAACATACTCTTCTTATAAAATAAAACTGGGATTTGATAGTCAAATGGAGGATTTGTCATGATATATTGGTATAACTTGGATTATGTTCACCACTACAATATTACTAACAACATTGTGTAAACTATTTTTTTATTTTCTAACAAAATTCTCTTTTACCTTGCAAAAAATAAAAATTAGTGGACATATATTTGTTAACTTTTTCCCTATTTTTCTTATTTATATTGTTGAAGGATAAAAGGAATATATACAAATGAAAAATGATGGTTTTTTATGTATTTGATGGTGGATGATGATTTGCATATTCCATGTACGCTAGAAATTGGATTAGTAAGGATCATTCTATTGATATTTGATTATCATTATGTAATTATATAAACTCAAACTTATTAACTAATTATATTTATAAAACTTTCTTTTAAATTTGATATGTGATTTTTTTTGGTCTCAAATTCTCTTTTATATCAATAAATTAAATTCAATATACAATTTCTCTTCATTTCTCTATGACATTGGAATAGGATTTTTATAATTATTTTCATTTATGATTTAGAGATATTTTAGAAAGCCAATACTAGATTTTCATACAACTTTTTTTGATAGATTTTGTAAAGTATCTAAATTAATTTTTTGGGTCAACTTGATGGTTCAGCTCATTGATTCAATTCCAAATTTACATAAAAATTATATTACACAACTAGAGTGAGTTTATCTGTATTTGCTTCTTCTAATTGCACCTAATAAATCATTGGTATATAAAAAGCTATCTAATATTGAAGAAGTTTAATTTTTTAGTAAAATCAAGCTCAAATCCATTGCCTTAATTCATGATGGATTGCTACAAAGCAATAACAATGACCGTTATGTTTAGCCATTATTTATTTAAGAAGAACTTCTAATTTAAAACTACATTTTCCCCATAGTTTTAAATTAGTGAATTCTGCATTACCTGGTATTCTTTGTAATCATAGAATCTTCTTCTTGGATTTATTAAAGTTTGAGAACTTTTCATACTTATAGCATTTAATAATAATATCTTCCAATGTAATATAGATTCTTCTTAAGCACTTTGGGATTTTCTTCATCATTTTAAAATCTAATTATTTAAACAAATTATTTTTAGAATTTGTAGATGTGAGTTTATGCAAACAAAAAAATATACTAGAGATGACCATGTATGTGTTACCTATTTTATACCTATAAAATAGAATTCAAACTATGCACATGATCTTTTGGATGAAATATTTGTCTAAAAATTGATAAGAGACAAAAATATGTTACAATTTGTAATGTCGAGTACGAAGTTTCCTATTTTGTGAGGAATAAAAAAGTTGATTCACCAATATATGAGTGATGTTTTTGTGATTAGCTCATTACAAAATAATATATTTCATTATTCAAGTTTGTAAATATCTTATGATTATGTTACAAAAGAAAATATTATATCGTCCCGTAAATATTATCATGTATATTTTCATTGTACTAAAATGTTTATCGCTTACAAATATTTTGTTATTATACCTTTTGGAACAAAAAACACAACCCCAGCTTGTAATACACTTGAATATTTTTGTGATAAAGTAACTAAGAAGAAAAGAAGAGAACAGAAGAGAAGAAGAGAGAATTGAAAGAAAATTGTAGGTATTGCTTTTATAAAAAAATGTACAAGGGGAAAACTATTTATAAGTATGTATAAATCTAATACATCCTACATGTTGAGTATTTAAAGAAAGATGGTTGAATTACTACAATAATATTAGAGTATTCCAAATTTAAAATACTCTAGATAAACTTCATTAATAATCCCTCATCTCAAACTCAAGTGGTAGACTATAAACCAACTTAAGTTTAAAAATAACAGTATGAAAACATTTTGGTGGATGAGCTTTGGTAAAAAAATATTAGCGATTTAATATGTAAACAAAATAGAGATGAGATAATGTTTGTTAAACAAAATGATGTCAAATAAAATGGCAATCAATTTCAATGTGAATTTTTTATTTCATGAAAAGCAATATTATGTGTAATTTGTATTGCATTTCAGCTCTCATAATTGTCATTGTGCTTCTGGAAAATGAAACACTAGTGTTATTGAGAAGCGAATTCAACTATATAAGTTCAGTTATTGTGTTAGCCAGAGCACATTATTTTGATTCTAGAACTAAAATGATCAATAGTAGATTATTTTTTTACTATGCTGAAAAATGAGAGATCACTAACAAAAAGGAAATATATAGTAGTTAAGTATTAATCGGTAGGATCACTAGCCTAGTCTACATCATAGGTTCTATACTCCAAATAAGAGAAAAATTAAAAAATTATAATCCATGATATATCGTGCTCTTCACATAGTGTAGGATTGCAAAATTGCTACATAGGGAGAAGATCGTGAAGCAATCATAAACTATCTGATTAAGTCCACAACATAAGCAATGTTTGGACTTGTGACTCTTAAATCTATCAGATTGCTAATTAATTAATAATACCAAGTAAATTGCTAATTAGATTGACTTGAAATAGATAGTAACATGTTGAAGATTTTGAAACTTTTAAACCAATAAAATATGAAATAAACCCTAAACATGAAATTGTTTTCTAAGATGTTCCTTCGACTCATGAATGCTAGAGACAATGTCCCTAGAAATTATCATGTCATTCACATAAAGAAGAGGATATTTTGGTGAACAATATTTTGTCATAAAAGCTAGTAGTAAACTCAATACATTTTGAAAATTAGGTTTGAAAAGCCCATATAAGACAATAAAATGTCTTTTAGAGGTGACAAACTTTATTTACAGATGCAATAACTAGAAGGAGTTTATGTATCAACTTTTTTAGCTACTAAGAAAAGTATATTTGACATCTATCTAAAACAGATTCCTAGCATTGCATAGTAGTAAATAGAAGGCAAATAGATGTAATGCATGCCATGAGAGCAAAAGTCTCCTCATAGTCAATGCTATATTTTTAGGAGAATCTTTTAGCCACTGTAATTGCCTTATAACATTCAATTTAGTCATCAAACTTAGTCTTTATTTATGAACTAATTTGCATCCTATTTAGGAGTGGCAACTGGGAGGGAATAGATAGAAATTAGATGAGATTTGATGACTAATGAATAATTGGGATTGGTTAACCCATTTCCTATTAATCTTTAGAAGGAGGTATGAATTGAATTTAAAAGGATTATGATCTCCCAATTTCTATAGGCATTCCATTAAGATTTCAAATTGCAATTTAGAAGGTAGTTACTACTAGCCCACTAACTATTCAGTTGCCACTAGTAGGTTGGAATCTAGCCAAATTTTGACAGCCTTGTAGAAACCTATCAGAATCTCGTTAGGGCAATAGTGATCTAATAGTAGTTAGGCTATTGATTAACCAGCATGATTTTAAAACAAAAACAAAAATTTATTTATTAATAATATATATAAAAATATTAAAAACTAAAAATAACTAAAACTCCAATTATGCATTAAGTACTCAATATTATCTAATAATTATTCTTTTTAGTTTTACATGGAGACCCATAGATATTCCTCAATAAGATCATTTACTAGTAAAATGTTCTATATGCATTCCTTTAAACATTTTTAGTAGATATGGAAAACCTAATAACTCATATCCTATTGGATATCTAGTGGGATTTGAAATTTTTGCCACCTCTAATTCTACTATAGACTTCTAAGTATTTGATCAACCAAATCCTATGTGTGGATTTTAATGATTGTTTGTGACTTCATCTATAGCTCTTTTGTAAAGAGGGTCAAAATGAGTCTCACAATAGGACTAAGGGTCATATAGACTTGTAAGAACAGGATAACAATGATAATCCTATAAATATGAAGGAGAGACTCAAACTTGGGAAGAAGAATGAGGAGAAGGAGAAGGAGAAGGAGAAGGAGAAGGAAATAATGGTTGTGGCTTAGAAGATTTCAGAGGATCTATGGTTCAGTTAGCAGGTAATCTTAGAAACACGTGGTGGTTTCAAAAAGTTTACAGAACTTGCATAACAAATTACTTTCATTCGGAAAAAAAAAGTAATATTAATGGTAAAAAGTCATGATGAGTTGGAACATTTAATGTAAATATGCTAAAGAATGAAATGTTCCTACAAAATAGTATGACATTATATTATAACACATCATTTATAGGTTCATAACATTTGTACCCCTTATAAACTTTGCTATATCCAAGAAACTAGAAAATTTGAGCATGGGGCTCAAGTATTTTCCTTTTTTAAGCTTAACAAAAGACAATATAGGCATATCCAAATATTTTGTTTTCTTGGTAACTGAAATCATGTGCCATAAAGATACTATTGATTTTGAATAATAAGAAAAAGAACTAGGTTAATGGTATAGATAGTTGTAAGAGTAGTTTTTTCCCCTAAGAAACAGTCCAAAAACATTGGTTCAAGGTAGTAGTATGGTGTTCGAGACGTGATATTGTTTATGCTCAGCATGACAATTTTATTGGAATGTACATAAATAAGAATGCTTAGAAATAGTCCTATCATAAAGAATAGAAAGACATGAATAGTTAGTATGTTCTATAGATTATTAGAATAATTTTTTTTCTAGAATTAGAAAATTGAGTTTTAATTATATTTTTAAACTCTTGGAATATCAATAAAGATTACACCCTTAGTTTCATCATATATATCCATGTATACATGAATAATCATCAATAAAAAAATAAAATAATGACAACTACCTCTAGTAAAACCTAGCTCAAGCAAAGCCAAGAATGTAGAAAAGAATAAGAAGATCAAAACGATGAAAGGAAATAGATTCACTTAAAATAAAAGGCAAAGTATTTTACCTTCCAAGTTGGCAAGAGAAACAATTAAAAGATATATATTTAACATGACCTAATAAACCACTAGACATCAAGTAATAAATGATTGAGAATGAATGATAATCTAAACATGAGTGATAAAGTTCTTGTAATATAGGATGACTGGTAACAATATTAGAAACATTTGGAAGATGCATGAATGTCAACTCAAATAGGTGACCGACTTTATGACTTATTCCAATTTGCTTACTAGTTTGCAGATTTTATATCATATGGCCATATTTAGAAAAGTCAGTAAAAAATCAAAATTGCATAGTTATCCAACTAATAATAATTAAAAGCATGTTAACAACATAAAATGCATCAAGATTAATAAATTTATCAATCAAAATGGTGTAACCCTCTCTAATGTTTAATGATAAACCATTAACAATATGGATAACAGATGAATGAGTTAGTTATGTTTTTGGTAAAGAATACTCTAGAATTAAGCAACATATGATTTAAAGTCGAAATAACCAAAATCTATTGGTCATGTGAACATGTCTAAAGTGGCCAAGAAGCAAATAAAGAGGTGGACTAATAGTGAAATAGAACCAAATTAATTTATGCCACTAAGTGAGAAGTCCATACAGTAGAAATAGGAAAGTCGACAAAAGCTAGTCGACCAACAGTGGTGTTTGGCTCAAAAGAAGTTGAACAGTAGCAATAGGTTTACAACTATCTAGTCACTTACTACCTTAAACTTGTAATAGCATTTATAATGTATCCCTTGCAATGATAACATTTGCATTCATTTTCTCCTTTTTGAGGAAGATGTTGAAGGTACATATGCTAATTAGGATAAAAAGGTAAACGTCATAACTCTTTGTGTAGGTTAAGGATTATCCAAATAGGTCTTTTAAGATGCACAATCTAGGCATCTCCATCATGGCTCACAATAAATAGTTGCTCATAGAGACCACTCATTTCAAGGTGAAAATCATTGATTAATCAACTTAGAACTTGTTGAATGAGTTGTATTTTGATTACTAATTGATATTGCTAAAGTGAGATCGACCTTGATATATAATTATATTAGAAAATTTTAAACATTCTTGGCAAAGTTAAAGTTATAAAGAAAACACGTAATGGAAGGAATAGATATATTAACGAACTAGTAGATTATCTTATTATTGATGCTATTCTAGTCTTTAATGCAGTTAAGAAATTGATCAAATGAAAATGCATGCGATTGAGTTAATTGGGATATAATGCATTGGGTATTAAAAAAGAGAGAAGTTAGAGTAGTTTATATAGAACATATAAAAAATGTATATAAAGACATAACAACATATATAAAGACTCAAGTAGGGATATCAAGTGAATTTTCGAATATCATAAGTTTGCATCAAGGTTGCTCTTTGGGCTCATACATTTTAGCCTTATAATAAAGAAGCTTATTAAATATATGTAGATAGCAATCCTTGAATATATGTCATTTTTAGATGACATAATTTTGATTGATGAGATGAAAAAAGGAGTAAATACTGAGTTAGATGTTTGAAAGAGATATTAAAGTCAAAAGGATTTTAAACAAATAGAGGTAAAGTTAAGTATATGCAGTGCCACTTTACTAAGCAAGTAATGGGGTAAGTTCTCCAGGATAACTGTGAAAATTGGTGGGTATAAATAAGTTATATTTAAAAGTTCTTAATATTTAGGATTTATTGTTTAAGAAGATACGAGAATCAATAAAGATGCGACACATTGAATTTAGGCAAGTTCAAATGAATGGAGAAGTGAGTCTTTTATAATTTGTAATTGTAATGTACCACTGAAATTGAAAGGAAAATTTTATAAAATAGTCATAAGACTAGTGATACTTTGTGTATCAGAATATTGGGGGCACTAACTATGAATATGAACAAAAAATGAGATAACAAAAATGAGAATGTTGAAATAAATATGTGAATACACTAGACTAAATATAATAAGTAATAAATGTCTTAGTAAAAAAGTAGGAGTAAACTCAATAAAAAAAAAGTATGTTTAAGGTAGCTTAGATCTATTTGACTAGTAATGAAAAATGGTGGCTACCCGTTTCTCTCTCCAGCTTTTACTATGCCTGCGGGCGAACTTTCGTACGAAAATGGTGCAATTGCCGTGTACAGTTTTTTTTTTTTTTTAGGAGTTGGCTTTAGTTGGATTTTGTGTCCCTAGTATAAGAGGCAGAGCTGAGTAGTTTCATGGAAGGCCTTTTGCTGGACTTCGAGGTCAGTGGTTATATCATGATGGTGTCGGCGAGGCTTCCCTACTGCAGGGGTTTGGCGTTCCAACTTCGGAGGGGTTCAAGCACGATGTCAAGCAGTGTGAAGCCATGATGGCAGCTTGCAGATAGAGGCTAACAAGTTAAGGTTTTGTTTCTCTTAACTGGACTAGCTAGGAGGTGTCGTATCCAGTTTTCGGAATTTCGGGCCATTCAATGTTTCCAATAGTAGTTTAGTGCTATTCACTGGATGCGGTAGTAGTTTGTTAGCCAATGTGGATTCGGGTATGGAATGCCATAAACGAAACCTACTAGTTTTAGGTTAGGTAAGTTAGGGCGAGTCCTTAGATGGACCTTTTATGTACTGGTTAACTTTTTATTAAAAGTTAATACAATGGACTACTTTTGGAAAAAAAAAAAAAAGGTAGCTTAGACATATGTGAAGGAAACTATTAAATGCACCAGTATAACATTTAAATATTAAAAAATTATTAAGTCAAACTAAAAGGAAAGGATAAAAGGTAAAAAGAATAGGAAAGAATCTACTCCATCCGTCCCAAAAAAAGAGTTCATTTTCAAAAAAATTTCTTGTCTCAAAAAAAGAGTACACTTTTAAACCAAATTCCTAAAATATCCTTACTCATAATAATTATGTATACTCACAATTAAAAAGTAAGGATAAAAATGTAAAATTATATATTTAGTTAGTGCATTAAATGTGTTGTACCTAATAACTAATAAAAGTTATATCTAAACTAAAGTAAACTCTTTTTTTAGGACGGATGGAGTATTAAAAAAGATATTAATTATTTAAATTTAAACTAATATGTTTTTCAATAGAATATGATGACAAGGTATGATTTATATAGCCAACCCTATCCAGTAAAATAAAGGTGTCATTGTTGTTGTTAATTAGATATAGATTATAAATAGGTTGAAACTATAAAAAAAAAATTATTTCAAATTTAATAAAGAAAATTTTCAATTTTTAGACAACTACCCTTTTATCCATTCTTTGAACGAGGATGACATGTGGATTGTCAATAAATTTTGTAGTTTTAAAATTTGTAATAGTTAGATTATTTTTTTATTAGTTCAGAGATAATTCAATTAATAAGATTTAAAAATCATTTTCAACAAAAAATTAGGGAAAACTTATAATACTTCCTTAAAAAAATAGAATATTTGTGTGCCGAAAACAATGGTAAAAATTTTAAAGACAAAATTTAATATACCAACTTTATTACTCCCTCCATTTAAAAAAAAAAGTCCATTTTGAAAACTTTTTCTTATTCCAAAAAAAAAGTCCAGTTTTAAACTAAATTTCTTAAATATCTTTACTACTAATAATTATGTATACTCAAAATTAAAAGTAAGGATAAAAATATAAAATCATACACTTAGTGATACATTAAGTGAGTTGTATCTAATAACTAATAAAAAGTTGTACATTAACCAAAGTTGACTTTTTTTTTGGGATGGATGGAATATAAGATGCATATTTTGGATAAATTGGTAAAACTTAAATTAACTAATGCAAGTATACATTTGGAAAAAAAAAATCATTTTCAAGCTAAAATCCAATCATCTTAAAATTTAGTGGATTTTAAAATTTTAGAAAGATTAATCCATATCTAAAGATATTTTTCTTAATGACTGTATGAGGATATCTATTTTTTTTAAAAAAAAAATTTGTATGTCTAAGGACTCCTAATTTACTAAAACCAATATTATCATCTTTATTTGAAGTCTAATTTCATTTATTCTTGTTGGTAATAATGAACTTTTATCTTTTTTTAATGCAATAATTGCTGACAAAATTTATTCTAATAGGAAGCAAAGGAGTTAATTACTAAAAAAATTAATCAAATAAAAGATATTTCCCTTGTTAACCTCAAGGTATTAATTGTTAGGAGAGGGGATTATGATTAGATATGATCCAATGAAACTTATGTGAGAATGATATATTGATTTATTCAATCAATTGCTAATTTGCAATGTTTTGTAGGATTCCTTTATTTAATCAATTACTAATTTGCTACTAATTGCAAAGTTAATTGAAGTGTAAAGTAAATCGGGCAATGTGCTCAAAAGAAAATAATACAAAAAAAAAAAGTTTGACTTTTAAAACTTATGTACTTCATCACTTCTTGATTTGCTTCCCAATTGCAAAGTTAAATATTAAAAGTATTCTAAAAAAATAGAAGAAATCGACTAACTAAATATTTATAAATTTAATGATTAAAAGATAGAAGAAATTTTTTTAGCTGTAACCAAACCATTAGTTAATGCTAAAACTAAAGAAGGCTTGACCAGTGGCAATATGAAATCACCATGTTTTATATATCAAAATGAAAAAGAAGCTTTTACAAACAATTTATGTCTCCAAAATAGAGAATTAAATATGATAGTTAAATCAGAAAATACCACAAAAGTAATTGTATAAAAGTATAGGTCAAAAGTTAATTTCTTCTTTGATGCCGAGAGACATTGGGGATGATTGAGGAAAAAAGAAAATTAAACGAGAGAGGAACGTTAAAGCTTCAAAGGATAAAGAGAAAAATACATTTAATAATAATTAAAAGAGAGTAAAAAAATTTGCATAATAGGGTCATTGTTGAACTCATATCATAAAAAAATAAAAATCAGTCACTACAAGAAAAGGCTAAATTTCCGACGGAACCTTCCGACGGCCATTAATCCGTCGAAAATTTCCGACGGACATCCGTCGGAAAAAGCAAACTGCAGGCCGGCAACAAAATCTCCGACGGACATTCGTCGGAAAAAATATTTCCGGTGGAAATCCGTAGGAACATATTGGCGCCACGCGACGCCAATATATTCCGACAGATGATCGGTCGGAAAAGCTTTAAAAAAATTTATTTTTAAACTTTTTCGACGGAGTATCCGTCGGAATATTTAACCAAATAATATAAAAAAGAAAATTATATTTCCGACTGATTTCCGTCGGAAATAGTTTTTAAAAAAATAAAAAATTAAAAAAGTTCCGACTGAAAATCCGTCGGAATTTAAAAAATATATTTTAAAAAATGTAATTCCGACGAGCCGACATTTTCCGACGAATGTCCGTCGGAAAATTTTGAATTCCTACTGGTTGAAATTTTCTGACGGATTTCTGTCGGAAATTTCGGCAATATCAACCCAAGCTTCGACAGCATTCTCTTCTTTGTAGCTCTTCTTTGTGAGCTAAAAAAAAATGCGCCACCAGTTATTTTGCTACCGCCGTTGATCAACTTATCTCTTCCACCTAAGGAGTCCAACATGCAAATCTAACAACATTTGAAAGGCCTCATCTTAGGAGTTTTTCATCGATCAGCTTTGCTCTCCCATCTATGGAGTCCAACATCTAAATCTAACAAAATCACTGTAAGGCCTTATCTTCTTCTCCATTATTTTCTTCTTCTTCTCCATTCAACCAAAATAACTCGTTTATTTTTCATTTTCATCCAAGGTTTTATTCTTCTAGATAAATAACTGTACGTAAAGAACACAAATCTGACATTTTAACAAGGTACGTAGTTAATTTTTTATTACTATAATATTTAATTTATATGTGCAGATGGATTGTATTTGGTACCGTAGTTGTTTATATATCGTGGTCATACTATATTAATTTTATGTCGTGACATAAATTATGCTTTATATTAATGTTATATTTTTATTACTGTGATATTTATTTTTATATATGTGTAGATGGATTTCATTGGACACCGTAGTTGTTTATATATCGTGGTAATGTTATATTAATTTTATGTCTTGACATAAATTATGCATTATATTAATGTTATATTTTTATTACTGTGATATTTATTTTTATATATGTGTAGATGGATTTCATTCGACACCGTAGTTGTTTATATATCGTGGTCATGCTATATTATTTTCATGTCGTGACAGAAATTATGCATTATATTAATGTTATATTTTTATTACTGTGTATTTATTTTTATATATGTGTAGATGGATTTCATTTGACACCGTAGTTGTTTATATATCGTGGTCATGCTATATTAATTTTATGTCGTGACATAAATTATGCTTTATATTAATGTTATTTTTTATTACTGTGATATTTATTTTTATATATGTGTAGATGGATTTCATTCGACACCGTAGTTGGATGTATAACAGAATAAATCCTAACAGAAGAGGTTTAACCGATGAATTTATGAGTGGGGTAAATGAATTCGTACAACATGCTTGTACTCTTCTTAAATATCAGAATGAAGGAGTCATTCGGTGTCCCTACAGAAAGTGTAAGTCTGGTAAAACATTTGGTCCAGAAGATGTGGTGGTTTATTTATATAAGAATGGTTTTAAACCTAAATATTGGTGGTGAATTGACCATGGTAAGGTAGAGCCTCCGAATTTTGACTCTATATATGCTACATATATGCATGAGTAGAGGAATATCGCGAGAACAGATAATGCAGAAAGTAATCGATATCATGATATGATAAGAGATGCAGCAAATTCTCATTTTATGGGTAGTGGTGAACGTGAATTTGTGCAAAATACTGAACAGCCTCCTAATGAAGAAGCTCAAAAATTTTATGATTTGTTAGAGGCTGCAAGTCGTCCGTTGTGGAAAGGTTCGACTCATTCTGAATTATTCACAGCTGTTAGACTAATGAGCATCAAGTCAGATTGGAACGTACCACACGACTGCATGAATGCCATGATTGAATTGATGAGAGAGGTTAACCCCCAACAAGAAATAGACATTCTAAAAAATTATTATCACGCGAAAAAGTTGGTGTCTAAATTAGGAATATCTGCCTAGAAGATTGATTGTTGTCCAACTGGTTGTATGTTGTACTACAACGAGAACGATCACTTAGAGGAATGTAAATTTTGTGAACACTCTCGTTATAAAAGTGAATCGACTAGCAAAGGAAAGCGAGTGCCACTTAAGTCGATGCATTACCTTCCTCTAATACCCAGGCTTAAGAGATTGTATGCCTCCATGAGTTCTGCACCGCATATGAGGTGGCATTATGTGAACAGAAGGCCAGATGGTGTATTGTGGCATCCATCCGATGGGTTAACATGGCGACATTTTGATGAAAAATATCCAGATTTTACTGTGGAACCGCGGAACATCAGGTTAGGTTTGTGTGCGGACGGTTTTACACCCTTTAGTATGTTATCTACTCCTTATTCATGTTGGCCAATTTTTGTGACTCCGTATAATCTTCCACTTGAGATGTGCATGACAACTTCATATTTATTTTTGAGTTGTGTCATTCCAGGCCCGCATAATCCAAAGAATTCAATTGATGTCTACTTGCAACCCTTAATAGATGAATTGAAATTGTTGTGGCATGTTGGAGTCTTGACATATGATATTTTCACAAAAGAAAATTTCAATATGCGTGCTGCACTTATGTGCACTTATCTTTGAGAAAAATTTCTTTGATAATTTGTTCAACACTGTTATGGATGTAAAGGATAAGAGCAAAGATAATGTGAAGGTAAGATTGGATCTGATGAAGCATTGTAGGCGGAATGAATTGCACCTACAAAAACAGGCCAACGGCAAGTATTCCAAACCGAAGGCAAAATACACATTCACATTGGATGAAAGACGCAATATTTGTGAATGGATAAAGAATTTGAAGATGCCAGATGGGTATGCATCAAATTTGCGTAGGTGTGTCCAACTGAAAGAAAGAAAATTAACGGGGTTGAAAACCCACGATTGTCATGTCTTAATGGAGAATGTGCTTCCCGTTGCATTCAATTCACTTCCTGAAAATATTTGGAAAGCAATAACAGAGATCAGTCAATTCTTCAAGCAATTGTGTTCGAGCACTTTGAGAGATACAGATTTAGACAGAATGCAAGATAATATCCCCGTTATACTGTGCAAGTTGGAGAAAATCTTTCCACCTGGCTTTTTTGATGTAATGAGCATCTTTCTATTCACTTAGTAGAAGAAGCCAGACTTGGAGGGCCGGTTCAATATAGGTGGATGTATCATTTTGAAAGGTAATTAAACCTATTTTTTCCTAATTACGTATATATAAATTTTTTTTTAGTTCCTTAACATGTTGTTTAACGAATTTCAATTGTAGGAACATTGGGAAGTGTAAACGGTTAGTGAAACAAAAGGTTAGAGTCGAGGGTTCGATTTGCGAAGCATACCTTGCCAGGGAAACTTCACATTTTTGTTCATTCTATTTTGAGAAGCATATCTCGAGTTTAAGAAACAGAGTGAATCGGCATGATGATGGAGGTCCTAGTACGAACCCTCCATCTTTGTCAATATTTGATCTTACTGCGAGCATCAGAAAACCAACTATTCGGTGGTTAGACGATAATGAGCTCTACGTCAGTAAAGCGATGCGTTCGCTTAATTGTGAGGAAATCCAACCAACTCTGAGGTACAGTATGTTGATTATGTTTCTTTTACCATTTTTCTTATGTAATCTAATCGCGACATTAATGATTGAAATATATTTCAGAGATTTCAGAAATTATTACGGGAATGAAACTGTTCGTGAATATTTTAGTACATGGTTCAAAGATTATATAAGTGGTCATTAGCCTGCAAATATCTATTACGCAATAGATGTAAATTCATTGTAACTTAAATGTTGAAGTTTTTTTTTAATTTAATCGCAGGTACAAAATGTTTCTAACGGAGTGACCAACCCAAATTTACATGCTCTATCATGGGGACCAAGTCGAAAGGTGAAATCATACCAGACGTACTTTGTAAATGGATACAAATTTCACACAGCCACCTGGTCCGATAAAAGAAAGACGATAAACAGTGGTGTATGGGTCAGAGGTGATGGCAGTGAAGCTGGCGAGGTCGACTATTACGGAGTTCTTCAAGACATTGTGGAACTGGAATACTCATCAGGAGATCTCGTCAAAACAGTAACATTATTTTATCAGACTCTGTCACACACGGAGACCATCAGGAACAAAGGTACATCCACAATATAAATTAGTTGATGTGAGATATACAAGACAATACGGTACATTTGACCCATTTGTGATTGCATAAAATGCTAGACAAGTGTATTATGTTCCTTATCTTTTGAGACCTGATAAGTTTGAATGGTGGGCCGTGATTAACACAAAACCAGTGGGTAGGGTCGAAGTGGAGGATTCAATAGACATAGCATTCCAAACTGACACATCAAACGTGGATTACACTGCAGACGATGATTTAGAAGATAGTCTCCGAGATTTTCAGTGCAATAATGATGAAGAAGTTGATGTAGAAATGAACAGGCATGAGGATGATGAGGATGCTGAAGAAGAACACGTGAGCAATGATTCAAATGAAGAGACAGAATTTGTAGACAGCGAAGAAACGAGTCCCGAAGAAGAATTCGAGGATATATATTCAGACTAAATAATATGTTTTTTTACAGAATTTTAAGATATATATGTTGTATTATTTTACTAATTGATTCTTATGCATAATATTTTGAATTAAAAAGAGGTTTTAAGAAATAGTGAGTGGATGAATGATTTAAATAACCTTAATATTTGAAAATAATTTAATTCACTAATTACAACGTGTAAAAATAATTATTTTTCATTTATGAAATATTTTAAAATTTGAATAAAATATTTTCATTTTTTTTATACATTTGAAACTTGATTAATTTAAATTTTTTATTTCAATTTTTTGACGGAATTTAAATTTTCGACGGATATCTGTCGGAATATTAAAATAAAAAATAAAATTTCTGTCGGATATTTTGTTATTTATTTATTTAACATAATAAACCAATTAGAAGTATTCAAAGTTTAAATGGGATAAAAACTCTTTCTTTTCAATAAAAGAGTATATATTTTTTTAAAATACTTAAATAAATAACAAACAGATATAGATAAAAATATATCATTTTCAATATATATATATATTGAATAGTTAAAGAAATAACAATTATGATAAAAAGGAGGTAAATAATATGAATAAAAATACTTTAAAAATGAGTTGGCGGAAATATTCAAAAAAAATAAAAAAATTTAAGAAAAATATTCAAAATAAAATATAAAAAAAATTTCCGACGGAAAATCCGTCGGAAGTTCTTGGCAAAAATTAAAAAAATTTAAAAATTTCCGACGGATAAACCGTCAGAATTTTAAGAAAAATAAAAAAATATTTAACTTTCCGACGGATAATCCGTCGGAATTTCTTCCGAAAAGTAAAAAAAATTACTTTTTCCGACGGCTATCCACCGGAAATGTGACACTATATAAAATAAAAAAACCCCCCCTTTTCCCCCTCCCTTCCACGCGCCCCTCCCGCCTCCCACCTGCCCTCCCCAAATTTTTCTTACCTCTTTCCCCCCCCCCTCTTTCCTCTTTCCCGCCCCTCCCGCCTCCCTCTTTTCCCCCAAATTTTCGGCAATTTTGGCTATTTCAGTCCTTCCATCGCGCCACTCCTTGCCGTCGCTAGTCGCGCCACCAAAGCACCGTCGCCCCCATCGACAGGTATTGATGAAGTGTTGTTTTTCATTTAGGCTATTTTTGGGTTAAAATTTTAATTATTTAAGTAAAACCGTGGGCTGCTGCTATTCCAGAGGATAAATAATAATTGCGAAAAAAAAATAAAGAGAAAAAATTATTGACCCAATTAAGGGATAAGAACAATGTCTCGAACTCCGGTAAGAGGAAATCGAGTCTCAAACAAATTTCGGTTGCCAAATCCGTCAGGTTTGATACACATGCTCTGGTGAAGAAACCCTTTTCTTTATATTATCGCTTAATCTTGTTTCTATTTCAATTCGTGTGTTTATTTATTTTTATGTGTGGAAAGTTTGTTATGAGAATGCGTGTATATTTTTAATGGGTTCTTGAAAGGGTGTCCTTACAAGAAATGAAGTTTCTTAAGGAGTAGGTTATTTGAGCTGTAATCTTTATGGTTCGTATGTTTGTCTGTGTACATTGTTTAATTGTTACTAGCTTAATTTCTTGAGTTCAATTTCTGTTGGGATCTAGAATTGTATGTTTGTGTGTTATAGCTTGTTGTGTGTTTGTCCCTATGTGTGTGTTTTCCTTTCAAAAATAGTCTTTTAAAAAAAAACACAGAAAATTATTTTTGGAAGGGCTTTTGGATCTTATACATATCCTTTGAAGGATTTCTTGGATTATTGTGATTTATCATTGGACCCATATTCTTGAATTTATTTTTTTGAACCAAGGTAGTGTTGATGAAAAAGAGAGATTTTTCTTGAATAGTAAAAAGAACCTTAAAGACTTGTTGTTTATCTCCAATTTTAATTTTTAATGTTACTTGGTGTTTCATTGAACTGAGGTTATATAAATGAACTTGGCCTATTGGTGGATTTGGGATTCTAGATTCTAAACAGTAGGATCCCTCTTTATCTTAATCAATTATCCTTGACTTGGTACATGGAAGGTAGTGCAGGGCTTATGTTCTAATCCATGAATTTAATGAGAAATGACTGGCATTGCATTTTTGAGATTTGATTTGCATTCTTGATGACAATCCTAATTGGCTAAATGGTCTGAAATTTGAGCTATTTATGACTACTGATGCAAACTACTTTTACACTGTAATATTGGTTTAAATGTTATTTTATCTGATTAAGTTCATCTTGGACAGTTTTCAAGACCTTTGGTACAGTATGATAATTGATGATTATTGAAGGCATCCATAGAATGCTAGGGGAATTATTTATTCATTTATCTATGTTAATTTTCAATGGTATTTACACTTTCAACTGTGTTAATTATGCACTTACCTTTGAGTGCATACACCTAGTTGAACTAAATTTGGAAATAGTAAGCTTACGTAGCAGGATTTACTGGCTATGCTATGAATGTTTGGTTATGCTGGAAATTGCATTCAAGGTTGTCCAAATTTTTAATCTATCTAATAGCATTCAAATTGACTTTCTGGATAAATATTAAAGTGGTTGAACCAACTCCGGGTTAAATATTGAAGGGTCAATAAACATCTTTATCAGATGCCATGGTAGTACATGGACATTTTACTCGACTGTTCTGAAATTGCTCCTGGATATAGGGCTTCTGGTGTTTGTGTGGAGTTCACTTGAAAAATAGGTGCTCACTCTTTGAGAATCTTGGCGGGCAGTGAGAGAATTGTACACCCTTAGAAGCAGTAACCAGACAAAGATATTGCTAAAACTATCTTCCTTGTGTTTTCTCTTGAAGTCTTTTATAAAATCTCTAACAAGTGAGTTACATAACATGTATTCAAATATTTCAGGTACCTTGCATAAGACTTAAATGCATTTTTTCTGGAATTTGTTGTAGTAGTATAATTTGTCTTGAAGAATAGTTGCATCTGTTGAACCTAGGCTATCTAGTTATTTACGTGCCAAAGTTTTAAAAGTAGGTCATGCATTGCACATTTAGGTATTAATAATTTTTTAAAGACTTGGGATGTGAATTAATCATTAATTATTAATCATGAATTATGAGTCTATACATATACACAAGTTGTTATATATATATAACAATCAAACATCAACAAAGAAGAATGCCTTTGGGAGGGATTAATAAATAATAGTACGAAATGTGTTTGAGCTATTCTGCTAACAAAATACAAATTCTAATGTCAATCACACCTCGTTATATTTTGTTAGATATTGTAGGATTTTAATTAAATGGATAAATATCAGAGCAGAGGTAGTCGTGCAAGTCGCGGCAGAGGTCGTGCTAGTTCGCGCTCGTCGGAGCATACACCATTGCGTCCATTTCCGTCAGGGTTCACTTTTAGTCGTCCACTCTTAGCCGGCTCAGCACAGAGCACTGGAGATGGATCGGGTCCATCTTCATCACCACCGTGCATCACACATACTGGAGATTGTTCTAGACCATCATCATCACCACCGCATTCGAAGCATTGTGATGATGGCGAAACCGAGATCGAGCCTCCATTGGATCATGTACGGGAGGAGGATGGTGCAACATATATCATACCAGACGAGACTTCTATCGGGTAAAATTTTTAGCATTTATTTTAAATAATACTTGTATTCAATTAAAATTTTAATATTGATTTCTTCTTTTGTTTATATTTTTAGATTCATTCCGAGTCATACTGCTGCGGGTGCAATTTACGATGCAATCAAAGCCCACTTTGAAAAAACCTTGGCGGATGGCGAAATTCCACTAGAGGTTCGCGATAGGATGTTTTCGAGTTTAAGGTAATTTTTATCGTTATATTATTATTTATATTGATTTATATAAATTATAAGTTATATAATTACTAATGTCGTCATTTATGTTTGTAGCGCAAGGTTTATTGGTTGCCAAGAAATGATGAAAACATCACCGAGCGCTCAAGTACGAGGGCAAAGCGCTTATGGATATTTTCCATCAAATCCGCAGAAAGACAAGACCGCAATGGATAGGCGACCACGCCCTGGGAATGCCTTCAAAAACATTGGCCCAAGCATTCAAAAAAAGGCAAATTAAGGCAAAGGAGGCTCGTGCTTCAGAGAAAGGCGGGTCTCTCAATACTTGCGGCTCAATATCACTTGCTACACATGCAGCAAGAATTGTAAGAATATTTATATTTTTTTTTGTTTCAATGTCATTTATGTATAATTTAATATGATTTGTTAATCTAATATTTATATAATATGTAGGAAAAAACTATGGGCAAAAGGCCATCAAAGATTGACCTTTTCTTAATTGGCCACAAGAAAAAAAATCCCGAGACTGGAGAGCGGGATCAGTGGGTTGATTCCCGTGCTGAGGCTACATATGTGAGTTTTTTAGTAAAAATACTTTTTTTTACAAAATCTATTTAGTTTATTAATAATAAATAAAAATGTGTAATATATTTTTTTCCTTGATAAAACGCTTTTCAATCTCTTACGGCTGAAGAAAGACTCAATCAGATAGAAACGACAGATGATAGTACTGCGCGGACGCAGAATCCCCCACGCAGTGATGAAGAATTATTTACTCAGGCTGCCGATGGAGTCTACAAGGGTAGAGTTTATGGGATGGGGAATCGAGATTCTACCATCGCTCAGATATTCAAAGATCATCTTCGACGTTCGTGTCGCAAGCTGAGTATGATCTGATGCGTCATAGAGTGGCCAAACTGACTGAGGAGGTCAGTACTGGGCGACAACAAATGACGGAGCTGATTCAAAGTCTACAGGCAAAGATAGAGAAAATGGAAAAGTGCGGCAAGAAGAAAAGAAAAACGAGCAACAATGAAGATACTGACTCGAGCACGGATACGGACAACGATTAGGATAGTATTACTTTTTGTCAAATTTATGTGTATAAAATATTTTTTAGTTTTTTGTTAAAATGGAATTTATTTTTTAAAAATTTTTTTTATTAAATTTCCAACAGATTTCCGTCGGAAATTATTTATTTCTTTTCAAAATTTTATTTAATTTCCGACGGATATCCGTCGAAAAATATTTATTTTTTAAAAAAATTTTAAATAATTGCCGACGGCAATCCGTCGGTAATTACTTATTTTCCAAAAAAATTTTAAATAATTTCTGACGGATATCCGTCGGAAATTACTTATTTTTTAAAAAAATGTTATTTAATTTCCGACGGATTTCTGTCGGAAATTATTTATTTCTTTTTAAAATTTTATTTAATTTTCGACGGTAATCCGTCGGAAATTATTTATTTTTTTTAATTTCTTTTGATAATTTCCGACGGCAATCCGTCGGAAAATATAATTTTCTATTATCCGGCTGCCGTCGCAAAATCCGTCGGAAATCCATTCGATTTTTGACGGTTGACTGCCGGAAATGTTTTTGCGACGAACGTTATTCTGACGGATTGTTTTTGACGGAAAACCGTCGGAAATCTCAGATTTGCGACGGAAAGGTGGATTTGCCGTCGGAAATTTTCCGTCGGAAAAATTCACTTTTCTTGTAGTGAGTAAATGAGATAAGAAAAATAACAATTTATATACACAAATTATCCATAAATGAGATAAGTATAATACACATAATATAAAAATTTAAAATATATAAGCCAATTTTAACAACACCAAAACTAAAAGAAGAAATAAATATTCTACCAACATTTCAAGTGGATGTGTCGTAAACTCGTAATTGTAAATGTAGAATTAGTACACGCTACTAGATAAATGTATATTTTAATTTAATTTTAAATTTTGAATAAGATAAGATACAAGGATTAAAATAAATAATTATTATACGCTAATTCCAAGGGAAAGAAAACCAAGCGGAAAAATAAATAACCTACAAACTTATTAAGAGAACTTGTAATTGTAAATATACAATTAGAATTGCCACAATTCTAAAAGAGTGAGATATCATTTATTCGATATATAATAGGTAGATTTTGGTTTAATGATGAATCAAACACAATCTAGGCTATGTTTGTGAATTATTTTATCTAGCAAAAGTTAGGGTCTGTTTGGACAGGGAGTTTTTATTTGTAAATAAGTAAATTTTTGAACAAAAACAAACTATCCAAACACATTTTTATTTTAAAATTTAAAATTTAAAATTTCCCACTCAAATTTCTCTCACATAATTTTAAAAAATTTTCCTTCTTATTTTTCTCTCCAAAATACTTTTTCTATCAAAAAATACGTACCAAAATTTTTACACATTCCAATATAACTTTTTCCAAATACATCACATTACAACTTTTGTAAATGAGAATGCTTGTTCAAACTATGCTTGTCTAATATTTTTTTGAGTAGATCCTTTCTAGAGGACCTTTAACTCCCCCAGTAAGCCATCATGCTCAAACCACTTGAGCCATTCATCATTCCCGGTTTTTGATTTTTGTCATTACAAAGGTAGAGAAATAAGTTATTGCCTTGGTGAAAATGGTATAATACAAGAACGGCCCATCTTAATAACCTACCTGGCTAATTTTATAATTAATGATACATATATTGAAAATTTTGAATAAAATAACAAAAATTACTAAATAACATTCATTTTAATCATCGATTACTTTTTTGTTACGTAAATATTAACTCAGTCATTGTGAGAATTTATTGAGAAACTACTAGGTAACCATCACTTTAATGATACGTATCATTTTGTCACTTGAATATCAACCCAATCATTTTGTTGAGTTTATTAAGAATTTTTATTTTTAAATATCATCACTCACTATTTTACTAAAAAATTATCATCCATTTTTCCAAGGGCTTTTACTCATTGCTACTACTTCTACTTACTAGTATATAAACACGATATTGTATGAAGTCAATGGATAGAAAAATCTCCGTTTCAATCAAGATCCAGCAATCTGCCAAGGAGACTATCGCCAAGGCTATTTTTGAATGGCAAGAGTACTAAGAGGTTATGAAAAAAGCTGATTAGAGGTGAAGACAGCAATATCAAGATTCGTAGCTTATGATGATTATGTGATTAGAGAAGGAAAACTTCACACTTTTTTCACACTCGTTCAAAAATTTTCACACTTTTTTCACATTTTTTTCACACTTTTTATAGTGCAGTATTATATATAAGATTGGCTACATGTATCTAACTGTATGGTTCTTGCCTTTCTGTCACGTATAACAACATTGTAATACTGCACTAGGCTTGGATTCAATTCTGGATCCTGGGGTATATACTAAAGCTATGCTGAGATGCTTCAATGAATTCAGGTTCTGGTTATTAGCTAGCTGTATTTTTGGAATCAGTGAGGGGTAAAGAAGCCTTGCTGGTACATACTTGTTCATGTCTTTGCTGTTAGTTGAAATGTTATCCTTAGTATTAGATTAGTTTCGATTAGTAATAGATTTAACTGCATTCTAACTCGTTGATATGACTTATTATCTGACTGCTTGTTTGGTGATTTTTGGTCTCACCATACTGCTTGCTGAAAGACTGAATTAATTGGCATAGTAAGTACTGGGTGACTTGATTGGTTGTCCTGTTTTGGAACATTTGCTAAATGGCCACCTTGCTAAATGGCCACCTGATTTTTGGACATCTATAACTTAGAGCATTGAAGCAATCATTAATGAGCTGAACATCCTGGTTCATTGATTCCTTCTGGATCCTTATGGAGCAAGGCAAGGGGTAAAAAAAAAAAAACCGGAAAAAGACATTAAAAAAAAAAAAAAAAGCAAGATGGAAGATTTTTGATGATGTATATGCTTGTATATTCTTGTGTGGTTAATAGGCGAAATGTTATCCTAAGTATTTGATTTGTTTTGATTAGTAATAGATCTATTTGTATGGCTGTGCCTTGTAAGTTTGTTATTTTTGTTTCCCAATAGTACATAGTACTGCAATGTTGTTGTCCAGTTTTGGGAATTTCTGCACCATTACAGAAATAGCACCTAGAAGCATGTTGTAATCGTGGAGCTGAACATTCTGGTTCATTTCTTCCTTCAAGGGACATGGAGCTAAACATTCTGGTTCATTTATTCCTTCAAGGGCTTTGTTATTTACTTTTCTTCCTTGTGGTTCCTTTCGGTAGGTTCTTATAGTACATTGGTCCAGAAGGTTAGTAGGGGAGTGCTTGGAATCTTTTAACTTAGGTTTTCCAAATATGTCTTCTAGAGATATTGTTTTTGTGTAATGGATATGTAAATTGCTCGCTATGCCATTATTGTGTAAAGGTATTTTTCATACTTGTAGGATCATGTTTTGGTGGAAAAAAAAAAAACAAAAAAAAAAAATGAATGAAAGAAGAAAAAAGAAAAAAGACAAGACTGGTAAAAGAAGGAAAATAAATCCACAAAAAAAAAGAAAAAAAGAACAGGGAAAAGTGGAAAAAGAGTTGAAAATTTTGTCTTGGTACTAATGAAGTATTACCTTTGAATAGCTATTTGGTTCTTTCGATTTGTGTGGCAGTTTATATACTTATATAATCTAGCACTTGACATAATAGTACATAGTTATGGGTACTTATATTCCAGTTTATAGTTAGATTTCTGTGGCTTAGCTAGTCCTATTTTCTATTTTCCAGGAATGCTTTGTAACTATAATGGTTCTTTAATGGGTTCTGTCATCTTTGGGTTCTACAGATTTTGGTAGGTTTGTGTTCTATCAGGATTCTGCATTGGTTTGTCTAGTTTCTGTTCTATAGTTTATGAAAGGACTGAATTTACAATGATCTACTTCTATGAAGATATTCTTCTGAAATTTCTGGTTTTTGTTTCTTGTTGGGAACTTTCCATGCTGATTTGTTTGTCTTTCTGGATTGGTGAGGCTGCAACTTGTTCGGGATGAATTGCTGACTCTTTCTTTTTGCGTAACTGTTTTTGCCGCATACTATAGTACATAGACTATGTCCTTATGCTGTGGTGAGGCTGGAGATTGAATTTGGATTAATTTGGATTGCTGGGTGCAAAAACTTCTGCTGAACTTTCTTGTAAATTAGGCTAGTCTTTTTGAGATAGAGAGGCTGATGAATGGATTTGGATTGCTTGGTGCAGCTTACTTTTGGGTGTTTAATGTTCATTCCCTGTACAGTTTCAAGTAGTATTTTTTGCATTCTAGCTTGTTCAGATTGCAATTGAGGTCTAGGGTATTGTTTGAAAGCTTAGTCAATTCCTTGAAATTAGTATTTCCACTATATCTGATGACATCAACTTTTGTGCAATCTTTTTACAATTAGTAGGTTTTTTTCATTATATAGACATTTAGAAGGGCGTCTAGTCATAGACTAATTAGGTTTGTTCTCAAATGGATAGCAGTTTAGAATTGTTATCACATTGTCCTCCTTGGCGATCATATAAGATCAAGGAGATCATTTAACCTTACTTGGCTAACCATTGCACAGTATTTATTTATTTATAAAATGCAGTGACTGACGTTTTAGTAAAAAAAAAAATCAAGAAACAATAATTTTTGGACAATTATTACAAGCAGCCTGCCGACCTATGCCGGCAACAATAGAATGGACAACTCATCTTACTTAACCAATAACTGTCAACAATTTGAGCTAAATTTACTCGGTAAATTGGTTTCATTTCATTTATGTAATGGTTGTTTACTCGTTTGCGTGCCAATATTACATCATTCATTGTTCAGAGTCGAATTTCCAACAAATTATGTCCAGGTTTTACAACTATTCTCTTGCACTTACTCTACTGCAATGTCTGCTACTCGTGCTCAGCACTTATGGCTCATCAAACCTGAGTTTGGCAACCTTTCATTTCATGTTTTGCTTAACATGAGTAGCAACAACTTTCATGGTGATCTGCCCGAAGAATTTTCACGTTTATGGAGACTAAGGTTTGTTAGTCTAAGCTTCAAAAACTTCACCGGAGGGGTCCAGCATGGTTTGGTCTCTTACCACAGCTTCAATTCTTGTTTTTGGCTAGTAACCTTTTCAGTGGTTCTCTTCCATCTTCTCTCTCGAACATGACAAAATTAGAAGTCCTGAATGTAACAAATAACTTCATTGGAGGGACTATCCCTCCAGAGCTTGGAAATCTTCCAAGCTTAAAAGAGCTTCATCTATCCTACAATGAGTTCCAGGGTCTAATACTAATACCTGAAAAAATTGGGAACTTGAAGAATCTTGAAACATTGTACATTGTTCGTAATCACTTGACAGGTATATTTGTTATTAATTAGCTAATCTTTACAGCTTTATTATCAAAGCAAATCAGCACTAATCTTTACAGCTTTATTATCATGACAATAATAGTTTTTAATCAATGTGATTCTTAATGAGTACATCCACCACACACAATCACAAAAGTAAGAAACATGTAGTTCTGAAATTCTGCTGGAATGTGGCAGGTATTATCCACCGAGAGATTGGCAATCTTCACAAACTTGAGAGTCTCTGTCTTGATTTAAACAAATTCACCGGAAGTATACCAAGAGAAATCGGGAACTTGAGCATGCTTACACTACACCGGTTGAACAACAATTCCTTAACAGGCATAGCTACCAAAACTGTGATCAACAATGTCGCAATCACAATAGTAATGAGATGCAGCCCAGAACACGATCAATTTTTCATTGTGTATTTGTTAATAATTTCTGGAAACTTGTGGTAAGTACAATACCAGAACAAATGGGCAACCTCCAGAAAATAGAGTTCCTTCGGTTGGAGTATAATTTCTTGAATGGCTCCGTGCCAAAGAGATCTTCAACTTCTCAGCCTTACGGACAATTTCACTAGCCTGGAATTTTCTAACTGGCAGTTTTCCATTCGACATGGGAAACACACTGCCCAATTTATTGGGAATACAAGTCGACTCAAATTCCATTGGTGGAGTTATACCTTTGTCCATTACAAATTGCACCAAATTAGATTGGCTTTCTGTTCCAACCAATCAATTCACTGGTTCCACTCCCGACAATGTTGGGGATCTTAGAAACTTACAGTATGTATTTCTTTTTGAGAACCATTTCATTAGGTCCTAAATCTTTGGAATTAGGATTCATTACATCATTGGCAAATTGCAAAAACTTAACACTTCTAGCGCTGGACCTGAATCCATTAAACGGGGTACTTCCTGCTTCAATTGGAAATCTCTCTGCATCACTGTACAGGGTTTATGCAACAACTTGTCAAATTAAGGGCACCATCCCGAGTCAAATTAGCAACTTGAGCAGTTTGATATTGCTCGCTCTTGGGGACAACCAGATGACTAGAGTTATTCCTGACACTTTCGAAGATCTGCAAAAACTGCAAGCTTTGGAACTTGAAGAAAATCAACTGAGAGGTCATTTAGGGAATCTTTGTAATCTGCAAAGCTTGTCTGTATTAAGCCTATACCAAAACCAATTTTCTGAGGTTATTCCTGAATGCTTGGAGATTCTATGACTTCTCTAAGGAGTCTACAACTACAAGAAAACCTTTTAGTCTCCACTCTACCTAATAGCTTCTGGAAACTCAAAGATCTCTTGAAGCTTAACTTGTTCTCAAATTTTTTGAGTGGCTCTTTGCCTCCGGAAATTGGAAATTTAAAAGCTGCAACTTCCATAGACATGTCACTCAATCAATTCTCAGGAGACATTCCTAGCACGATGGGTGACTTGCAAAAGCTGTTTTACTTGTCACTAGCCAAAAACAACTTTGTAGGATCCATTCCAGAGTCATATGGCAACATGTTAAGCTTAACTTCCCTTAACCTATCCAATAATAATTTTTCGAGTCTGATCCCAACGTCTTTGGAGGCACTTCGTTATCTCAAATTTTTCAATGTATCTTATAATTATTTGAGGGGTGAGATCCCTTCTGGTGGTCCTTTTAGAAACTTCACAAGTGCATCATTTATGATCAATGGTGCACTGTGTGGAAATGCCAAGTTCAAAGTCCAACCATGCCCAGAAACTTCATTTCGCAGGTCAAGAACAAGAAAGGTGCTTCTATATATATTTATTCCACTGGGGATTACTGCTGTGGTTGTTGCTTCCTTAGCATTAGTATTCAGATTATATTGGAAGAGGGATGGTGCTTCTAGGAAAAGCTCAGAAGTGTTAGCAACACAAGAAAGAATTTCATACTATGAACTTCTTCGAGCAACTGGAAGGTATGATGAAAGCAACTTACTTGGCACAGGAAGTTTTGGATCTGTTTATAAAGGGACTCTTAGTGATGGGAGACTTATTGCCGTGAAGGTATTCAATTTGCAATTTGCGGAAGCACTCAGGAGTTTTGATGTAGAATGTGAAGTATTTTGAAATCTTCGCCACAGAAATCTTGTGAAGGTCATCAGTAGTTGCTCTAACAAAAATTTTAAGGCATTGGCACTGCAGTACATGAGTAATAGCAGCCTTGAGAAGTGGTTGTATGCCCACAACTACTTGTTAAATATTATGCAAAGAATAAACGTAATGATAGACGTGGCAAGTGCATTACATTATCTCCATCACGAACATACCACACTGGTGATTCATTGTGATCTAAAGCCTAGCAACGTCCTACTGGATGAAGATATGGTTGCACATGTGAGTGACTTTGGAATTGCAAAAATGTTGGGAAAGGAGGAAAGTATTGCATTAACCAAGACCTTTGCCACAATCGGCTACATTGCTCCAGGTGATATATACTTCTTAGTTCTTAGTTCTACTATTACATACCATAAGATTTTACTGTGTTCTTTTTTATCTCTGCGGTATATTAACTTGATTATGATCTTGGTTGTAGAGTATGGATCAGAAGGATTGATATCGAGAAAATGTGACGTTTATAGCTATGGAATCATGCTAATGGAAGTTCTTACAAGAAGAAGGCCGAACGATGAAATATTTGCTGGAGATTTGAACTTGAAGAGTTGGGTAAATGATTCTATGCCTGATTTAGTCGGTGGAATCACAGATGCCAACTTACTGAACCCAAACGAAGAACATTTTGCTGAAAAGTTGGCGTGTTTAACATCAATCATAGAGCTAGCTTTGAACTGCATTTGTAAATTTCCTAAAGACAGACTTAGTATGACAGAGGTTGTTCCCACACTAAAGAAAATCAAACTCAAATTTCTTGAATGCAGTAGAGGTGGCTAAGTTGTAAAAACATTCATTATGTTAAGTTATTCAATGTAATATTAGTAGAAGTCCAGTTTGCCACTCCAAATAAAAGTAAAGGTTGAGCTTTTGAGGAGATGAAATTGCATCCAATACTGCATCTCATATTTTTTGTATGGAATGAGACAAGTTCTTTAAGTAATAGCACAACGCCAAACAATTGAGATGGAAGAGACTGACAATTTGACAACAAATTTGGTACCACCATAACATATGATGCAGTGCTTAAATCCCTTCCAGCAAATAAAACATTTATTTAGTATACACTTGAGCTTCCATCCTCCTTGCCTTCAGGATGAGCCAAAAATCTTAACATCTTCAAACAGGATGTCTTTGCACACGACAGGTGAAGTCAGACTCGTTGATATTCCATGAGATTTAAAAAAGCAGCCCGGATATCATTGCAAAGATCTATTTCATTTAGGTATTAAACTCGATTATGAAATGTATGTAAGATTAGCAACGAAATGTAATCGCAGTACTCGTGCAAGAATGTTTACAAAAATTCGATCCTAGCCATTAGACATGGAACTATATCTCATGACTGAAAGATGTAACTTCTCAAGTTCTGCATAAATTTCAGATGGGAATTTTCTATAGTTTTCACAATGAATCGTGATAAACACTTCCTTCTGGGATGTTATGACGTCAATTTTACTTTTCTCAGCTGACGGGGGATTAGGGAACCGGTTCGCTGACCTCTCTCCGTTGCAGACCATATTCCAACGGTCGTTCTTCAAGTTCCTTTGTGCACTTCACAGTACGTTCTTGAAGATGCTCGATGTACTTCAAAGCATTCTCAAGCACAAGATCCTCATCAAACTGTGACAACAACAACTTCGTTCCATTTTAATCATATATACTTTTCTTCAAAGAAAAATCAAGATCTAGAAGAATGTAAAATTAACATTAATTCCCATTTCTTCATGTCACACATAAATGCAGAGCCGGACACCTTTAGGGCCCGGGGAGGGGGGGGAAGTGAGCTCCCCTAGGTGTCAATTTTTTTTAATATTAGTATTAAAAATTTCATCTGGACCATTTTCCCTTTCTCTTTAGTCATTTTTTCCCTTTATTTTGGCCTTTTTCCCTTTCTTTTCCTTCTGTAGTCATTTTTTCTCATGAATTCAAGTAGAACGATGTCGTTCAAGAACAAGAGTCAGATAGCTTAGTGAGCAAGTTAGTAGTGAGTTAGTTGGTTAATCAGTTAGTTAACCCTAATAGAATTACAGTTACTAGCTAATCAGTTGCATTATATATATGCTGATGGAGTCATTAGAAATTCAGGTTTGGATAGTGTTATTCTCTTTCTAATTCTTTCTTCCTTCTAATCTGTAACTCTCTCTATTCTTTTCTTCAGCTTGATCAATCTCTTCCATATCCTTTCTTGACTTTAGATCTTCAAGTCAAGCTTCAGTAATGCAACTGTTGCTCTGAAGCTTGATAATTGGTATTAGAGCAGTCGATCGGATGTTTAATGGTGGACAGAACTCGGGGTAAAGCAATGGAGGACTACTCAAGAAACAGGAAGCTCGTTCTTCAAATTGAAATGATAATGTTCAGAGACAAATCTTGGAAATGAAGACACAAAATGCTGAATTCCAGCAACATGTGACTGAAACTAACAAGAGGTTAGAAGCCAACGTTACCAGCCTTCAGGTTCAATTCGAGGCAATGATGAAAGTGACGATGAAGGATAAAGAATCGGAGGAACCAGTGGTGATAATCGATAGGACACCGCTTTTGCCTACTCCTGATGCCAGTAAGAGAATGTTGGTAGAGGAGAAAACCTTTATCACTCCAAAAGATAGAGGATACAGAACAGCCAATGGTAACGAGAGGGTGCATCCGAAGATAGAATTGCCCTTCTTCGAATGAGATAACCCGAGGGAATGGGTTAGGAAATGTGAAAAAATTTTCCTGATTCATCAAGTTGAGAATGATCAGAGGATGAAGATAGCTGAAATGTATTTTATTGGAAAAGTGGATGTGTGGTTTCAGAGTATTAAGCTCATGAAGGGCAAAGTTTCTTGGGCAACTTCTGTGAATTACTCTATCGCAGGTTTGGGGGAAAAGGGATTATAGATGAGGTTGAGGAATTCAATTGGTTGAGACAAACAAATTCAGTGACTGAATACCAGGAACGTTTTGAAGAAATGAAAACCTTGCTACTGATACGTGATCCCAGGTTACCTGAAAATTGTTTCATGTCCAGCTTCATAGGTGGCCTAAGAAAGGACATTAAACTTGTAGTTAAAATGATGAAACCAAATTCCTTGATAGAGGCATTTGAAACTACATTATTGCAAGAGAAATTGGAAGAAGTAAATGCCAAGAAGTATAGAATAACGCCGACAGTCTCTTCTGATCATGTGCCAAGTGCCTACAAGCAAGTTGTGACTGTTTCTCAAAAGCCTAGTGCCAGTACTACTGCTAGGCCTATGGATATAGGGGCGGTTGAAATAAGAAGAATATCACCGAAGGAATACAAAGGAGGCGTAGTTTGGGATTGTGTTTCAAATGTGGTGACAAATTTGGCCTTGGACATGAGTGCAGACTGAAACAAGCAGTGTTTTTATTGACTAAAGAGGATGATGAACTTAAATTTATGGATGCTAAAGAAGTCCAAGAAAAGAATGAGGTGTTAGTAGAAAATGTCATTGATGTTTCCCTACATGTTTTCTCTGAAGTTCTGAAAAGAAAAACAATAACTCTACAAGGGAAGATACAATGAGAATGGATGAACATTTTAGTGGATACAGGTAGTACTAGCAGCTTCGTACAGTGAAAAATAGTTGAAAAATTGGGACTGAAACATGAAGCAGCTGCTCCACAACATGTGACTATAGCTGATGGCACAAAAATTACAAGTTTTGGAGTTTGTCCCAAGGTAGAATGGAGTATACAGGACCACAAATTCCAGCATGATCTAAGGGTAATGGAACTGGGAGAATGGGATATAAGCCTAGGAGTGGATTGGATGTATCAGTACAGCCCTTTTTTATTTGACTTCAAGCAATTGCACATTCAGTTGTTTCAGGAAGGGGAGGAAATAAGGTTGGTTGGAAGGGCAGAGAATCCTCAACTAAAGCTAATCAAAAGCAAAGAGATCACATCCTTTAGGGAGGACCAGAAGCAAAGCCAGGAAAAAGTCATATTATCCATGTCCGGTGAGCTCAATTTGGGAGATAAGGTAAAGCATTTGGATGATATTTTAGAATTAATATTACAATTTTCTGAAGTCTTTGAAACTCCTAAGAGTTTACCACCAAATAGGACCTACAACCATCAAATAACATTAAAACCAAATGCTCAACCCTTAAAATTGAAACCATACAGATACCAAAAGTTCCGATTTATGAAATTTGAAGGATTATTTGTTCCCATTTTAAAAGTGGAGGATGAAAAAGATTATTTGCTGAAATGTGGAGGACGGTTTTGGGTGTTTCATCTATTAATTAATTACATGAACAATAATAAGGAGAATTGAGTATTATTTTGCAATGAAATTAATTCGCTACATAATGCTTTTTGAGTTTCACCTCCAAGATTTCATCCTTTAAGGCGTGGGCAAGTTTAATCCAAAATAGTCTTCTGTTTTGACTCCAAAAGTGCTTCTCCAAAAATCATCTAAATCTCCATTAAATTCCATCTTTTCGCCTTAGTTCATCAACTTTACTCCCCGAGACAAAAACACCTCAATTTAGCTAATTTCATACCAAATAAAGTATTAACATCATATTTTTGCTCGTAACAAATTAAATCCTATCAACCTTCCTTCTTCTTTCGTCAAGAACATTACCTCCAATATGATTCGTGGAGTCGTGTTCGAATTGGAAAAGAGAATCGGAGACATGAACGTTAAAGTCATCGCCTTCTTTTGTGGGAGAGGGTAACGGTCAAGGGAAGTATTACTACTAATTCCAAGTCGTCCTTCCCACGTCGAAATGAGCCCCATCATTGGCCATACATGACATACGTGGTTTGTTACCTTTATCTTGATTAATATTTTTCTTTTTCAAATTATAGCAAGATTTTATTTTTATAATTATTTATTCATTGAGAAAATAACTTTAAAAAATACTAATTTGCGGATGAAGAATTATTGGTATATTAACTCGATTCGTTTTCATCCTTTCCAACTATAGTATTTTAAGAATGGGGTTAGTTTACATAATTCTGATATTTACAAAATCTTAACACTGGCCTTAGTATTATTGATGTAAAGTTTTATTTCATTTCAGGTTATATATAACTTTTGGTTGCCCTCGAAAAATAAGTTTACTTTAAAATAAAATTTTAAAAACTATTTTTACAAATTATATATATATATATATATATATATATATATATATATATATATATATGTGATCCGTTTTTAAAGAGTAATCATAAAAATAAAAATTTGTAAAATATAGTTGTTGTTTAGTTGGAAAGAAGTTATACTACAACCCCCTAGAGCACGTTGAGGCAAGTCAAGTTGTTAACCCGGGAGCCTCCCTAACTGCCCTAGTACTTGTCTCAAATTTATTCTAATATACTGACTCATAACGAATTATCATCACCTGAAGGCTGAAGCAGTAGCAATAATACAGCAAACCTTGGCTTTAAAAGTGTAACATTTCCTTTAAATTTCTCATGCTGTGAAGAAACCTTAGCCACATTCATGTGTACTGTGCATTTTCAGATCCATACTTTAAATCAAAAAAGTAAGAGAGATCCATTTTGTTAAACTTCAATATTCATTTTGTTATTAAAACAAACGTCAAGGGTTAAATGTATTTTAAATATTCATTTTGTTATTAAAACAAACTTCAAGGGTTAAATGTATTTTAAATATTTAATTTAAAAGATAGTTTATAAATTTTAAAAAAAAAACTATTTATTTGGTCCAAAGTCAATATTTAATATTATTTAATTATCTATAAAGGTTAAATATTATTAATTAATCCAATTTAAAGGAGGTATTAGTGATTTACCTGTATCTCTAAAATTATTTGATAGTTTTCTAAACTTTAAAGGAGGTGGATATAATTTATTTTTGTATTTAGATTTGTATAACCTAATAAATATTATATTTGTGACTGTAAACTCTCAAAACTATGATAAAATCATCTTTTGCACTCATTTATAATGATTATTCTTTTATCAATAAAAATATAAAATTGCTATAAAATTTTTTAATATAAAGTTAACAATGTGTATTAAAGTTTATGCATTTCATATTAGAATTTAATATTTATTAATAAAATAATTTAGTTTCATTAACAGGAGATGGTTAGTACATAAGGTAGAAAAACCTAAAATCGCATGGCCTCAAGTCAATGGAGTCGTCTTTGAATTGGAAAAGGGAATTGAAGACATGAACCTCAAAGTCTTCCACTTCTTTTAGGGGAGAGGGAAACGGACAAGGACGTATTAATTCCAAAACGTCCTCCCACATGAAAATGATACCCATCGCCCGCCATATATGACTTACGTGGTTTGTTGCCCAATAATGTTTTATTTAGGTAGTATTTTACAAAATATTAACATGGGCTCAATATTAATGATGTAAAGTTTTATTTTAGAGTTTTCGACAATTTTAATTCTTAATATTTAGGGGTTCGATAATTTTATTTCTTAAACTTTAGGTTAACAAATTTAGTATTTATAATTTTAATTTATAACAATTTAAAAATAATTAACTGAAAAAATTAATGACTCAATGGTTGAAGGGAGCTATGAAGCCCACATTTATATAATATTTTTAATAGTTTTAGTTCTCAATATTTAAATATTTGATATTTTTAGTCTTTAAAAAATTTAGATAGACAAATCTAATTTTTAGAATTTCAATCTAATTTTTTGGACTGATGGCAATATTTGTTGTAGAATATGGATGGGAAGGATTGGCATTGAAAGCATGCAATATCTATAGCTATGGAATCCTCCTAATGGAAGTCTTTACAGGATGATATTTTTTATGAGAATATGAGCTTCAAGACTTGGGTAAATGATTCCATGCCTGATTCAATTCTTCAAGTCATAGATACTAGCTTGTTAAATCCAAACGAAGAATATTCCAATAAAACATTGGAGTGTCTATCATCAATCATGGAATGGGTCTTGAATTGTGTCCGGGAATCTCCAAAGGAAAGTCTTGTTATAAGTGATGTTGTTGATGCTCGCAAGAAGATCAAACTTAGATATGTTGAATATCACAGAGGTTAATAAATTGTTCCAAATGAATAATTTTGAGCCATGAAGCAAATATTTATTTCATGTGGGGTAACTTTCCATTGCTATATGAGTAATGTTGTGTTAAAAGGGGTAATAGAATTTCATGACATTATACCTTTGTGTTGTCAGTATCGTTTTTCCTGAATCATTTACATAACAAAAATTGCACATAAATATTTCATGTGTCAAAAGTAACCATTCTACGCGCGACAGCATTGTCCATACAAATTTTCTTTCATTGCATAATTCTTTGGTGCTGCAATTCTATTAGCAAGGCTTCTAAGGAGATGCAAGCTACAAGTTCTCTCCCTACAGTTCTTTTCTAATTTAATTGTTGGGTGTTGGCTGCTAATTGTAAGTATTAATAATTTTTAAAGATAAGTTCTTTTTTACCTCGAGTGCACAAAAATTTGAGTAGATTCCTCTAAGTTAAGGTCGAAATGGTATTAAATAGCAAACAATTATTTTTTATTTCTTTCGTGCCAAAAAAACAGATTCACTTTTAATTTAATATAATTTTTTAAATAAAAAGATACAACACACTTAATGCACAATTAAATATATAATTTTATATTTTTATATTTACTTTTAATTTAGTTTATACATCATTATCATTAATATGGTTAATACAAAAAACAAAGAAACTTTTTCATATTTGACTTTTCTGGGACAAAGGAAATAATATTTTACCAAATGAATGTCATGTTAATTATTTAAAAAAAAAAATCAAAGTGGATTCCTCTAACGTGGTGTCCGAATAGTACTAAGTAGCAGTTATTTTTAATATTTTATCATGCGTATACCGTGTTAGTTACTCAAAAAAATTCACTACAAATTTTAATTATAATGCCCGAGTTCAAACATCCCATAATCATAGTCTAAGTAAAATCAAGTACCCATCTATGTATTAATGTGACTATATTTTTACATTTATTTATTTCTGTATATAGATTTTGTTCCATGACTAATTCTAGAACAATGGAGTAGCGTTTTCAACAAGAAACAATAATATAAAATTAAATTATCTCTGGCAATAGATTTTGTGCAGCTATGGTTCGTAATTCGTTACATTAATCCTTGATGTTTGGGGTGAAGTTGAGTCAACTCAGATTTGGAAGCAAAAGAACGAAACGAAGAGGTGGGGCCGAATAAATAAAATTTCACCATCTCATAAGTTCAAAATTAGAATTGTTTTAGCTGGTGGGATTGATTTTTGGTCTTGCTCACCATAATTTCAGTCCGTAATATATTTAACATGGCAATTTTTACACTCTACTAAGTTAAAAGATTTTTTCTTAACGTAAATCATATATTTTTATATATAAAAGAGAGAGTGGTGGTTACTTTTTGTCATCTAGTTTTTCTCAAGTTGCAAGTTACTCTATGGCATAAGTGTAGTTTTTGAAGTTTTGTTATTATTTTTTAACATTTTTGTGAGTTTTAATTTGTTTTAAAAGTGTTAATATTATTTTTTTTATTTTAACATAAAAATTATTATTAATTATTGAATTTTTACTTTCAAATGTAGTCAATAGTCACAATATAAAATAAATCAAAACTTTTTTTTCGTTATGTATTGGGATTTATTTCCTACAAATTGTACATGCTCCTACAGGCCCACATCAATAATATATTTTGATTAGGACATTTGATTATATAATCTCACCAATGAGGGAGGCAAGGAGCCATTTTCATTGTTACTGTTCCAGGCTTTCAGTTGTAAAATTAGATTTGCTTGTTTATTACTCGATTTTGGTACTAACCTATAAATTTATAACGATCAAAGTTGAATCATTACCTTATTAGTTATTAGAGAAGCAAATTGAATATATATATATATATATATATATATATATATATATATATATATTGAATATAAACCAAATAGTTTTATAAATAAGTAAATAGTTACTTTATGTACATGCACAGATGCACCTTATTTGTACATGATATAAAAATAAATATGTGTTCTATACAATAAATTGTAGATTAAAAAATAAATAAAACTACACATTGGTAATTTGGCAATTGATATTTCAAATGTTTGACTTTTGAATTATTAATAATTAGCAGAAATTACAAGTAAAAAGTCCTAAATAAGTAAAGCTTTTATAATTATTAAATTAATAGTAACCAATCACTAATCACTTTGTGCCTTGTGGTTATTAACTTATTATTTTCAAATTACAAAGTTATACACTCAAATAAGACATAAATAAGTTATTAAGGAAGAGAATTGAGCTCTCGTATTTGTATACTATATATGTTTTTTCTCATTTTTTTCATTTATTTATCTATTTTTTTCATAATTTTTACACTTTTTAAATAAATTTACATTTAATCGTCTCCAACATTTAATCTTTTCCAATTTACTACACTATATAATAGGATATGCACATTGTTTGTATATAATTTATAAATATGTGTTGTATATAATAAAATGCAAATTAAAAATCACACATTGATAATTTTACAAATTATTTTAATTTTTAAAGTTTCACACACACATATATATAATACATCCAATATAATTTAACATCTTCTTGATATTATATGCATAGTATATATTTATTTTTCCATTTATATTATGGAGTTATACATATAATATATATACATATATATATACATATATATTCAAAATATTTGAATTTGGTTTTCGATTCGGGTTTAACCCGAAAACAGAATTGAAAACCGAATTCTAATTCGAGTTTCAGTTGAACTCGAATTACATTTACCAACCCGAAACCCAAACTGAGAACCAAAACCAAAATCCAAATTCAGTTTAAACCAAATACGGAAAAACCCAAATCCATATTGAAAAATTAGGTTTCGGTTTAGTCGGATATTCGGGTTGATCCAAAAATTGCACACCTCTAACTCCAATGGTTCTTTTGCTCTTCTGGCCTTCCTAGTTAGAAAGGAATCTATGTGCTACTTACCGAGAAGATATCCTTTGCATAGACGATTTCGACTATCTATCAAAGGTAAATCACCATATTTTTCTGGGCCAGTAATTTTAGCCCACGAAAATATAAGTGCCCAAATTGGAGATGCCATCATGCCATAGTCAGTTCTCAACCTTCAGCATCAGCATCGCTTGAAAACTGAACATGCTTTTTCTGATGAAGAGATATGGGAAACATCTGGTTCTTTGTCATTTGTATCTTTACGATCAACCTGTTATTTGTACTCTTGATAGTACAAATTCCATTATTTATGTTTACTTTGTGCCCCATTTCAGAAAGTTGTCCGACACTTAGTAAATTTCAAGAAAGTCCTAGCACAAAGAAAACATATGCTACGGTAATATTACTACCATCTTTTGATTCGATATTAATGTTACCTTTGCCCATCATGAGAATTTTTTATTTATTCCCCAAGCTGACATCACCAAGTTCTGTCTTGTCCAACCGTGTGAACAGTTTCTTCCGTCCAGTTATATGGTTATTGTAGCCGGAATCAAGGTACCATATGTTAGTATCGACTAGTTCTAATGTCTCTGTCTCATCTTTTTTGCGTGCAAGCACCATACTTTCTTTTGCATCAGCGGTGTTTGCATGCTCCTTTTGCTTGTAGGATAACTTCATCTGACATTCATTTTTTGTAGTGACCAAATCGGCTGCACCTATAACACTAGACATGCGACTTGACTTGCCCCATGTTTCCAGCAATTTATCTTTCTCAGTGGTGTTGTAGTTTCTACCTCTTTCACGACCACATCCACGGCCCCGACTACCTTGGTAGCTACCCTGACTTAGTTGATTCACTCGACTTTGCAATGCTTGCTGGGATTTGGACTGCTAGACTTCTGGTTCATTCGTTGTTCATGCGAACACAACGAACCCATCAACCACTCTAACATCATGGTTGATAGATCTTGTCCTTCCTCAATGGCTGCAATGACGTAGTCAAATCTTCCGGTCAGAAACCGTAACATTTTTTCTACGACATGCTAGTTGGTGAGTTCTTTAGAGTTAATCTTTAATTGATTAACGATGACTTGTACGCGATCAAAATACCCCAAGATTGATTCCGAGTCCATAATGCGTAGGGACTAAAATCACCTCAAAGTGTCCGCTTCACGCGATCATCACCTTTGTAGGATTTTTGCAAAATATTCCACGTAGCTTTTGCAGTTTTTGCGGTCGATGTTTTTGGAATATCGACTCCTTCATGACTTGAAAATTTGTGAACAACGCCTTTTGGTCCTTCTTCCGGGTCTCTATCAACAAGCTCTTCTTCTTCTTCTCCTTCTCCAAGACCTTGAATGTTTTGGAGTCGATCACATCGGTGTAACTGTTCTCGACCAGTTTCCATAAATTTTGCAATCTAAAGAACACCTTCAGCTATACTGCCCAGTTGTCAAAATTTTTTCCGTTCAATTTTGGGAGTTGTAATTAGACAGAATTTGAGAAGGCCATTTGCTCTGATACCAACTGTTGGAATCAGAAATTGATTCACAAATTTCTATTTTAAAAAAAAAAAACAGTACAACTTTTGGACAAACACTAATATTGTTGTAAAAGAAAAAGAAAGTGTGACAATTTTTTTACTATTGCAATAGCTTTGCCAACACTTTATCACCACACCACTCACTTTTTAAACATGTCTAACTATTCTATTTATAAGTATCAAAATCCTTGAAGTGTCCAATTTGCTTATGACAAACCATCACCAATTAGTCTCCAATTTGAACTTTATTTTTTCAATTACTTCTTCAATTTGAAGACATTTCAAAGCTAAATTTATTAATATTTTGACTTTCCAAAAATATTTTAATATTTTCAACAATAATCCATTCTTTAATGAAAGGGGAGAAAACCATTAAAATCGTGACCATGTATTGATGTCATATCTATGATCTATCCTCCATGTTCTTCAAATGCTGATCTAAGGCTTTGGGGATGTCACTTACTAACAAGGGACATGCCTTCCCCTTCAACGCTGTGAGGTTTATAGTGGGTGTCCAATTATATTATAGGTCATTTGAAGATGGTGGATAAAACAATTAGGCCTATATCCCTGACCAATGCTTTCGTAAACGCAATCATCACCCCAACGGGAATGGCGAAATAGGGACACAAACACAAAGGCCAAAGTTCCCAGTATGCACACTACAAAGAAAGCAACAGAAATAATCTCCCAACACCAATGTTTGATTAGAAACTCTGATATGAACGTTCCTCCCGCTCGATAGTCTAGTGCACAATTACCAATCTTGACCTACAAAGTCAAGAGTCAATATTAATTAATTAGCGGTAAAAAGTTAAATGCCATTAATTTATTCAATTTCAAAGGTATTAGTAATTTCCCTATATCTCTAAAGTTATTTGATAGTTTTTTCAAACTTTAAAGGAGGTGGATATAATTTACCTTTTTGTTAAGATTTATATAACCTAATAAATGTTATATTTATAACGGCTAACTTTCAAACATATGATAAGCTCATTTTATCAAATTATCTTTTGCACTCATTTATAATGAATATTTTTTTATCAATAAAAATATAAAATTGCAACAAAATTTTTTTGATATAAAGGTAACTAGATCTATTAGAGTTTATGCATTTCATATCAAGGTTTAATATTTGTTAATAAAACAATTTCATTTCATTAATAGAACATAGTTAGTACAAAATAAATCGGATAAAAAAATTTGAACTTGTGAAATGTTTGATCACTAAAGTTGATCATGATCCATCATTTTTCTAAAGCTGCGAAAGCCAAAAGGGAAGGCAATTCATATTGTCGCACCTTCCCATCTTCTTTCGTGAAAAACATTGGGTAAATTACATCTACTATCCTTATGTTTTGTAAAAACTATCAATTAAATCCCGAGAGTTGGACAATTACCAATACCCATTAAATTTGATAAAATTCATAATATTTAACCCCCCTTAAGGAGGTATTGATAGTTTTGCCAAATTTCAATGTTCGATTAGTAATTTACACGAACCACAGAGGTAATAGATGTAATTTACCCAAAAACATTTTATCTCCAATGTGATTCCCGTGGCCTCAAATCAATGGAGTCGTCTTTGAATTGGAAAAGGGAAGTGACGACATGAACCTCAAAGTTTTCAACTTTTTTTGGTGCGTTTTTTGGTTGGGGTATTTTAAATTCCAAATTGTATTTTCCACATCGAAATAACATACGCGGTTTGTTACTTTTAGGTTGATTAATGTTTTATTTAGGTACTATTTTACAAAATATTAACAATGTCTCAAGATTAATAATGTAAAAAAAAAATAAACTTTATAAACTTTTCTTTGCTCTCAAAAAATAAGTCTATTTTAAAATAAAGTTTCTAAAATTATTCTTGCTAATTTTATACTCTCTCCGTGCTAAAAAAAGAGTTTATTTTTGTTTAGGTATCATTTTTTTATTAATTATTAGGTACAACACACTTAAAGTACCAATTAATTGTATATTTTATATTTTTATTATTACTCTTTTAATTATGAGTATACACCACAATTATTAGTAAAAATATTTTAAAATTTTGATTTAAAAGTAAACTCTTTTTTTTAGATAAAAAAATTTTGAAAGTGATTTTTTTTTAAGGAGAAAGTATATGTAAATATTGAGTACCCATATTTAAAACGTAAAATAAACTTTTTCTTTTTTAATACAAAAGTTCCACCGCAAAGCCCGCCATCAATCAAAGTAGGCAGTCAAGTAGTCAACCCGTCAACGTCCTCCCCAACTGTCCTACATGAGTCAACTTATTTCAGTCTACTCTTCTTCATCGAAAAGCCAAGGGCTGAACCGCTAAAGCAGAAGCAATAATGCAGCAAACCTTGGCTTTGAAAGTTTAATATTTCCTTTAAATTTCTCATGCTGTGACTTCAACAAACCTTAACCACATTCATAGATACACTGCATTTTCAAATTCATACTATAGGCTCATCTTCTTGCAATGGACGGACAGTGCCTCGTACTTCTTTTGATACAATGGCTAATTATGACTTGCTGCATGGCCATGAAACCAACAAACATTGCCACTGATCAATCTGCCCTTCTGACCCTGAAAGCCCACATCACCTCTGACCCTTCCCAAATCTTGTCCAGTAGCTGGTCTTCTGTTGCTTCATCCTCCTCTGTCTGTGGCTGGATTGGAGTCCAGTGTGGCCCTCGCCACCGCAGAGTAACTGCTTTGAATATTTCAGGCATGTCTCTTACTGGCACCATTCCTCCACATTTGGGTAACCTCTCATTTCTTGTTTCTCTTGACATGACAAGCAACTATTTCCATGGAAATCTGCCTCAAGAGTTATCACGATTACGCAGAATAAGGTTCATCAGTTTAGGCTCCAACAACTTTACTGGACGACTTCCTACGTGGTTTGGACCGCGGCTTCAAGTCTTAGCTTTGTCTCAAAACGAATTTAGTGGTCTTATTCCTTCTTCCATCTCTAACCTGTCGAAATTAGAATATCTGAACTTTATGGGTAATTTCCTCACAGGAAAGATTCCTGAAGAGATTGGGAATCTCCATAGGTTGACATATCTGAACCTTCAAAATAATCAACTTGTTGGTTCCATACCTTCAGCCATCTTCAACATCTCAACATTGGAGGATGTTGGTTTTACACAAAATAACTTGACAGGAAGTCTTCCACTTGATATTTGTCACAATCTTCAAAGTTTCAAAGGGATTTATCTTTCTTTCAATCACTTAAGTGGACAAATCCCACCAAGTTTATCCCATTGTTCGCAGCTTCAGATACTGTCGTTGTCATATAACAATTTCAGTGGGCTCATACCAAAAGAACTTGGCAACCTGGAGATGCTAGAGGCATTATGGCTTGGAGGGAACAATTTACAAGGTATAGCCACACATTCTAACCTTTAATCCTTTTGGATGATGTTTAACTTGCTTAAACAATGCCAAGGCCGAAAATCATTTTCTTGTTGCTAACAAATGTAGCTTGAAATCATTATTAATACTTTGGTCGTTTAGTTACAATTCTTGGACTTGTACTGGAATTAGAAGTATATAATTTAAAGAATCACTCCATCCTAACAAGAAGGGAAGAAAGGAAAAAAACACTCTTTTCCTCTTTGTTATGGTTGCACGTGTCTTTGTTAAATATTTAGGTGGGAAAAGATTTTTCAAATTACTAATAATTCTTCTGTAAAATTGGAAGGTGTGATTCCGGGGGAGATTGGCAATCTTTGTAACCTCAAGGAGTTTGGTATCGAAAGCAACAGCATTTCAGGTTCCATACCGAAAGAAATTGGGAATTTGTCTATACTCAATAGTCTTCATTTTGCCCATAATTTCTTAACAGGTTAGCTTGGTTTGGTAGACTGGGAATTTGAATTTAAAAAAGTAATCTATTTGCTTTGTTTAGTTCATTTTGGAAAGTATTCCATTTGTTGTGTTTGTTTTAGGTGGTGTTTGGTTTGTGGGTTTAGTTGGTAATGGATTGGAATGGGTTCAAATTCTATTGTTTGGTTTGTGGGTTTGGAATAAATGGGAATGGAATAAAACTAGTATTGGTGGGCTTTGATGAAGGGGAGGGGGTTGGGTGTTGGGCTTTGTTGGGAAAGGTTTTGATCAAAACAACGTTGTTTCTCTACAAGGCTGAATTTTTTTTTTAAAGCTGATCAAAACGACGTCATTTTGATCATTTTTTGTTTTTAAAAAAAAAATGTCAACTGCAATGGGCAGGCGCTAAATGTAATGCCCATGGCAAACCCACCCCTAGTTTGCAATGGGCATTTTACCTTTTTTTTTTAAATTTCACCAATGACTAGAAAATATTTTTCTTTACAAATTGAAATGCACTTTGCATATTTTTGGTACAATATCTGATTTTATTAAATGTAATATAATGTAAAATAATAATATACTTATTATAATATTAATATTAAATTTTAATATAAAATCTATTAATAAATTTTGAATCCAATCCAGAAAAATAATAACAAACAACATAATTACTATCATTCCATTCCATTCCATTCCAAACATTTCCTTCTATCAAATCCATTCCATTCCTAAACTTACAGTTTATACAAAAAAATAAGGAAAATATGTGCAACAATTGAGAATTTTCTGTAGTTACTAAAAGTTGTTATTCTTATGACTTTTCTTACAATTTTAGTTTAAATAAACATATTTCTAAACTTTAATATTATTTGGTCTGCTTTTTCTTTTTGAACTTTTACATGTCTTTTATTTTTTAAGTATTACGCATATACTCCCTCCATTCCAAAAACAAAGTCCACTTTCGTTTAAATACAATTTTTTATTAGTTATTAAATACAACACACATTACGCACCAACTAAATATATGGTTTTACATTTTTATCCTTACTTTTTAATTGTGAGTATATATACACAATTTAAAATTTGAGATAATGTCATTTATCTCCCTCGTGCTTTAGTAATATATCAACTATCTCAGTGGTTTTGAAAAATATCAACCAACCCCCTTGACTAATACTCAACTTAACTGTAGTTGGCAAAAAGACAAAAAGCCCTCAGGGAGCTAATTGTTATTTTTCAAAGTCACGGGGGGCTAGTTGATATATTACAAAATCTCAAGGGAGGTAAATGACATTGACTCTAAAAAAATGAAAAAAACAAAATTTAAATTCAAAAATTTAATAAAATTATGTAAAATTTTGTTAAAAAATTTAATGTAAAAAGATAAAATTCTGTTTTTGCCAGAACAAGAACCAATCTTTATGTTTTTTAAATAAGCTTTCCTCCACTTAATAGATAACCATTTAATACTAATGGAAAATGGCTTCTCATCTTGATTTGAATGGAGTTGGCTGAGAAAAACCATAAAATTCATCCATAATCAAATGGAGGGCTACATTCACTATTTTAAAAAATAATAAAATCTATGCTATCCCTTAGTATTCTTTAAATTTTATTAAATTTTTATTTTTAAATTTTGTCTTTTTAGTTTAAAAAAATTATTATAGAATTTAAATAATTTTATTACTTTTTTTTTAAATTTCATATTTTTTGTCTTTTTAAAAGTTTAATAAAAACTTTTAAACTATATCAAATTTATATCAATAGCCCCCCGTAGTTTTGAAAAATAACAACTAGGCCCCTAAGGGTTTTTCTCGTCTTCTTGTCAACTACAATTAAGTTGACTGTTAGTCAAGGGGATTGGTTGATATTTTTCAAAACCATGGGGGGCTAGTTGATATATTACAAAACCTTGAGAGAGATAAATGATATTATCTCTTAAAATTTTTGATATTATTACTAATGATATTTTAGGAATTTGGTTTGAAAGTATACTTTTTTTGGGACTATGAGAGTAATATTCTATTTTAATTATTGTTAGTTTTAACTTTTTATTTTAAAAAATTATTAAATTTGAGAACTTTTTTATATTCAAATTCATAATTTATTAAAATTTAAAATTACATATATATATATTTTTTTAAATTTTTCCCCTTAAATTTTTGAATTGTGGGTTGATTTAATCTTAAATGGGTGTATATTATTTTCTTGTTTTCTTTTCCTTCAACACCCCCTCCCCTTTCAACCCTAAATGCTCACTTTTCTAAATGCCGAGAACTTGCATTAATATACTAGCATATCACAACTGATAGGTGTAATAACTGAAGAGATATCCAACCTTCACAAATTGGAGCTCCTTTCTTTTAATTCCAATGACTTAAATGGGTCGATACCAATGAGGATCTTCAACCTTTCAACATTGAGGGTGGTTGCATTATCGTTCAATGACCTCACTGGCAGTCTTCCATCAAACATTGGACATCAATTGCCTAATTTAGAAATATTTATTCTTGACAACAATGAAATTAGTGGGGATATACCAGCTTCAATTGCAAATTGCTCTAAACTGACAATTCTCTCTCTTCAATCAAACCAATTCAGTGGCTCAATTCCAAAATCTTTTGGGAACCTTGAACTTCTAGAAAAACTAAATCTTGTTAATAACCATTTGACAAGTGATCCAACATCGTTGGAGTTGGATTTCCTTACTTCTTTAACAAAGTGCAAGTTTTTGGAGATCATAGAGCTAGGATATAATCCACTCATTGGGATTCTCCCAAATTCCATTGGAAATCTTTCTACTTCCCTTCAATATTTTGAAGTATCAGCGACGAAAATTAGAGGCCCCATCCCATGTGGAATTGGCAACCTAAGCAGTCTGATATGGATTTCTCTAGAATATAATCAGTTGAGTGGAGCTATTCCAAGAGCAATCCAGGACTTAAAAAACCTTCAAGTATTGTCTCTTGAGCGAAACAAACTTGGGGGAACTCTGGATAAATTTTGCAACATGCAAAGACTAGAAGAGTTGTATCTAAGCCAGAACCAAGTTTCAGGGCCAATTCCAGATTGTTTTGGCAACATGACTTCTCTAAGGAAACTTTACCTAGATTACAACTTACTGACATCTAGTATTTCCAGAAGCTTGTGGAAACTCAAAGATCTTCTGGAGCTTGTCCTTGCCTCAAACTCCTTAAATGGATCATTGCCTATTGAGATTGGAAATTTGAAGGTTGCAATATCGATGGATTTGTCCATGAATCAAATATCAGGGGCCATTCCCAACACATTGGCTGATTTACAGAACTTGGAAAACCTTTCTTTAGCAAACAACCAACTACAAGGATCCATACCAGAATCATTTGGGAAATTGTTAAGCTTAACATCCCTGGACTTGTCGCATAACAATCTCTCAGGGTTGATCCCTACGTCATTGGAGGCACTTCAATATCTGAAATTGTTTGACGTTTCTTCTAATCATTTAAAGGGTGGAATTCCTTCTGGGGGTCCTTTCAAAAACTTCACAAGTGAATAATTCACTTCCAATGATGCATTATGTGGAGATCCAAAATTCAATGTCCCACAATGCCAAACTAATCAAGAGCATCGATTAAAAGTGAAAAAAGTACTTCTACTCACACTGATACCACTTGTGATAGCTCTTTTGGTTGTCCTCTCCTCAGCATTTGTTTTTTTTAGATATCAAAGGAAAAGTGAGTTTTCAAATGCAATAGAGGTGTCAACCGTATTGACAACAAAAAGAATTTCTTATTATGAACTTCTGCAAGCAACGAATCAATACAGTGAGAGCAACCTTCTTGGCTCAGGTAGTTTTGGATCAGTTTATAAAGGGATTCTTAATGATGGAAAGTCTGTGGCTGTCAAAGTATTTAACTTACAACTCGAAGGTTCACTCAAGAGTTTTGATGTAGAATTTGAAGTGCTCTGTAACATTCGTCATCGAAATCTAGTGAAAGTCATCAGCAGTTGTTCCAACCAGGAATTTAAAGCTGCATCGAATACATACCCAATGGGAGTCTTGACAAATGGTTGCACTCTGACCATCATTTCCTAAATATGTTGCAAAGATTGAACATGATGATCGATGTCGCATGCGCTTTGCAATATCTACACCAAGAATATTCAACTCCCTTGATCCATTGTGACTTGAAGCCGAGTAATATCCTTATTGATGAAGACATGGTTGCCCATGTAAGTGACTTTGGAATTGCGAAGTTTTTGGGAAATGATGAAAGCTCTATATTAACTAGAACCTTAGCCACAATTGGTTACATTGCACCAGGTAAACTTATTGACTCTGTTTTTTGTTTTCTTTCATTTATGAATTTATCACCTTATGTAATTTTTTGGACTGATGGCAATATTTGTTGTAGAATATGGAAGTGAAGGATTGGTATCGAAATCATGCGATGTCTATAGCTACGGAATCCTCCTAATGGAAGTCTTTACAGGAAGAAGGCCTGATGATGAAATTTTTGATGAAAATCTGAGCTTCAAGAGTTGGGTAAATAATTCCATGCCTGATTCAATTGTTCAAGTCATAGATACTAACTTGTTAAATCCAAGTAAAGAACATTCCAATGACATGTTGAAGTGTCTATCATCAATCATGGAATTGGCCTTGAGTTGTGTCCGAGAATCTCCAAGGGAAAGGCTTGTTATAAGTGATGTTGTTGATGCTCTCAAGAAGATCAAACTTAGGTATGCTGAATATCACAGAGGTTAATAAATTGTTACCACATATCATAGCATGCTTTTTCGTGATTTTTGAGTTTACAAAAAGCAAATTATTCATAATTGGAACAAAAGATCAGTAATGAAAAGTGCCAGCTCTATTGTTCAAATGGATAATTTTGAGCCATAGAGCAAATATTTGTATCATGTGAGTAACTTTTCATCGCTATATGTGCAATGTTGTGGTAGTGTTTTTTTTTCTTATAATTTTTATGGTAAAAAAGGTAATGAAATTTCATGACATTATAGCTTTACTCTGCCAATATTTTTCACTTAACAAAATTGCTCATAAATATTTCTTGTGTCAAAAGTAACCATTAGTATTGTCCATACAATTTTTTTCTTTCGTTGCATAATTCTTTCGTGCTGCAATTCTATTGGCAAGGCTTTTAATGGGATGCGACCTACTAGTTTTCTCCCTGCGATTTTTTCTAATTTAATTGTTGGGTGTTGGTTGCTAATTGTATAGATTAATAATTTCTAAAGATAAGTTCCTTTTCACCTCGAGTACACAAAAATATGGTTAGATAGATTCCACTAACATAGCATTGAAATGGTATTAAACAACAATTATTTTTCACTTTCTCCATTTCAAAAAAAAAAATTACTTTTAATTTAATACAACTTTTTTTAAAATTATAAAATCCAACACACTTAATGCATAATTAAATTATAATTTTACATTTTTATCTTTATTTTTTACATTGGATTATAAATTTTTATAATTACTATGGGTAATAAAAGAATTTTACTTCCAAAACATATTCTTTTTTGGGTCAAAAAGAAATTTTAAATTAGATTTTTTTTTTGGACGAAGGAAGTAATATTTTACCAGATGAATACCACGTTAATTATTTAAGAAAATAAAAAATCAAAGTGGATTCTTCTTACATGGCATTCGAATAGTACTAAATAACAGTTATTTTTTAAATATTTTTTCATATGCACATTATGTCAATTACTTAATCAATTTACCATAAATTTTCATTATAATAAGCCAAGTTGAACTATCCCACAATCATAGTGCAAGTGAAATCATGTATCCATCTATGTATTAATATGATTATATATTTAAATTCATTTATTTATGCATATAGATTTTGTTCCATGACTAATTCTAGAACACAGGAGTAGTGTTTGAACAAGAAACAAGAACCTCATTAAATTATTTCTTTCTAGCAATAGATTCTGTGTTGCTGTGGTTCATAATTCATAATTCATTACATTGATCCTTGATGTTTGGGCCTTTGGGGTGAATTCAAAAGAATTAAATGAGCCATATGAGGCGAAAATCTTACGTACAGATCTGTAAGGTGGCAATAAAAGTGGCGTATCTGTCAACTTTTTTACTATCACCTCCAAAAACCCAAACTCCACCTTATGCTGAGTCAGCTTGTGGCGAATAAATAAAATTTATCAACTCATAATTTCAAAATTAGAATTATTTTTGACGGCGGAATTGATTTTTGGTCTTTCTCATCGTAATCTGGCATTGTCCACTTTAGATCTAGTTAGATCTAGATATCACTACATACTATCCTAAAGATAAATTCAAAGGATAAACAATAATAATATCAAATGAGGTCCCCATTGTTTCATTTGACATCCAATAGCCTCATAATCTAACCCTTCGTAAAAAAGTTGGTTACCACAGCATTTATCTTGAGTTTTTTACTTGAATATTAATTTTTTAATATTAATTAAGTAAATATTAATATTTTTATAATGTTTCAAAATTTTGAATAGATATCTAAAATCGACATCTCGTCTATCAACTTCAAGCAAAATTTAAAAAAAAAAAAAAATTCTTCTCTCCCCTTTTTCCTCTCATCCCACAAACTCTATTTTTATTCCCTCTTCTTCCCTCCCCCCGCCCAAGTCGACATTCCTCACCCCTCAACCCCCTCCCACGGCAGCCCCAGCCCCAGCCCCGCCACATCCCTGCCCCCTCCTTGGCACTCCCAGCCCCACCCATCACCCTCACCCCCACTCATGGGCAGAATCTCTAGTCTTGCCCCTTCCCTCCCCCCTCACCCCAACTCCCTAGGCAGAACCTCTCCCCTTTCTCCAAAATCTCAATTTTGTAGCCCAAAAAAAATAATAAACCTTACATTTTGGGGAAAAAAAAAAAGAAGTAGGAGGCAAACAAATTTGATGAATGTAAATTATTTTTATACTATGGAGAATAAAAAATAAGACTTGTGGGATGAGAGGGAAAAAGGGGGAGAAGAATTTTTTTTAAAATTTGGTTCTAGATTTCGACTTCAAAGTCGATTCTTCAAAAATCTACATCAATACTTTTTGAATAATATTTAAAACAACAATATTTTTTAAATTTTGAAAAAAAAAAGTAATATTCACTTAAAAAACTTCATTTAACTATAATAGAAGAACAAAAAATCTAAACTAAACTCTAATTAATATTAATTAATATTGACAGAAAGAAAAAAGAGAGGCAGACAAGGTCCCTTAACCTTTGATGCATAGAACGAAAAGGTAATGTATTAAACATATTAAATACTCCTACTAAGGTGAAAACTTAAAAGCAGCAAAAGAGAAAGATCAGCCCCAAAAAAATTGTGTTATGGGGAAAACCAAATCATGGCTTCAGCCTACCCATACTCCATCATAGTTTTATGCTCACGTGCACCCATGCTGCAAATAGTGTATGCAACCTCGAGTTTCACAAGCTTCCTTTTTTTTTTTTTTTTTTTGCAGTTCCATTTTTTTAGTAGCAGAGTTCATTTTGCTTCGATTTCTTAATTGTTGTGTCGTTGAATGCCTCACAATTCTATTGTTGTTGCTATCTTTTGTGGTACATTTGATTCTTGTGGTTTGTGGCACCAAAGAATGCATTCTGTGCTTTTTTTTATTTCGTAATCATGAAATTCGATACATATTAAAGTGAAGGAAGACGTTCAAACAAGAAAAATGTTTATGGTGAATATTACACTATGATATGAGAAAAGATATAATAATCACTGACAAGTTTCAAAAAAAATTAAAAATATACATAGATTAAAAAATTTCCAAATAAAGTAATCTTTCGAACTATTGCTAGTAGATTGAAATATGGCAATAACAATTTTTTACAATCTACTAAGTTAAAGATTTTGGTTTTAGTAAATTATATACATCTCTTATAAGATTCAGCATAACTATTAAATGAATTTTTAAATTTAAACAAACTAATAACACTTTCAACGGTTAATCGAATAAGTAAAATGACAACAAAAAAATCAATTTAGAAAAATAACATGTACTATTGAGATTTGTTTTTATTATGAAATGACTTTTAAAGTTTTAAAGTTTATTAAATAAAATTTAATAACTTCTATTTTTCATTGTTTATTTTTTTTCTTTTCATTCCATGACGAATCATTTCATAATCTTTATTTTATATCATAAATCACACAATTTAAAAAGTAATAATGATATAATATCAATATATACCTTTAGAATTTTTGAAAACTAATTAATAAAAAGTGATTATCTTATTATTTTTCTATCTCCAAATAAACTTTTAAGAAAAATAATTATTTTTTTACATTTCTTGCATTTTTTTTAAATTATTAGAATTTCATGTGGTTGTTGTAAAATTATGAATTATGAATTATGTTTATTAGATTAAATTTGACTTGTTTAAACGGAAATGAAAAAATAAGCATAATAAAATATTACAATATTTAAATTCTATATGTACTTTGGTGAGTTGTCAAGTCGTTAAATTGTGTAGATAATTGTTATAATTGTGTTAAATTTTAATTATCAATAAGTGTTTTTAGAATTTTTTTTCACAATAAATAAAGAAGAAAAAAGTAAAAGAGATTTATTTTGTTAAATATTGATGTTCGTTTCCTTATATATTCAAACAAATCTCAAGGGTTAAACATATTTCAAATATTATAATTTAAACAAATCTCAAGGGTTAAACATATTTCAAATATTATAATTTAAAAGATAGTTTATAAATTGTTTTAAAAAAATTAACTAGGGCCGTGCATTGTATGGTGATGTTTGAATGGATTATGTACATTGATTTCGCCATCCTCCATGTTCTTCAAATGATGATCTAAGGCTTTGGGGATGCCATTTACTAACAAGGGACACGCCTTCCCCTTCGACTCTGTGAGGTTTATAGGGAAAATTTGCAAAAATAGCACCTTTTCCATGCTTTAATGAAATATAGCAGAGTAACAAAATCTCTTGCTAAACGAGCAGGTCAACATAGTTTGACTAAGTGAAAAGACCCAAATGCTTATTTACAAATGATGAAAACATCGCGCCTAAAGTAGTTCATTCTTCTTCACTTGCAAACTTCACTCCATCACGCCTATTTGAATTTCCCTGCCCATTCATCTTCCTTTTTCATCGATTCAACATCCCATTTCACACATTCCATTCCATTATCATCTGTATCAATGGCACATATGCGAGGAGGACTGGCATCTTCAAGCAAAAAGGTCGCTGCTATGGAGAAAACATTGCAACAGCCGACGAACCAAAGTATTTCCTTCTGGGTGTCTGTTAGTTTGGTCATAATCCTCTTCATATTGGCTTCATAGTAACAGTATTGAGAAACCTGGGCGTTGAAAAAATCACCCTGAATGACTATTTGAGAGGGTCTTGCACGAAATAAAGCAAATCAGTATAGTGCTCAATGTAACAATGAAATGCTCGATATAGTGCTCAACATTGATGATGCTTGATATAAGTTGACTAAGTGCTTGATAAGTGTTTGACATAGTGCTCGACATTGATGATGCTCAATATAAGTTGACTAAGTGCTTGATAAGTGCTCGATATTGATGATGCTCGATATAAGTTGACTAAGTGCTGGACAAGTGCTCGACATAGTACTCGACATTGATGATACTCGATATAACTTGACTAAGTGCTCGACATAGTGCTCAACAAGTGATCGACATAGTGCTTGATATTGATGATGCTTGATCACAACTAAGTGCACAAGAACTGATTGAGCAGGTGCTCGACCAATGTTCATCATTCAATCGTGCTCGATTGTTTTGAGCACATGCTCGACATGGTGGTCGAGACATTGTGAAATTTTTTTGACTCTTTTTCAACATATACTCGACCAATTTCTCATGAAAACCCAGTTCAAATTTAAACAAAACCCTATCGCAATCGTATTTATTTTCTAAAATCCATAATCAATATACAGACGCCGATCCTCCTCACGTTTTCTTCTCTATAGCGGCGAACTTTTTGCTTAAAGACGCCGGTCCTCCTTGTGTGCGTGCTATTGATGCAGACGATAGACGATAATGGAATGAGTGAGATGAGAATTGTGAATCGATGAAGAAGGAAGAAGAATGAACAAAAAATTCGAAGAGGCATGATGAAGTGGAAGAATGAAGTGAAGAAGTCTTGAACAATACTTTAAGCACAATGTTTCTCATTTTTTTGTAAATAGAGGGGCATTTAGATCTTTTCATTTGGTCAAACTACGTTCATCTACTATTTTGGTAAGAAATTTTTAACAGCTGCTAAATTTCATTTGGACATGTGAAAATGTGCTACTTTGGCAAATTTCCCTGTTTATAGTGGGTGTCCAATTATATTATAGGTCATTTGAAGATGGTGGGTAAAACAATTAGTCCTGTATGCATGACCAATGCTTTCGTAAACGCAATCATCACACCAACGGGAATGGCGCAATTGGGACACAAACACAAAGGCCAAAGTTCCCAGTATGCACACTACAAAGAAAGCAACAGAAATAATCTCCTTCACCACTCGATAATCAACAGTGAATATTAATTAATGAGCGTTGGAAAGTTAAATGTTATTAATTTATCTAATTTAAAAGTATTAGTAATTTCTTTGTATCTCTAAAGTTATTTGATAGTTTTTTTAAACTTCAAGGAAGGTGGATATAATTTACTTTTTTGATCAAATTTATATAACCTAATAAATATTGCATTTATAACTGTAAACTCTCAAACATATGATAAGATCATCTTATCAAATTATCTTTTGCACTCATTTATGATGACTATTTTTTTATCAATGAAAATATTAAATTGCAATAAAAAATTTTTGATATAAAGTTAACTACTCTATTAGAATTTATACATTTCATATTAGAATTTAATATTTATTTACAAAATTATTTTATTTTATTCATAAGACATAGTTAGTATTCAATAAATAAGATAGCAAATTGAAACTTGTAGAGTGTTTGATCACTAGAACTGATAGTGATCCATCATTTTCTAGAGCTGCGAAAGCCAAAAGGGAAGGCAATTCACATTGTTGTGCCTTCCCATCTTCTTTCGTGAAAAATATTTTATCTCCAATGTGATTCCCGTGACCTCAAATCAATAGAGTCATCTTTGAATTTGAAAGGGCATTGAAGACATAAACCTCAAAGTCTTCAACTTTTTTGGGTGGGAGTATTTAAAATTCCAAATTGTACTTTCCACATCAAAATGATATACGCGGTTTGTTACTTTTAGGTTGATTAATGTTTTATTTAGGTACTATATTACAATATCGCCAATATGATGGTATTAATTCCAAATCGACCTTCCCACATGGAAATGAGACCCATCCCCCGCCATTATGACTTCCGCGGTTTGTTACCAATAATGTTTTATTTAGGCACTATTTTACAAAATATTACATTGGCTAAATGCTAATGATCTAAAGTTTTACATAGGAGTAGTGTTTTGAATGAGAAAAATACCCTAAAATTAAATTATTTTTGGCAATAGATTCTGTGTTGTCATCAATCGTAATTTGTTACATTGATCCTTCATGTTTGTAGGGAAACTGAATCAACTCAGATTTTGGAAGCAAAAGAACAAAACGAAGCGGTGTGGCCGAATAAATAAAATTTCTTAACTCATAATTTCAAAACTAGAATTGTTTTAGATGACTAAATTGATTTTCGGAGTGCTCCCCATAATCTCGCACTGTTATAGAGTAGATCTGGATTTCACTACGTAATGTGTTTAACATGAGAGTTTTTACACACTACTAAGTTAAAAGATTTTGTTTAAGGTAAATTATATGAATCTCTTATAAGATTTAGTGAAACCACTATTAAATGAATTTTGAAGTTTAAAAAAACTTTTAACACTTTATGACGGTTAAGAAAATAAGTAAAATGATGGAAAAAATTAAGAGGTAACTGACAAAATGGTCTCTCACAATCCTTCCAATTATCTTTTTTATCCCTTATATTTAAAATAATTAAAAAAATTTTTAATATTTTCATAGTGTATGATTTTAGTCATCTATCATAATTTCATCTAATTTTCTATCAGAATGACAGTGTTACTATGACTAAAATTTGATGGAAAATTGGATAAAGTTGTGACAGAGGACTAAAAAAAGTACACTAATAAAATGTTATGGATATTTTTTCATCGTTTTAAATATTAGAGATAAAAAAGATTATTCGCCAATTTGTGAGAGGCCATTTTGTCGATTACCTCAAAAATTAATTTAGAAAGAAAACATATACTATTAAGGTTTGTTTTAATTATGAAATGATTTCTAAAGTTTTAAAGTTTTATTAAATGAATTTAATAACTTCTATTTTTTATAGTTTATGTTTTTCTTTTCCTTTCATTTTCTTCCCATGACGAATTATTTCATAATCTTTATTTTATATCATAAATCAAACAACTAAAATACATGCCTTTGGAATTTCTGAAAAATAATTAATAAAAAGTGCTTATCTTATTATTTTTCTATCTCTATAAACTTTAAGAAAAATAATTTTTTTTTACATCTCGTGCAGTTTTATTTTAGTTGTAAAATTATGAATTATATTTATTAGATTGAATTTGAATTGGTTGAATGGAAATGAAATAATAAGTATAATAAAATATTACAATATTTAAGCTCTATATGTATTTTGTTAAGTTGTTAGGTTGTTATATTGTTTAGATAATTGTTAAAATTGTGTTAAATTTTGATTATCAATAATTTTTTTAAAAATTCTTTTGACAGTAAGTAAATAAGAAAAAAAAAAGAGAGAGATATATTTTGTTAAACTTGAATGTTTGTTTTGATATGGAAACAAACCTAAGGGGTTAAATGTATTTTAAATATTATACTTTAAAAGGTTGTTTAAAATCTTCCAATAAAAAACTATTTATTTGATCAAAAATCAATGGTTAATATTAGTTAATCAATACTGAGAAGTTAAATGTTATTAATATAATCCAATTCAAAGGGGTATTAGTAATTTTTGTGTCTCTTGAAATTGGTTTGATCGTTTTCCTAAACTTAAAGGAGGTGAATATGATTTACATTTGTTTTAGATTTATACAACCTAATACGTATTGTATTTATAACTGTAAATTCTCAAAAATAGGATAAAATAAATTATCTTTTGCACTCATTTCTAATTATTTTTTTTATTAATGAAAATATAAAATTGCTATATAAAATTAACAAGGCCTATTAAGTTTATGCTTTCATATAATATTTATTAATAAAATACTATTAGTACCCAATAGATAAGTTAGAGGATTTAAACTTGTGAAGTGTTTGATCACTCAAGTTGATCGTTATCCATCATTTTCCTAGAGCTACGAAAGCCAAAAGGGATGGCAATTCGCAGTGTTGTGGCTTCTTTCCTTCTTTCCTTCTTTTGTGAAAAACATCTTATCTCCAATGTGACTCGTGTGGCCTCAAATCAATGGAAAGAAGATATGAACCTAAAAGTCTCAACTTTTTTGGTGGGAGTATTTTAAATACCAAAATGACATTCGCCGTTTGTAACCTATAGGTTGATTAATGTTTTATTTAGGTACTATTTTACAATATATTAACAATGGCTCAACATTAATATGGAAAAAAGTACACTTTATAAACTTTTATTTGCTCTCAAAAAATAAATTCATTTTAGAATAAAAATTCTAAAACTATTCTTAACTTTTTATTAGTTATTATATAAACACACTTAATGCACTAACTAATTTTATAATTTTATAATTTTATCCTTATTTTGTAAGTATACACAATTATTATTAGTAAGAATATTTTAAAATTTTAATTTGAAAGTGAATTTTTTCGCTTTTTTACAAGAAAAAATTTTAAAAGTGGAGAAGGAGTGTATGTAAATGTTGATGACCTATATTTAAAACATAAAATAAACTTTAAAAAAAAATACAAAAGAAGTACCACTACAACCCCCCTCCGTCAATCAAGGAAAGGCTAGTCAAGTCGTCAACCCGTCAACGCCATCCCCAAACTGTCCAATATGGAGTTATTTCTCTAAATATTGATTCAAAAAAATTAAATAAATATTGTTTTTTTTTCATTTTCTATGGAAATCGGTTTTTGAAAAACCGACTTCAAAGTCGGTTTTTCAAAAACTGTCTTTCTTACAATTATTTTTAATTAACATTTATTTTGATTAAAACTAGTTAATTAGTTTTTGAACCATATTTTATTTTAACAAATTCGAAAAGAATGTTATCCAGAGCTAAATTCTTCATAATCGATATTCTGCATATCCACTTCAATTTAGTATTATTGTTTAAAAGTTTTTGATTAAAACTACTAGTTAATTAGTTTTTGTGCCATATATTAGTAATTTTTTTTAAAATAATGTAACTTTGAACAATAATTTTGCAATAATTTATTGTGTATTATTACGAGTTTTTTTCCAAAAAATTATATAAAAAATATAAATTAAATTTAACATTATTATTGAAAAAATATTTTATTTTTAAAGAAATCGAAGTTTGAGATATCGACTTTAAAATCGATATTAGGGATATCAACTTTAAAAATTGCTATTTCAGATAACCACTTTGAAGTCGAAATCCTAGATATCGACTTCAGACAATTTATGAAAAAGAAAACTTAGCCCTAAGCCCTCTAAACTCTAAACCCTAAAAACTTAACCCTCAACCCTCAACCCTCAACACTCAACCCTCAACCTTCGACCTTCAACCCTAAACCCTAAAACCTAATCCTTAAACCTAAAAACCCTAACCCAAAACCCTAAACCTGCCACCCCTTCCCCTCCACTGGTATTTAAGTCTTCCACTGGTGGATCATCAGGCTCTGTTTTCCTTTATAGCACAGCGTTTGCTTCAATCTCATCTTCACAATCTCTCTTTGGTTCACAACTAGTTTTTGGTAGTTCTGCTCCTTTCTTTACATCTACAGCAGGAAATAATGATAAAGTAAACACAAAAGACAGCATGGCCAAGGATTCCGTCAAGTTATCCATGAAGTTTTTTCCATTGATAATTCCCCAGGGTATACTGGAGGTTTTTCCAAAAGTGAAAAATGGAGTTTTCGAGAAACCGCCGAAGCTTTCGCCCAAGTCGTGGAAAGCTTGTGATGGCTGGCTCTCAAAATTCAAAGTGGGGCTCATAGCCTCATAGGCTCTAGTGTTTCGACTCTTTCCCATGCTTGTACGGCTTACTATATGAAATGATGTGAAGAATCTTTGCATGGAAAAGCAAAAGCAGTCAAAATAGGTAAAAGTATATGGATAGCAGTAGAGTTAATTTGCATAATATTGTTTTTTTAATAAAAAATGAAATAAATATTTATTTTTTTTACTTCAAGTTGATATCCATGATAGCAACTGCACTATTTTATGAACGACTCCCAAATTAGCAATATTTATTTTTTTTAAATAAACAATATTCAAAAATTTCACTCGTATTAGTAGAGATTATTATATTTATATTTTTTGAAAATGCATAAGAGAATATTAAATTAAAAATAATATAATTATATCTGTTTATTTCGTAAGAAGACATATAAAATTTTCGTATATGCTTTTTACAATTTTGTTGTTTAATAATATTTGGGATCCCACCTTAGACCATTACAAAGGGCATATTTAGGAAATCAACTTCTTATGGCAATTTAAATTAGATTACCTCTCAAGCCGTAACATGTATTTTTTTTCTTTCTATAATAACATTTGGAATGAGTGAGGAGATTTCACTTAATTAATAAAGTTATAGGAAAAATTTTTAAGTTTCAACAAGTGACAAAAAAGGAAAAAAAATTAATCAAGTCCCACAGGGAGGCTGTTTAATATTCCTACGTGGCTGTCGCCTAGGGGTTTGGGGTTGGGGTTGGGCTGTGGGTTGTCGTCCGTCTTCAATGCGTTTAGGTCAAAAGAAATTGATTCATCCATACATGATTGTGGACGAGTACGCCTTTGACGTTGCTCATTGACCAAATTGTAATGAGACATTTGAGATGACGTACTAGCGCGGCCTTGCAATAAAAGGTCCATCTCAGATGTCTCTTCATATGACTCATCGGGCTGATGAAGAAATATACTAGCGACCAAAATCCGATCATCCTCATCAACATTGCGACGATGGGAAGTAGACGGATGTTCAGACATAGATGGACGTCTCGAAGTAGATGGCCGGCCCGTAGACGTAGAGGGACGCGTATGCGATGGTTGAAATTTACCTTGAAAACTTGCACGTGGCATCTGCATCTGCGATGGTTGAAATTCACTTGAAAACTTGCACTTGGCATCTGCATCTGCGATGGTTGAAATTCACCTTGAAAACTTGCACGTGGCATCTGCAGGCAGTGATCCTCCCCAACCATTGTCATAGCACGGTTAGACACGTCATATACATTTCTCAATCGAGATCTGGTATCTACCTCGACATTGGTGAAATCGCGGGCCAAATCATTCACTTCCTCCCAACATTCACCCTATATATAAAAATGTGCTTAGCCGTAACATTTTCTATACATCGACGAATATGAACACTTTAAAAGTTATATACGTACCCAATACGAGACAATCGATGCGATTGGGCACATACCTTGGTCAGGTCGATGCGCGAGATTACCGATAAGATTCCGAGTAATCTGTCCATACTAGATTATGTATTCCGAGAAATAATGCATAGGACCAGTTGCAGGCCTGCCAGTTACAGTCCGGTCCATTCGGCTGTTTCACGCATGAACGTAAGCTGCATGTCGTGACATCCAGTTCACTCCCTTCCTGCCCCGACGATCCACTCGATACAACCTCATATCCTTGTCTACAGTCGAAGGGATCGTCTGAATATAGCCAAACTGCCGCATAACCCGCCCTGGTAAATGTAGTTCAGCTACATTAAAGTTGAGCAGAGGCACAGTTGCACACCAAATAGCACGGCCAAATAAGCAGTATTCAGGCAACTCATACAGGCCGTCACCATCTTGATACGGTTGCCAGATAAACTGTGAAAGAAAGACGGTTAACAATCATTAGTGTTTGAACTAAACTTAGTTGTAACGAACCAATAGCTTCGAAACAGTAATTATTTATCTACTTACGTCCTCCTTGGCCATATAGTCCAGCCGATCCCGATACATACGCAACACATGGCATCCGACATTTCCAAAACTCAGACCCATGTTCCATCTGCAATAAATCAATATACGAGCATATAGAGAATCAAACACAATTTTAAATAAATCAAATATGCCACTACAAAAATTAAACCGGTAAACACGTACACGCATGCTCTTGGTCCGAAAGGCATGCCGGGATAGCCATATCGATGAGGGTCTCTGAAATTTTGGTGTTGGGGTCTTATTCGCGGTAATCTCTCTTAGGCCCACACCTGTAATAAGCCCATGAGTCCACATATGCCGGCCGTATCTCCTATTGCCTATTGACATAACACCCTATATAATGATGCTAGAACGGCGCTACCCCAACTATACCCCGATGCCGTCGCTATATCCCTCAATAAAGGTAGGTACATCAATTTGACATTTGTATCTGACTTATCCCCCATAATCGACCCTATCATTTGCATGATCCGGCATCTGGCATGCTGTACCGTCTGCTCATATGGGGTTTCATCCAATAGAGAACGTGCACGGATATGCATTGCGATACTCCTCAATTTCAACCGATCTCCGTCGAAATGGTTGGGGGCCGCATGTAACCCAACAGCTCATAACATATAGTCTGCCACTCCTCAATCATATGATTCGGATCTTCCCCAATCACTGGCTCTCCGTCGATCCGTAAACCCCATAATGCTACGACATCTTGTAATGTCACGGTGGCTTCACCAACTGAAAGGTGGAATGTGTGCGTCTCCTACCGCCATCTTTCCACCAATGCCGTGATCAATGCCCAGTCAACTTGTATACATCCTGTTATGTACACACCATAAAAGCTCACTTCGTAAAACAAATCAACAACCCTAATATCGAGTGGCCCAACTTTCCACACGTCCACATCTGCCCTGTACACTTTCAACGGCTCCATTTCTGGATCATCCCAAACGAGCTCCGATCGATGACTGGTTTGAAGCGTGAGAACATCCCGCCGTTGTGGCTCGGGAGATACATCGTCGAATGTGGATGAAGTGCCCGCAAACTCCATAACCTAAACATATGATTCAAAATTTTACTACATTATTTGCAAAATCCATTGACGATTGCAAATAGAACATGCGAAAGTTTCGTCGTGAGTCCCTTTGGCATATGTAAAAAAAACAACTACATTAACACACAATGTCTTGCCACGTCCATTCAAATAGCCCAAAGAATTAATAATATCAATGGACATATATTGGAGATTGCGTAATTCACATGCGAAAACAAGCTCATAAGTCCATTTTGCATCTTTGTAAAAAAAGACAGAACATAAAACACAAAATGACCCAAAGAATAAAATGAAACACCGAATGACCTAAATAATAATAATTGATATACCAATATCACAAAATAGTTTTTATTACATATCAGCATTCATGGGTTCATAGCTGCCCTATCTCTAAGTCTCTCCATGTTAGGGCATGCCATCCTATTTTGCCCAAGTACTCCACATGCCTTACACCTCTGATTTTGTGCTCGATCCATTTCATTCCAGACGATCATTGAGTCTTGCCGTATTGGCGACCAGATGAAAATGTGCTGGTGGCCAATAGCTCTTGTGGGGCATGGGGTAGAAAAAGTTTGAATAGGTTTGCAACATTTTCTCCACTTTATATACATCATTCACGAGTGCCAAAGCGACCTGTCCCATTTAAGCGCAAACCTTTTGTACGTGAGAGCACGGAATCTTGTAAATTTCAAACTTCCCACACGTGCATGATCGGTTGTTAAGGTATACCGTATGCACGTTCCTTCTTTTGTCACCATGAACCCCTGTCGTGACTTGGTATAAGCCTTCTTCCCTCACAAAGGCCATCACCTGGTGATCTTTGGATTTGTGCTTGCTCTGAAAGAACTTAGCTTGCACGTTTGTCGGCCACGGATTCTGATCAGCAACATGTTTGTGGCCTTCGGTGCGGTGCGAGTCAAAGTATTTAACCAATCAGTAAAAAGTCACACACACGCAAGCTGTTATTGGCAATTTCATGGCACCTTTCAAGACTCCGTTGAACGATTCGGAACTGTTCGTTGTCATTATGCCATAACGGAAACCACCATTATAGCATAGTGCCCATTTCTCGAGTGGAATATCCATCAACTATTTATGGGCGTCTTCATCCAATGACCGCATGGATTCCATTATCTGAGCAAATTTGCACTGTTGGTGTGCAGTAGCAGTGCGATGCATCAATTCAATCAAAGCATTATTCTTAAATCGCTGACTAAAGTTAGCTTTGACATGCCGCAAGCAAAACTTGTGGTAAACCATTGGTGATCGTAATGCAGGGTTGTTCTCAAAGGCTCGCAAAATTCCCCGGGCTCGATCCGAAATCAAATAAATTCCCTCGAGGCCACAAATCACGTGACGAGATAAATGATACAAAAACCAGGACCAATTTGCTAAACTTTCCTCGTCAACAATTGCAAAAGCTAAAGGAAGAATATGGCCAACTGCATCAGCACCTACTGCAATAAGGATCTTTTCTTTGTATTTCCCGTATTGAAAAGTGCCATCGATATTAATTACGGGATGACAGTGCTGAAAACCATCAATACAAAGCCTAAATGCCCAAAACACCAAACAAAATATGTTGTAATCTCCAATACTATCTTCCGTGTGCCGCCATTCAACAACGGTGCTAGGATTAGAAGACTGAAAGGCAAGTAAGAACTTCAGTAATATGGTGTATGACGTCTCCCAATTACCATATACCAGTTCAATGGCTTTCCTTCTCCCCAACCATGCCTTCTTGTATGATATGTTAACTCCAAATGAGCGCACATCTTCAACTATGTCGAGGACCTTGTATGAAGCATTTTCCTTAATATTGTTCTGAGCCATTCGGCCAACCATCCGATAATCTAAATTCGGGTGGTCCTCTGGCTGTATCTCGGGGATGCATGTATGTTTCAAATACATCTTTGTGATCTCCCAAAATGTATGTTTCTTTCTCAACGTTGCTCGAACCTTTCATAAACAATTCTTGTCCGCATAATAAAGACATCGGACAAACCTACTAGTAGGAGTACTTTCATACACTTTGAAGTACCTGTGCGCACGAATGGACCAATATTTAACTGTATGTTGCACCCCTTCTTTGGTACGGAAAACCATTCCAACCTCTAGTTCTGAAGTTCGATCATCAACCTAAACGGGTCGGCGATAGTCATCGGACTGGTCGATCATAGAAATCTTTGGATCACCGATGTCCGTATAGAAGGGAATATCATCGACAACGGTATCCAAGTGGGAAACATCAATCGGTGGATGCGAAGTCTCTCCATCTTGATGGCCACCACCTTCGCCCTTCTCCTCTTCACTATCTTCCAATGATTCTGAACCCTCGTCTATCCATACATGTAGGGGATCATAGGGAATGCTTATATCTTGGCATGTGGTCCCTAGTGTAAACGTATCGGCTGCTTGGGCAATTGGCTCGGGCTTAGGCAGCTCTCCGACAAAAGCTGCACGACTTGACCCCTCATTATAATTACCCCCACTTGTACCCTCATTAAATTGGCCACAACTTGGACCTTCATTGTAATTGCCCCCAAATGGTCCAACATTAAAGGTAGCATGACTTGGACCTTCTTCCAAATTGGCCCTACTTAGACCCTCGCCAAAGGGGCCACGACTAGGATTCCTGGGGACAAAATAAGGTTGTGGAAAAGGCGCATCATTCGATATGAAAGCACCATAAGTAAACCATTAATCATTAAGAAGCCCTTCTCCCTTTCTACTTTGTAGAAGTTGTGTGAATGACCTAACATTTGTTTGGGGAACCACTAACATATTGTCCTCAGAACAAAAGGGATCTGGGCCGGATTCGTAACTTATGTACAATTCAACCGCATTAAAACTCGGACATGTGGTTGGAATGCACAATATCTCCCTCACTGTATCATCATCATCCACTGGAACTGGTATGTATGTTATTGAATTACCAGCGCTGCTAAGAGGATAACGGCACATTAATTTCATCCTAACTTGGCTTCCATCCAATCCAGTAGCCCGATGCAATTTTCTCAAAAGTTTGGACATGCTAATATTTTGATCAACAGCAATAAACCGTTTTGGCAAATTACTATATTCGGAGCCATTCGGGCCACTAACTATTTCTCCATCCCAGTATAACACAAGCCTCACTCGATCCTTGCCCATTTCTATATTGTGTATGCTATCAATAATAACATAAAACTTACATTAATATAGGGCTCAAAGTTATTGAAGTAATGGGCATAGAAAAATTTATGGAATTACTCCCACGACAAAAAAATTAACCAACTAACATTTTGACATCCATTCAAAACCAAACATTCCCCCAACAGCACAAAGCCTTATATTTATCAAATCCAACCACAATTCTTTAATCATTATCAACAACACCCCTATTCACAACTTATCATTCCAACAATAGCAAACTCATTGACTAAAATGCCACATGAATCCAAAACAAGGCAAAACAATCCAAAACAATCCAACTCAATCCAAGTCATCAGCTCACAAAAATAACCAACTAACATTTCACATCCATTTATAACCAAACATTTTCACAACAACATGAACCATTATATTAATCAAATCCAACCACAATCCTTTCATTGTCATCATGAACACCACTATTTGGAACTTATTATTCCAATAAGAGCAAACTCATTGAATCAAAAAAAATTCAAAATAAATCCAAAACGATCCAAATCACAACCCAACAAGAGTAACCAACTAACATTTTCACATCCATTCATAACCAAACATTTTCCCAACAACATAAAGCATTTTATTCGTCAAATCCAACCACAATCCTTTATTCATTACCATAAACACCCCTATTCACAACTTATCCTTCCAATAACAGCAAACTCATTTGCTAAAATCCAAAACAATCCAAAACAATCCAAAACGGTCTAAAACAATCCAAAACGATCCAAGACAATCCAAAATGATCCAAATCACAACCCAACAAGACTAACCAACTAACATTTTCATATCCATTCATAACAAATATTTTCTCAACAACATAAAGCATTATATTCGTCAAATCCAACCACAATCCTTTCATTATCATCATCAACACCACTATTTGGAACTAATTATTCCAATAAGAGCAAACTCATTGAATAAAATTCCAAATCAATCCAAATAAAGCCAAATCACGCCTAGACAAAAGTAAACAACCAACCATTTTGTTGGTTTGTACGTCCAAACAACATTCACAATTATATTCAACAAATCTAATATAAATTCTTTGTTCGGCATCATTAGCAGTACTATTCACAACGTATTATTCCAATAATAGCAAACTCAATAAAAATCAGTCCGAATCACCACCTCACACAAGTGAACAACTAATATTTTTTCATACATTTATAACCTAATATTTTCCCAACAACATAAAACATTATATTCATTAAATCCGACCACCATTCTTTAACTTACAGCATCAACTCCACTATTCAACACTTACTCTTCCAATAATCGATAATTCAGTGAATAAAATTAATAATCAATCCCAATCATTCCAAATAAAAAAATCACCATACTTTATTCACAACGAAATTTTCAACATCAATTCAAATAATTCTATCAATAATTACCAACTTTTGAAACAAAATTAACGTCAAATCACAATCATAATATATAAATTGTTTACCTTCATCGGTTACTTCGATTCTCGAAAATGTTCTTTGCTCAATTTATTTTCCTTTTCACTACAAATAAAGTTTTTATCAATATAGGATAACTAATTAACAGATTTTAAGTCATAAAATTGAACATACAAATTTAACATAAAAGTAAACATACAAATTAAACACACAAATTAAACACAAAATTTAACATATAAAATATAATTTAACTTACAAATGTAACATACAATTTGAAATATAAAAAAATTTGAACATAAAATTTAACACATCAAATAACATACAAATTTAAGAAACAAATTAAACTTAAAATTGAACATACAAATTTAACATAAAATTAAACATACAAATTAAACACACAAATTAAACATAAAATTTAACATATAAAATATAATTTAACTTACAAATGTAACATAAAATTTAAAATATAAAAAACAATTGAACATAAAATTTCACATATAAAATAACATACAACTTTAACACATAAATTAAACATAAAATTGAACATACAAATTTAACATAAATTAAACATACAAATTAAACATATAAAATCTAATTTAACTTACAAATGTAACATCAAATTTAAAATAAAAAAAAAATTGAACATAAAATTTCACATATAAAATAACATACAAATTTAACAAACAATTTAAACGTAAAATTGAACATACAAATTTAACATAAAATTAAACATACAAATTAAACATGTAAAATCTAATTTAACTTACAAATGTAACAACAAATTTAAAATATAAAAAACAATTGAACATAAAATTTAACATATAAATTTAAAAAACAAATTAAACATAAAATTTAACATACAAATTTAACATCCAAATTTAACATAAAATTTAACATATAAAATAAATTTTAACATATAACATATAAAATAACATACAAATGTAACACAAAATTTAACATATAAAGCCACATACAAATTTAACATCAAATTTTAACATATAAAACAACATAATAATTTAATATCAAATTTAACATAGAAATTGTAAAAAATAAATGGTAATTCACCTTTTAACAAAAAAATGGGGCAAGAACTTGAGTGTTGTATTTTTTTTTCAGTTGGAGGCTCCAAGAGAGGGGGGGGGAGCGTGCAAGGGGGCTGGATTTGGAGTGAGGGAGGGAGGAGGAGGTAGATCTATGAAAACAAAGAAAAAAAATGGAGTGCAAAAAGCGGAAGATGAAGTTTGGCGTCGGAAATGGGAAGAAAAGAAAGAAGAAGGAAGAAAAGAGGGAAGGAGGAAGAAAAGAAGGAAGAAAAGAAAGGAGAAAGCGGGGCTGACCGATTTGTACTAAAGTCGATTTTTCAAAAACCGACTTCAGCACAAAAGTAAAAAAAAAAAAAGAAACCAATATTTATTTATTTATTTTTTGAATCAATATTTAGGGAAATAACTCGTCCAACATGTGTCAACTTTTTCCCGTCTATTCTTCTTCATCGAAAAGTTGAGGGCTGAACCGCTGAAGCATCAGCAATAATGCAGCCAACCTTGGCTTTAAAAGTGTAACATTTCCTTTAAATTTCTCATGCTGTGAAGAAACCTTAGCCACATTCATGTGTACCCTGCATTTTCATATTCATACTTTATATGAAAAAAAAAAGTAAGAGAGATTCATTTTGTTAAACTTCAATGTTCATTTTGTTATTAAAACAAACCTCAAGGGTCAAGTGTATTTTAAATATTCTAATTTAAACAATAGTTTATAAATTTTTAAAAAAACTATTTATTTAGTCGAAAGTCAATAGTTAATATTATTTAATTATAATTATCTGTAAAAGGTTAAATGCTATTAATTTATCTAATTTAAAGGAGGTATTAATAATGTACCTGTATCTCTAAAATTATTTGATAGTTTTCCTAAACTTTAAAGGAGGTGGATATAATTTACCTTTTAATTTAGATTTGTATAACCTAATAATTATTATATTTATAATTGTAAACTCTCAAAACTATGATAAAATCATTTTATCAAATTATCTTTTGCACTCATTTATAACTGTAAACTCTCATTTTATCAAATCATTTAGTTATCTTTAGCATAGAAACTGTAATATCGATCGTATAGGTTTCCCGTACTAACAATGTAATTTTGTAAAATTTTAATACTACTATTTTTTTAACACTTTATGAAATTAATTTTAAAATTTTTTGTCATGTCATCAAATTTGGAGATTTTATTTTTTTCATTCATATAATTACGAAAATTTTCTAATTTACGTACGCATATATATTTTTCACTTATATATATATATATATATTTAAAAATTTACTTTTATATTAAGAAAATTTTACTTATGACTATAAATTAAAAAGAATATAGAATATAACCTTCAAAATAACTTAACTTTTTTCACATTTATCATAATTTTAAATATTTTGACTTGATCACAGTGAACTTTTTTTTTTTGGAACAGAAGGAGTATCATTCTTTTCTCCATTTTTGCTGCCCTTTATTATTATCATTGTATTCAATTAAATAAATCACGTGTATAGGTGGTTAAAATTGTATATTCATTAATTACATGAACAAGAATAAGGAGAATTGAGTTTTATATTGCAGTGAAAATTAATTCGCTACATAATGCTTTTTGGTCCGAATCCAACCATGCATAGCATAAACATGCATTTATCAATTTTCTTTTTTTATTCTTTATTTCTTTTATATATATTGTGATTGATCACTAAAGCTGATGGTGATCATCATTTTCCCAGAGCTGAAAAAGCCAAAGGGCAAGGCAATTCACATTGTTGTGCCTTCCTTCTTCTTTCGTCAAGAACATTGCCTCCAATATGATTCGTATGGCCTCAAATCAATGGAGTCGTTTTCGAATTGTAAAAGGGCATCGAAGACATGAACGCCAAAGTCTTCGCCTTCTTTTGTGGGAGAGGGAAGCGGTCAAGGGAAGTATTACTATTAATTCCAAATCGTCCTTCCCACGTCGACCTTTACCTTGATTAATGTTTTGCTTTTTCAAATTTTAGCAAGATTTTATTTTTATAATTATTTATTCATTGACAAAATAACTTAGAAAAAGCACCGATTTGCAATTGGTATTATCAACCTGACTCGTTTTCATCATTCCCAATTGGAGTATTTCGAGGATGTGGGTTAGTTTACATAATTTCGATATTTACAAAATATTAACAACATTGGCCTCAATATTATTGATGTAAAGTTTTATTTCATTTCTAGGTATATATAACTTTTGGTTGCCCTCGAAAAATAAGTTTATTTTAAAATAAAATTTCAAAAACTATTTTTACTAATTTTATATATATATATGTAAATATTTATGATCCATTTTTAAAGAGTACTCATAAAAATAAAAAATTGTAAAATAGACTTTTTTTTTTAGTTGGAAATAAATTCTACTACAACCCCTAGATCACGTCGAGGCAAGTCAAGTAGTGAACCCGTGAGCCTCCCCAATTGTCCTAGTATACGTCTCAAATTTATTCCAGTCTACTGACTCATAACGAATTATCATCAGCTGAAGGCTGAAGCAGCGGCAATAGTACAACAAACCTTGGCTTTAAAAGTGTAACATTTCCTTTAAATTTCTCAAGCTGTGGATTCAAGGAACCTTAACCACATTCATATATACCCTGCATTTTCATATTCATACTTTATATCAAAAAAGTTAGAGAGATCTATTTTATTAAACTTCAATATTCATTTTGTTATTAAAACAAACTTCAAGGGTTAAGTGTATTTTAAATATTCCAATTTAAAAGATATTTTATAAATCTCAAAAAAAAACTATTTATTTGGTCAAAAGTCAATAGTTAATATTATTTAATTATCTATAAAAGGCTGAATATTATTAATTTATCCAATTTAAAGGAGGTATTAGTAATTTACCTATATCTCTAAAATTATTTGATAGTTTTCCTAAACTTTAAAGGAGGTGGATATAATTTACCTTTTTATTTAGATTTATATAAGCTAATAAATATTATATTTATAACTGTAAACTCTCAAAACTATGATGAAATCATTTTATCAAATTATCTTTTGTACTCATTTATAATGATTATTTTTTTATCAATGAAAATATAAAATTTGTTATAAAAATTTTTGATATAAAGATAACTATGTCTATTGAAGTTTACGCATTTCAAATTAGAATTTAATATTTATTAATAAAATAATTTTTGATATGGCAATCTTCGTAACCTCAATGAGTTTGGTATAGAATTCAACAGCATTTCAAGTTCCATACTGAAAGAAATCGGGAATTTGGCTATGCTCACTCATCTTTATTTTAACGTTAATTTCTTAATAGGTTAGTTTGCTTTGGTTCAGTGGGAATTTGAGTTTAAAAAATAATGTGTTTGCTTTGTTTGATTCATTTGAGAAAGTAATCTGTTTGTTGTGTTTGTTTTATTTTTACATTTTTTGAAAAAGTAATTAAATTTCTGAAAATAAGAAAAATAAGTGCAACAATTGAGAGTTCACAATAATTACGAAAAGTTGTTATTCTTATGACTCTTCTTAGAATTTTAGTTTAAATAAACATATTTATGACTTTTAATATTATTTGGTTTGCTTTTTCTTTTTGAACTTTTATATGTTTTTTTATTTTTAAGTATTACTCGTATACTCCCTCCATTCCGAAAAAATAGTCAACTTTCGTTTAAATACTACTTTTTATTAGTTATTAAATACAACACACATAATACACTAACTGAATATATGATTTTACATTTTTATCCTTACTTTTTAATTGTGAATATATATACACAATTAAGTTTATCCCGTTACGTGGTTTGGACCGCAGCTTCAAGTCTTAGTTTTATCTCAAAATGAATTTAGTGGTCCTATTCCTTCTTCCATCTCTAATCTGTCGAAATTAAAATATCTGAATTTTCATGGTAATTTCCTCACTGGAAAGATTGGGAATCTCCATAGGTTGACAGTTCTGAATCTTGGAAATAATCAACTTGTTGGTTCCATACTTCTGCCATCTTCAACATCTCAACATTGGAGCGTGTTGGTTTTACATTCAATAACTTGACAGGAAGTCTTCCACTTGATATTTGTCACAATCTTCCAAGTCTCAAAGCGATTTATCTTTATTTCAATCAGTTAAATAGTCAAATCCCATCAAGTTTATCCCGTTGTTCACAGCTTCAGATATTGTCATTGTCATATAACAATTTTAGTGGATTCATACCAAAAGAACTTGGCAACTTGGAGATGCTAGAGTTGTTAGCCCTTGGAGGGACCAATTTACAAGGTATAGCCACACATTCTAACCTTTAATTTTTTTGATGATGTTAAACTTCCTTAAAAAATGCCAAGTCCGAAAATCATTTTCTTGTTGCTACTTGCTAGCCAATCTAGCATGAAATATTATTAATACTTTGGTTATTTAGTTGCAATTCTTTGACTTGTACTGGAATTAGGGAAAAAAGAAAAAAAAAGGAAAGAAAAACACTCTTTTCCATTGTGTCATGATAGTACATGGTCTTTGTTAAATATTTAGGTGGGAAAAGATTTTCAAATTACTATCAATTCTTCTGTAAAATTGGAAGGTGTGATTCCGCGGGAGATTGGCAATCTTCGTAACCTCAAGAAGTTTGGAATAGAACACAACAACATTTCAGGTTCGATCCCAAAAGAAATTGTGAATTTGACTATGCTCACTCTTCTTCATTTTCCTCATATTCGGTAGTATTTCCTCAAAATTTGTTATTCTCCTTAAATTTTTTATGTGTGGCTTGATTTCATCTTAAATGGGGGCATATTCTTTTCTCGTTTTCCTTTGTTTCAATTTTGCTATTAAATTATTAACATTATTGTTGTTATTTTTTTAATGAAAATATAAATTTATTTATATCTTTATTGCTGAAACCACCTTCTTTATCTTTGTAATTCATTATTCTAAATGAAATAGTGAAATATGAATAACATTAACTTTTCTGGAATTTTTTTTTTCTATCCAGTATTTATAATCCCTATAATTAAATTCCTAAAACTCAAATTTTTTTTAAAAAGTACTCATTTTTTCCATAATTAAATTCTAAAAAATAGTATTACTACGTAATTTTACTTTCTTACTAATCAAACAAACCCGCATAATTACATTTTACCAAAAGTTTTAATTCCATATATTTCAACATATCAAATGTCCATCTTAATTATTAACATCTCAACCCCAAATGCTCACTTTTCTAAATGCTGAGAACTTGCATTAATATACTAGCATATCACAATTGATAGGTGTCATACCAGAAAAGATCTATAGCCTTCACAAATTGGAGGAACTTCATTTTACATCCAATGACTTAAATGGGTCCATACCAATGGGGAACTTCAACCTTTCAACATTGAGAAAGCTTCAATTTCAATTAAATCATCTCGGTGGCAATCTTCCATCAAACATTGGATATCAATTGCCCAATTTAGAAATATTTTCACTTGACGATAATGAAATTGGTGGGGTTACCAGCTTTAATTGTAAATTACTCTAAATTGACAATTCTATCTCTTTCATCAAACCAATTCAGTGGGCTTAATTCCAAAATCTCTTAGGAACCTTGAACTTCTAGAAGAGCTATATCTTGCTCAAAACCATTTGACAAGTGATCCAACATTGTTGGAGTTGGATTTCCTTACTTCCTTGACAAAGTGCAAGTCTTTGAACATGTTAGATCTAGAAGTTAATCCACTCATTGGGATTCTCCCCAATTCCATTGGAAATCTTTCTACTTCCCTTCAATATTTTAAAGTATTGAAGACTAAAATTAGAGGCCCCATCCCAAGTGAAATTGGCAACCTAAGCAGTCTAATATTGATTACTCTAGAAGATAATCAGTTGAGTGGAGCTATTCCAAGAGCTATTCAGGACTTAAAAAACCTTCAAGTATTGTCTCTTGAGCGAAACAAACTCAGGGGAACTCTAGATAAATTTTGCAACATGCAAAGACTAGCGGAGTGGTATCTAAGCCAAAACCAAGTTTCCAGGCCAATTCCAGATTGTTTTGGCAATATGACTTCTCCAAGGAAACTTTACCTAGATTACAACTTACTGACATCTAGTATTCCTAGAAGCTTGTGGAAACTAAAAGATCTCTTGGCGCTTGTCCTTGCCTCAAACTCCTTAAATGGATCATTGCCTGTTGAGATTGGAAATTTGAAGGCAGTAATATCAATGGACTTGTCCATGAATCAAATATTAGGTTCCATTCCCAACACATTGGGTGATTTACAGAGCTTGCAAAACCTTTCTTTAGTAAAAAACCAACTACAAAGATCCATACTAGAATCATTTGGAAAAATGTTAAGCATAACATCCATAGACTTATCGCATAACAATCTCTCAGGGTTGATCCCCATGTCATTGGAGGCACTTCAATCTTTGAAATTATTTGATGTTTCTTTCAATCATTTAAAGGTTGAAATTCCTTCTGGGGGTCCTTTCAAAAACTTCACAAGCGAATCCTTCACTTCTAATGATGCATTATGTGGAGATCCAAAATTCCATGTCCCGTAATGCCAAACTAACCAAGAGCATCGATTAAGAGTGAAAAGGGTGCTTTTACTTACACTGATCCCACTTGTGATAGGTCTTATGGTTGTCCTCTCCTCAGCATTTGTTTTTTTGAGATATCGAAGGAGACGTGAGTTTTCAAGTGCAATAGAGGTGTTAGCTATACCAACAATAGAAAAAATTTCTTATTATGAACTCCTACAAGCAACAAATCAATACAGTGAGAACAACCTTCTTGGCTCAAATAGTTTTTGATCAGTTTATAAAGGGATTCTTAATGATGGAAAGTCTGTGGCTATCAAAGTATTTAATTTACAACTCAAAGGTTCACTCAAGAGTTTTGATGTAGAATGTGAGGTGCTTTGCAATCTTTGTCATTGAAATCTAGTGAAAGTCATTAGCAGTTGTTCCAACTAGGATTTTAAAGCTTTGGTGCTGGAATACATGCCCAATGGGAGCCTTGACAAATGGTTACACTCTGACCATCATTTCCTAAATAAGTTGCAAAGATTGAACATGATGATCGATGTCGGATGTGCTTTGCAATATCTACACCAAGAATATTCAACTCCCATTCATTGTGATTTGAAGCCGAGTAATATCCTTATTGATGAAGACATGGTTGCCCATGTAAGTGATTTTGGAATTGTAAAGTTTTTGGGAAAGGATGAAAGCTCTGTATTAACCAAAACCTTAGCCACAATTGGTTACATTGCCCAGGTAATCTTGATTATGTGTTTCTTCTTTTCTTTTATTTCTGAATTTATCCCCTTATATAATTTTTTGGACAATATTTGCTGTAGAATACAGAAGGGAAGGATTGTTGTCAAAAGCGTGCGATGTCTATAGCTATGGAATCCTCCTAATGGAAGTTTTTACAAGAAGAAGGCCTAATGATGAAATTTTTGATGAAAATCTAAGCTTCAAGAGTTGGGTAAATGATTCCATGCCAGATTCAATTCTTCAAGTCATAGATACTAACTTTTTAAATCCCAACGAAGAACATTCCAATGAAACATTGGAATGTCTATCATCAATTATGGAATTGGCCTTAAATTGTGTCTGGCAATCTCCAAAGAAAAGGCTTGTTATAAGTGATGTTGTTAATGCTCTCAAGAAGATCAAACTTAGGTATGTTGGATATCACAAATGGATAATTTTGAGCCACAAAAAAAAAAATTTGTATCATGTGAGTAACTTTCCATTGCTATATGTGTAATGTTGTATTAATGTTTGTTTTTTTTGTTAAAAGAGGTAATAAAATTTCTTGACATTATACCTTTATTCTGTCAATATTTTTTTTGTCGAATCATTCACTTAACAAAATTGCACATAAATATTTCATGTGTCAAAACTAACCATTTTATGTGACAGTATTGTTCATACAAATTTTCTTTCATTGCATAATTGTTTGGTGCTGCAATTCTATTCACAAGGCTTCAATTGAGATGCAAGCTTGGATTTTTCTCCTTGCAATTTTTTTTCTTATTTAATTGTTGGGTGTTAGTGGCAAATTATAAGGATTAATAATTTCTAAAGATAAGTTCTTACTCACCTTGAGTACACAAAAATATGAGTAGATTCTTCTAACATAGTGTCAAAATGATATTAAATAGAAATTATTTTTTGCTACTTCCATCTCAAAAAAAAATGTTCATTTTTAATTTGGTATAATTTTTTTTAATTATAAGGTATAACACATTTAATACACAATTAAATATATAATTTTATATTTTTATCTTTACCACAGAGTCCTATGTGGCTCTGAACACCATAGAGTGACTACTTTAAATATTTCAAGCATGCCTCTTGCTGGTACCATTTCTTCACATTTGGGTAACCTCTCCTTTCTTGTTTCTCTAGACATGACAAACAACTATTTCCATGGAAATCTGCCTCAAGAGTTGTCTATTCATCAAATTAGCCTCCAACAACTTCACTGGATGAGTTCCTACATGGTTTAGACCATAGCTTCAAGTCTTAGGTTTATCTCAAAACGAATTTAGTGGTCCTATTCCTTCTTCCATCTCTAACCTGTCGAAATTAGAATATCTGGATTTTGAAGGTAATTTCCTCAAGAGAAAGATTCCTGAAGAGATTGGGAATCTCCATAACTTGACAATTATGAATCTTCAAAGTAATCAACTTGTGGGTTCCATACGTTCCGCCACCTTCAACATCTCAACACTGAAGAATGTTGCTATTACACAAAATAACTTGACAGGTGATAGGATGTTTAATTGCATATTTATTAGATCAATTCCCTTGTGTTTAAGTGATTAAAATGCTTATTCATATGATATTAATTGCTTTTATGATTTATGGCTTGGGTGGAGCATTTTTAGGAAAAATTGAACAAATAAAAAGAAATTTTATCTTGTGGCAAAATCTTCTATTTATTTTTCTTAGGTTGAAGAAAAGCCAAACCTCTTTTAAGTTCCAGAGACAGCCGCAATTAGAAGACAAAAGGAAGAACTCAGCCGCACAACAAAAGCCATGCTGTACAACAAGGAAATAAAAGTCAACTGCAATTAGTAAACAAAAGACAGTTACAATTTGGAATACTACAAGCTGAGTACAATAAGAAACCAAAATACGGTTGGAATTGAAAGACAAGAAGGGGTGCAGCTGCTCAGGGAAAAAAAATAAAAACCATGAGAAGACAGAGAGAGAGAGAGAGAGAGAGAGAGAGAGAGAGAGAGAGAGAGGGGGGGAGGAGGGCAGAAAATTGGTGCAGAATTACTTGAGAAGGCAACTGCCCTTTTTTTTCTTCTTTCTAAGACTCACGTTCTTTTTCTTTCTATTCTTTCATTAGTTTAGCTTAAGCAGCCGCCAGTTGTTTGTCTTGGACTTCATGTTCTTCTTTTATTCCTTTCTTCTTCTTTTCCTTTACTTTAGTTTCAGAAATTTTAGCAGAATTTTACAAAAAGATAGTTGATTCTTTGCTCTTTGGAAGCATAGGGGAAACAGAAGCAGCCACCATCCGTTTCGTTTTTTTGTACCTCACGTACATTTTTTTTTCTTCTTTTTTGTCTTTAGTTTAGTTTAGTAAGGTGGGCAGAACAATTTCGGCAAATGGAAAGTTGCTGAGAAAGAAGCCGAGACATAAAATAAGCAGTTCTTTTAATTTACTTTTTATGCTTTGGATTTTAAGAGCTTTTTGTTTTGATTTCTTGTGTTTTGTTATGAAACGTCTGGTTGCATTTTATTTTCAATTACCAAATACTTTATAGTTTTTACGTTTACTGAATATTGTTTACTTTAATTTTAGTTATGTCTATTTTTACTCTTGTTGTTATTGAAAATTTTATTATGTTCTAATTTCTTTTGTTAGAGTTTAGATGGATCTTAATCATGAATAATTGATTCTCAAGACTTGTTCATGCATCCCATATTTCAATTATGAGTCTAATGTCATGCTCTCAATGCTTTTAGGTGATTGGGCATCACCAATTGATTTTTGATGCTTGTTTGATACCGTGTGGAGATGACATGCATGTGCTCATGTGATATCAGATAGTGAATTCAATTTAGACAGTAATACTCTAGGTTGTTTCTGTGGTTTCGGTAGTAGAACTAAGTCATGGCTACTTAGATTGAATCCGTGAATTTCCATGATTCCTAATGCATTTAGAAATCTAAATTCATCTAGACCAAGTGTGAGTTGATTTTAATCTAAATAGGGTTATTAGATTGATGTCGGCTATTAATTTACATTAGGGAAATTTCACCATCATAATTTGAAAATTAAATTAATTGCTAGACAAGTCAAGAGAGTTAATTAGGATTGATTAAGTGAAATTAAATACTCTAACATCTTAATTGATTGGGTAAATTTTTAGTATTTGTCACTATTATCATTTGCTATCAATTTTTCCTTCTTTGTTAGTTTATTTAAATTACCATAAAGCAATTTGATTGGTTAGCTGTGTTTTTAAATTAATCACGTTGGTAAGTAATTGGTTAGATTTGATTCAATCCTCTTGGGAACGATACTCTACCTTCCTCTTTATTACTTGTTGATATTGTACATTTACATTTCACCGAACAATAGGAAGTCTTCCAATTGATATTTTTCACAATCTTCCAAGTCTCAAGGGGATTTATTTTTCTTTCAATCAGTTAAATGGCCAAATCCCATCAATTTTATCCCATTGTTCATAGCTTCATATACTATCATAGGCAGTGAACAATTTCAGTGAATTCATTCCAAAAGAACTTGGCCACTTGGAGATGCTAGAGGGATTATACCTTGGAGGGAACAATTTACAAGGTATAGCCTCAGATTCTAACCATTATGTTAGCATGTATTTAGAATATTCTTTTATAAATAAGTTATGTTAGAATATATTCAGAGTATTGCTTGTAAATATGTTAGACAATATTTAGTCCTAGTTAGGCAATATTTAGTTTCCATATATACATATTTCATTGTTGCATTTATAGGACACTTGTACTAAATTGCGTGACATACCGAAAATATAATTTATTTGATATAATTATTTTTTCATCTATTTACGTTCAATTTTGCTACTATGATTGCTATCCAATTTTCTTCCAAAATTAAAATTCTTCAAACTGATAATGCCTTGGAATATAAAGACTCTAGTCTAACAAATTTTGTCTAAAAATGGCAATCTTGTTCAAAGATCTTGTCCAGGAACATCAGCCCAAAATGGGAGAGATGAACGGAAACATTTGCACATTTTATATGTTATTAGAGCTTTTCTAATTTCATCATCTTGTTCTGAAAATTTCTAGAGGGAGGCTATTCTAACTGCTATTTATACTAGTAATCGTATTCCTTCTTTAGTTATTGATAATCTTTCTCCTTATGAATGTTTATACAAAAGATCACCTGACTATCATATGCTCAAAGTTTTTGGAAGTGCTTGTTTTGTTCTTTTGCAGCCCCATGGGCACACCAAATTAGAATATAGAGCTTGATTATGCTGCTTCCTAGGGTATGGAATTGAACATAAGGGATATTTTTGTTGGGATCCTATAACCTAGCGATTCGTCATGTTATCTTTTGGGAGCACAAGATGTTTTCTTCTCTTTCTCCGTTTCGTATTGATAATACATTTCCCACCTTTTTTGCTAACCCTAATCTTTCCCTATTTTCTAGTAATGATGTTGTAGGTGTCAATTCTTCCCCTCATGATCAACTTTTCATCTCTCCAAATGGATTTTCTCCGCTTGTGGATCTAGCTGCCTCATCCATTGCCACTTCACCTACTCATGTTCATCAGTTTAGTCATGTGAGTTAGTCTTCCACCTGTCTTCGTGACTATGTTTGCAATTTTACCATTGTTTCCTATGAACCTCGCACCTATCACGAGGCCTATTCTCATCCTTTATGGCAGCAAGCTATGGCAGAAGAACTTCATGCTCTTATACAAACTCACACTTCGGATCTCGTTGACTTACCTCTAGGAAAATCGTTAGTTGGCTGCAAATGGGTGTACAAAATCAAAACTTGTGCTGATTGCTCCATTGAATGACACAAGGCTAGACTTATTGCCAAGGGTTTTACCTAAGAATATGGCATTGATTACGAGGAAACTTTTGCTTAGGTAGCTTGTCTCACCTCTATTCATAGTCTTACTGCTATCAATGGTGTGACGCATTGGTCCCTTTTTCAATTGGATGTTAAGAATCCCTTTCTCAATAGACACTTATCGAAAGTAGTGTACATGCATCCTCCTCCTAGATACAATCATCCACCTCATAAAATTTGTTGGTTGTGCAAAGCCCATAGTTTGTAGGATTGAGATTCTACGTAGGATCGATTTGGGGTAGTAGGATTGGATTGGTGGGATCGGATAGTAGAATTGTGAGATTCGACAAAAAAAAATGACCAAAATAACTATGATAATTGATATTTTATTACATATAATAGATTTTGCACAAAAATAAATTATGTACATGTGCTATATTATGATTAACATTACAAAATGACACGGCAGAAGACAATGGAAGGGTAATACCTACAATCCCTACCCATCTAGTTTCATAGAAACTAGAAAAACACTATGAGCGCACTCATAGAGAAAGATAATCCAATTTAATTTTAACAAAAACCCTTGTTGTAAAAATATTATTAATAGTCTCTCTTTAAAATCTATTACATTAAAACCTTTATATAGAAACCCATACTAATTAAAACTAACCACAATTTCATAGTCAGATCCTATATGAAAAATATTTTCCTAAAGCAATTTAAATCTAATTATACTAATAATTACTAAATCTAAAACAAACTTAATGGCAAAAAAATTCCATATTTATTACAGTTCTAAAACTCTAATGGTTTATTTTATTGAACATCTATTAAAATCCAAAATTATTATGACTATTATAATATGTCCCATATCATAAAAGGTATCATATATAATCATTTGGTATTTTTTTAATACCCAATTAATAGTAAACATTTAATATTTTATCTAATAAATAACACTCTACACTAAATAATAATACTACCAAGTAAAGTATAGATGCATTTTTATGATTTAAATCAGCACAACATAAATAATTTCACACTTTAATAGGCAAAGTAAAGAAAATAATCAAAATCTCAAATACTAATACTAAATTTCATAAGAAAATAAAGTCCAATACAAATTTTAAAAATATGAATATAAAACCAAAGTATATATCATGCTTATATATCTAAAGCTAGAGTCATACATATTTTTTTCAAAATTTCATTATTTATAATCATCAAAGACTAATAGTTTAAAAATTAATTTAGTAACGGAATTAATCATATTTTTAATTATCTCCTTTTTAATGTTTTGAAAAAAATAATCAAACACTTCATTGCCAATAGGCATTAATGCCTTCACTTATAAATTCTCATGAGCTAAAAGATCCTAAAAACCATAGGTTAGGTTTGGATCTTTTTTTGGAAGACAATTATGTCATGAATTTCTTTTTGTAGGAAAAAAAGGAAAACAAATAGAGAGATTTAAGGATTGAAAAGCGAGCAGTTAATGATAATTTGTTTAAAAAATTAATTAATTGTAAAATATTTTTTAAAAAAACTTGAAATGACCAAAATAATACATGGGGCATTTTTTTGAATAATTTATAATTGAGCTAATGTTTAAAAATAGTCTAATTTCTCTAAAAACAATAATTTCGGTGGGATCAGTGGGATCGTACGATCCTATATGATCCCATGGCCGATCTTATGAGACAAATGATTATATGCGATCTAGGATCGATTCTGATGATTCGAATTGTAGAATCGTAGGATCGTACGATCCGGATCGCTATCCTGACAACATGGGCAAAGCCCTTTATGGTTTGAAACAAACGCCTAGAACATGGTTTTCCAAGTTCAGCTCCATTATAGCTCAGCTTGGTTTTCTTTCTAACCCTCGTGATCATGCCTCGTTTATAAGGCAATCTTATCGGGGATATACCTTTCTCATTCTCTATGCAGATGACATGATCATTACTAGTGATAATTCACAAGGCATTGCTAATCTTCAATCTTTCCTTAGTTGTCAATTTGAAATGGAGGATCTTGGCATTGTCATTTTCTTTTTGGGGCTTGAGGTTTCCTCTGATTCTTTTGGATATTATTTATTTCAAGCAAAATATGCCTCTGAACTTATTTCTCCGGCTCAGCTTACAGACTCCAAAACTGCTACTACTCCTATGGATTCTAATGTTCATCTTTCACCCACTGATGGCACTCTTATTTTTTATGCTACTCTTTATCGTCATCTAGTTGGAAGCCTTATATATCTGGCTATCATTCATCATGATATTGTGTATGCTGCTCATGTTGTTAGTCAATTCATGACTGCACCTTGCACAACACAGTTTTCAGCTATTCTTCGCATTTTTTGTTATGTTAAAAGCATCTTGTTCCATGGGCTTCATTTTCCAAATACTCCTAATCTAGCCTTACGCGTCTACTTGGATGTGAATGTGACCTTACAAATCAACATTCTACCACTGGTTACTACCTTCATGGGTGACTCTCTTGTTTCCTGGCCTAATAAGAAGTAGATAGTCATCTCTTGTTCTAGTACTGAAGTTGAGTGCTGTGTTCTTGCTGACACTGTATTTGAACTTTTGCAGTTGCAATGGTTGCTTCAAGACTTGGGCATCTCTCATTTTTTGGCTATTCCACTTCACTATGATAGTCGTAGCACTATGCAAATTGCACATAATGATGTTTTCCATGAGCGTACCAAACATATTGAAATAGACTATAATTTTGTGCGACATCATGTATCTCAAGGTACAGTTCAACTTCTTTCGATTTCGTCTACTGACTAAATTGCCAACATTTTCACCAAGCCTCATGCTCCTAGTTGCTTTTTTAATCTTATTGCCAAACTCAAACTTGTTTCGCCACCTTGAGTTTAACAAGGGATATTAACATATATTTAGAATATTCCTTTATAAATATGTCATGTTAGAATATATTTAGAATATTCTTTGTAAATATGTTAAGCAATATTTAGTCATAATTAGGCAATATTGAGGGTTTGTTTGGAGTGTTATGTATTTGGAAAAAGTTGTATTGGAATGTTTGAAAATTTTGGTGGGTATTTTTTTGATAGAAAAAGTATTTTCGAGGGAAAAATAAAAGGAAATTTTTTTTAAAATTATGTGAGGGGAATTTGAGTGGGAAAATTTGAATTTTAAAATTTAAAATAAAAATATGTTTGGATAGTTTGTTTTTATTTGAGAATTTACTTATTTGCAAACACAAATTCCCTGTCCAAACAGACCCTTAATTTTTTCAAATAATTTTGGTTTATCTATTTGGACTAGGCTTTCTCATTTGCAAATAAGTAAATTCTTAAAAAAAAAAAAAAACCTATCCAAACACATTTTTATTTCAAAATTTAAAAATAAAAAATTTCCACTCAAAATTCCTCTTATATAATTTTTAAAAATTTTCCCTCTCATTTTTCCCTCCAAAATACTTTTTCTATCAAAAAAACCCACCAAAATTTTACACATTCCAAGACAACTTTTTCCAAATGTATCACACTCCAAACAAACCCGAAATAATTTATTTTATTTTATTTTGAAATTCAAATTTAAATTTTAAATTTCCCACTAAAACCCTAATCTCTATTTTTTAAAAAGAAGTTCCCTTTAACCTGCATTTTATTTTTCATAGAACAAACTTTTTCTTGTATAAAATTCTCACCAAAATTTTACACTTTTTCATTAAAATACTTTTCAAGGTCCGTTTGGTGCTTTGGAATTAGAATTGAATTGAAATTATAATTATGTAGAATTGAATTTATTACATTAGAATTCCAAATTATTTGAATTATTGTGTTTGACAAATCATTTGAATTGCAATAAAATTCATTTATAATTCCAAATTCTTTGTTTGGATATTAAAAAGTTACATTTAAATTGAAATTTCAAATATAATTAAAATTTACTAATTATGCATGTATAATAAATAATAAGATAAATGCTGCTATATTAAAAGAGTTAGTTGTTGATATTGATGCATATGTAACAAATAATTTTGATCAAATATTTGTATATAAATAAACAATTTCAATATATCATGATCAAGTAACATTACACTTGATCTAAGATTTTTTAAATATTTACATTACTCTGTAAAAGGTAAAGATTTATATTAAAATTGTTAACATTAAAACCTTTATTCCATAGACTCAAAAATATTCTTGTACGAGAACAAGTAATACTACAAGAACAAACTATAGCAACTAGATAATGAGTTTGCAAACTATGCTATCCAATACTATACTATGGTTATTTAGCACCTCAACCATTAATGAACATTATTTATTAAAATGACCTAATAATACTAGTTCTTCAAAGCTTCTCAATCGAAAGTAGCCTTGCTCGAACTTTATACATCTTGATGTCTGTTTGTTTATGTGTAAGCAAGAACTAACATCCCGATGGCAACTGAAGCTCCTATGCAACTCCAAAACCACCTGGTCTTTCTTCTCTACCTTCGGTTTCGTGCATTATCTACAACATTTGACCAGATAAAACAAAATGAATATACAAAGCAAGAAGTGAAAAATAGTATGCAGTTTCAAATAAAAACTTTTGTGGCAAGTAAGAAAATCTCTTGCTCACACTAAATAAGGCATAGCTGGGATGAAAAAGTTGATCAGAACATTTGTTATTTCAGCAGCAGAACTTTTTCAACAAATGTTAGACCTCAAAATCCAAATGTGCATGCATAAATTAAAAACACAAGAATGATAGTCATATAATTCAGAAACAGCAGCGAGCCACAATGCACAACATGCCTATGATTTCCTAATTTCTTTGTGACATTTCACAATTAACAGTTTCATTGTATTGCAGTCTGTCACGCAACCAAGATATTTCTTGTTCTTTGGATTGGAGGATTGTCTCTGCAACTAGTTCAGCTTCAACTCGTACTTCAGCCTTTCCTAATGCCTGGGTGACATATCTATTGACAATAAGCTTTTGATAAAGGTTCTCAATTGAAGCATCTTCCAGCTGAATATCCCCACTTGATCTTGAAATTATCGACAACTTAATTCCAAATTTAGACAGTAGATCACCAATCCTCTACCATTGACAATGCAGTGGATAAAGATTATCCTCTGCTTCTTTCCTCCTTTCGATCTCCTTAAGGAGACTAAGCCTTAAGGCACGAAACTCAGATTCAATGGGAATGTGATAAAAAAAGAAAATTCTTAGTTCAGTTCTCCACCTTAATGACAAAAAAGGGGAATGATCAAATTCTATTGAGTTTGACTCATAGTTATCAATTATTAAAGAATGACTTTGGTTATCAATTGAACAATCAAGAGCAATTTACTTATGACACTTAGTTGACATTCATAAAAAGTATCTAATGAATTATGAATTCAATACATTCTATTTAGTAGAAAGATGGACTTTCCTTGCTCATTATCAGGCCATCACTTATTTACAATCTTTGTGTGAGGGCTAATAATTTTCATTTCCCATCTCATAGAAAATCCTTTTCACTCCGCGTAGCCTTAAGGCTATCTAGAGGTATTTTAGTGATCAGTTCTATAAGAAATGGATGATCCTATATACTGAAATATCTAGTGCCAAACTACTTTGTTATTTTCATTATGGTATTTTTGAACAAATTCTTAGATAACAAGTCTATAGGTTTTTTTATTGATGATATCAAGATTGATGATAGTAACGATATTGATCATAACCTTGATACGAAGTTGGAGTTGCTAACTCTGATGAATGCACTAACTATGGATATGATGCTGGAAATAGACTAATTTTATATCAACCTTCAATTTGAATTAGCAAAAGCAGCCTCCTTGCATAAATATGGATTCCAAACATTCATGATTTGGATGTGAATGAGTTGAATTACTTATTCCTCAATCTATTTGTTGGATTATGCCCTAAGGACCAATCATGTGATGATGGTTTAGGCATATATTGTATCATAATGTTTATACTTTATGGCAATTTATTATTATATTTAGTTCCATATCTGCACTTTATGAATAAATATAATAATGTAACTATCCCTTGTCAAGTATTATCATTAAATGGGAAAATGATAATACATTAAGACTAGTATGTGTAGTGACTAATGAAAAGTGTCATGATATGAGATATCAAGTCAACACATAAGTACATGTTAGAGAACTATGTACTGGATCGACCCGTCGTGAGAAATGCTACATGGGTTATCATATGAAGTGTCATATGCATTTTTCATAGTGATGATGGTGTAAGTGATTCTTAGACTTGAGGTCACCAGAGATCCCAAAATGAGTAGTTGCATGTTTTGATGCTACTAAACATTACTCGTAACAGGGTAAACTATAAAAGTGGCAATTGGATATGTAATGAATCATGTAATGGGATGTTGAGTGATCAAGATAGAATTTGCTCATCCTATATAATGGGAGTGATATCTTTGGGCCTCTGGATCAAGTGAGACCATAAAATGCATGGCCGTGCTCAAATGAGTCAATATGTGATATTGAACTCATTTGCTTAAATGTGTCGACTTGGGAATCAAGAAATGCAAAGATTGAACTATACGAGTGTGAGACACTCCATGGCTCATGTTCAATCAAGATATCTAGGGGTAAGGGATTAAATTATATGGTAATATCTATCACAAGAAGAGTAATATCGAATTACTAATATTCTTATAACTTGGGTAGCATTGATATGTTGTTAGACACCGCTCAATGTTTATGGCATAAAATAGATTTTATGTCATTGCCAATGTTATAAAAACCTATTGGGTCACACACTTAAATCGTATCCAAAAGAAGTGTAAAATTCATCACATGAATTTTACACTTCTTTTGGATACGATTTAAGTGTGTGACCCAATAGGTTTTTATAAGATGAATTTTGGTTAATTTGAGAATCCTATTACAACTCTATATGGGTTCCAGTATAAATCGGTATTTGGTTTTAGTTTCTAAATGGTTTTTTTTTTGTGTTAATAAATCCAAAATAGTTTTGGATTTATTAATTCATATAATGGCCAAAAATTAGAAGCAAAATAAGAATGGGATTCTTGTTTTAACAACTAATGAAATTTGAAAAGTTCCAAAATAGATTAGAACTTTGGGTTCAAGTAAAACTCTTTAGAAGAAGTTTTACCCTAATCTTTTTCTATATATTTGGATATAAAATTCAGCAGCCTCCAACCGAGATGTGAGCAACACAGCTGCACATTCTCTTGCTGCATTAAATGACCAAAACAGATTTTTCTTGGTGAAGAAAAATTTCTGCAGCAAAACAAAAAACCAAAACCCTAATCTCTCTTCTTGTTTTCAGCAAATCAATTTCGGCCCTTTTCTTGAGAAAATTTGCAGCTGAATTTTCTACAACATAAGAAGCCTTACTGTTGCTCTTTGTAAGAAAAACCAGCCGCATCTTGTGTGGAAAGAGCAAGAAAAACTGGAGCTTAGAGAAGCTTTAAAAACTGAAACCAGAAGCAAAGTTCGAAGGCTAGCACCAACGGTTCTTTGCTGCTTCTTCCTTAGTTAATTGTGTGACAATTAACTTGGGACTTGGAGACGATCGTGTGGATACCATAGAACCAAGGCTCTTTTGGGTGTTGCTGTGATTCGACGAGCAAACAACTCCACATAAGAAAGATCATCCACTACTAGTAAAAGGTAAAACTCTTCATGACCGGTTTGAAATCACTTCGTAAGGATCCTTGGAGGAAATCAAAAAATTTAAAATTCCGATGCATGCCGTACTTGATTTCTTACACTATTAGTGAACCATCTCTCCAAGAATTGTGAAAAATGTTCTACTAGAAATCTTTTTGTTATTACTTCGACTCATACTCCCCAAAAAGTGAATCTCGCTCTAATAGCTCCGAATAAATTAAATACATTTATTAAGATACAAAAGTTTCTTATTCCACAAAAAAAAAAAAGAAGCACTTTTTCACTTTTTCATATACTTGAAATTTTCACTTAGACATGAAAATGTTCCTTACTAACGTATTTGGTCTATAACCATGGGTTTTGATGTACGAGATCTTGTAGGACTTGCCAATGAGACCTTATCCACTAGTATTATATAGAAAAAATCAATTATAGGTACTAATATAATTAAATTTGCTCTTTATAGATAAACTTGGGAGTTGCAATCTCAAGTGAGATCGGTTTAGAATAAGGGGATCTTTTTCTATCAAATAGAAAGGGTTGTAGTATAAAATGTACTTCTAAGTAATTGCCTTATAGATCCTTTATCCATATATATGAATAAGAAATCATGTAATGAGAGGGATTCTTATTTGTACAAATGGTACTTCAAACTTAGAATGAGCATAAAGGAAATAACATTACTTCTTTATCTTCTGAATTGTTCTGCCATAATAGTCACTTAAGATCTTTGGTTCCTACTTGGACCTGATGAAAAAAATGGTATCACTTCTTATGGACTTGTTGAAAATGACTCGAATCTAGTTTATAGCCTATTAGAAGTAGGATGCACTTTAGTGAGATTTTCATGGATAGAAAAAAGATTGCAGTCAGTTTGATAATGATCGAGTGATATTACTTTTTCAGGTCAAACTGAGGAATTCCTTAGATATGATGTAGAGCAGATATTGTTCTATTCTTGACCAAAGATTTCTCTATGAAAAATTTGAATTGGAATTTGAAGAGGGGGAGGAAAAAGGATTCCTTAACTCGTAACAAATAAAGGAGGATTTATTTAATCACATAGTTTGAGCTCCTAAAATATGTGCCCTTGGTACTTTCTATTTGATTGTATCTAATTGGGATTTCCTTATTGATCGAGGTCATTTTGAGGTAAGCATATCATTTATGATGAAGATGATGAGTTTCAAGAGAATGATTTATAGTTCGTGCTTAATGGAATTGTGCAATACCAAACTCAAGATAGGTCTTGCAACAAAAAAAAAAAAAAACTTGAATAAGTCAATTTATTTGGAACCTGCAGATCAACTCTTTTTTCTATATTAAAAATCAGCCCCCCTAACTCTATGTTTTCATGTTGAGAATTATTTGCAAACAAAGAGATGTCAAAGGGGCTTCTTACTTTCCAAAATATATCCTCCTACATCTATATATAAATGGTACTTTATTAAGAATACAGAAGAAAAACACTTTGGCTATGTTTAGATTGATACTTGTTTACAAAAATTTAATTTTTTTCACAAAACAAATAAAACATCCAAACACTTTTTTATTTCAAAATTTAAAATTCAAAATTTTCCTCCCAAATTCTCCACACACAATTTTTAAAATTTTCCTCCAATACAAATTTTATTCTCTCTCCAAAATACTTTGTTTTTTACAAAAAAATTTTACCAAATTTTCACACATTCTAATACAAAATTTCTCAAATTAATCATAATCCAAACATGGCCTTTGAATTGTTGATTAATCATTAGAGATGGTTTAGAACCAATAATCCAAACATTCTAATACTCTATTTGAGAGTTATCAATATTTATCAAATATGTTCCTATCTAACAGAACGCTATTGGATTAAATTACAAAGATATTGTTGAAAAAATTATGGCTTTTTTAAGATAAAACGAAAATTATTAGATTCATATAATCGGATCTAAATTTCCCATCCGTTAGGTGGAAAAATACGTAGCCATAAAAGATAGATTAAGTGAAATAGAATTGACTGGGTGGCAGAGTTGTGGAAATATTTCTTTCTTTTATATTTCCTTCAGGGTCAATTTTATCTATACAATTGTTTTCCACAAAACGGTTTGGAGGAAGAACATCGTTAGTCCATATCGGACTGTCTGAGCCCAGTCGCTTTATCGGTGAATTGCTAGCATTAACTTCAGCATGTGATGCTTCAGTGGATGGTCGGACGCTAACACATATTGGGATCCTAGCATGTTCGGGCCATCTAATAATTTCATTCAAAAAACACTTCACATGGTAATCAGTCTTGATGGGGATAGTGGAGACTTTAGACAAGTACTTTGGTAGATATTCGATGACCAGTCTATCTTTGAGCTCCATATCTAATTCCATGACAGATACTATGAGATTCACCAGGTCATTGAAGCTTGCGTCCTCTTTTAACATAAGAGGTTCAAGCCGCTTGTGATTAATAAAATTTCGTTCATTTGTATTGGGATCAACGACCCATTCTCCCCCATAAAACACATGGGTTGTGACCATAATGGGATGCGACATTCCTACAAATCCAACGAAACCATAACCCAAATTAGGCATAACCAAGTTAATAGTATAGTGGAAGGAATGTGAATATTGCTCCACCACAACTGGTAGAAATACTCGACCAAACCAAGCACTCACTCGACCTTATGCACGACCTTTTTATTCGACCAATAAACAGACTCGACCTTATGTACGACCGTTTATTCGACCAATTACCAGACTCGACCTTATGCACAACCATTTATTCGACCTAATACAAGACTCGACCAAGGGCTCGATCATAAGAAGGACAGTCCAATTACTTGACCTTTCAACATATTACTCGACCTATAATTCGATATAATACTCGACTTTTACTTTGCTCTACCTAGTGCTCGACTATAGGGCTCGACTTTCTTTTCAATTTCACAAACCCAGTTCGCAAAAGTAAATTTCGACTAACCTCTAACAGCTGAGCTGATTCTTTGACTCCACAGTAGCGATCTTCTTGCTTACAGATGATGGGCCAATGGAGTTTGTGAACAATGTGGTGAGAAGAAAATTTGTTTACTAGATTCTATTACGAGAAGAGAGGGTCTGCGAATTTAGAGAGTTTAGAGAGAAAAAACCAAAGAAGAGATGCTATGAAGAACTGAAGTGAGAGGGGTATGTTGGTCTTTGTTCAGTCCTTGAGTGCTATGTTTGCAAGGAAAAAAAGGAGGGTACTATATTTGCAAAGTCAACGGTCAACCCTACTATATATGCAAATTTCCCATGCAATATAGTCTCGCACACAAAATTCCTTATGACACTTTGTCATAACACATTTTAATATGATAATGTAATTTATCTCATTATTTATACTATTAGAATTTCATTTTATCTTTGTTAATCTTTAATATGAAGATTTATTTTTCTTTTTTCGGTATATATTTTTAGTTAATTTTTAATATTTTCTTACTATACTCTTTGAATAAAAAAATATTAAAATTATTTAGTCAATCAACAAAAATTCACATTAAAAAGGATTAAAATGAAAGGAGTCTCTAATGATATAAATTTTAATAAAAAGTAAGAACATTTACGTAAAAATATTAAAATTTATTATAACAAAGAAATATTATAAAGAATCTTGTATTATTCTTTCAATTCATCGATACAAACCGGACAAATAGGAACGTTGGAAGCTATGTAAAAACAAAGAGGAACTAGTTTGTATTCTTTTTTCTCTGAATTAATTTTCAGATAATTATATTTTTAAATAAATTTACTTTTATGGCAACCAAATGGAGAAGAAATTTCAGTTATTACAACCAAGTAATTAAGTTAAGAAAAAATAATTCTTTCTCAAAAAATAAAATATTTAAACACTTTTTTATTTTATTTCAAATTCAAATTCAAATTCAAATATAAATTTAAAATTTAAAATCCTCACCAAAATGCTCTTGTATTATTTTAAAATATTGTCCATATTTTCCCTCTACCAAATCTTTTATTTTCTTTCCAAACACTTTTTCTTACAAAAAATATTTTCTCTCCAAACACTTTTTCTTACAAAAAAAAAAAATCATTAAAAATTTCACCTCTTTTAATAATTTTTCGTTTTTTTTCAAAAAAACTGCTATCCAAATCGCCTAGTAGCAAGCCTAAAAATGTCATGATTTGAAACTTAACTCGACTGACTTGATGGCTGAAATTGATACGTTTGAACCAAATAAATAATAACCATCGTTGGCAACCGACAGAAAAGTTCACCCTTAAGCGACTAAGGCTACGTTTCGGTAAGCTTTTCATTTGCAAAAAAATTAATTTTTTTCAAATAAAAATAAAACATCTAAATATATTTTTATTTTAAAATTTAAAATTTAAAATTTTCCATTCAAATTTCTCTCACATAATTTTTTAAAAAAATTTTCTCTTATTTTTTCATCCAAAATACATTTTCTATTTAAAAATACCTACTAAATTTTTCATACATTCGAATAAAAACAATCCAAACAAAATCTAAAGGTTTGTTAGGATGTGATGTATTTGAAAAAATACATATTAAAATATGTGAAAATTTTGATAAATATTTATTTATGAAAAAAGTATTTTAGAGAAAAAAAAGAGAAATTTTTTTAAAAAATAATTTGAAAATAATTTGAGTAAGAAAATTTAAATTTATTTTAAAATAAAAATATATTTGAATAATATGTTTTATTTAAAAATTTACTTATTTGTATATAAATAAAAATACCAGTTCAAACATTCCCTAGGCTCCATTTGGACATTGCATTTGTATTCTCAAATAGAAAAAGTAAGTATTTTTCTCAAATAAAAACATCACACTCTAAACAAATTTTTATTTCAAAATTTAAAAGTTAAAGTTTCCCACTTAAATTCCTCTCACATAATTTAAAAAAAAATTTCTTCTCATTTTTCCTTCTAAAATACTTTTTTTTATTAAAAAAATATTTATCAAAATTTTTATACATTTCAATATAACTTTTCTCTAATACATCACACTTAATCCTAAGTTTTTTTGTGGGCTTTTAAGCGGGAATTGTTTCCGCTCCAAATCAAGTGGCAGCAGATACTTCAGATATCCTAACGGTCTACTTTCCATCACTCCATTCAAAGCCCTCCCTCCTCAATCCCCCATTTTGTCATTTCATTTGTGCCGTTTCGTTTCTCTCTCACACAGTCACACATTAACAAGCTACAGAAATGGCGACAGAAATTCAACCCGATGAGCTAGGGAAACTATCTGAAGGAGTAGAAAAAACGGAGAAGAAAATCCCAGTGTTTACAGTACTGAAGAACAATTCCACTTTAAAGAACATTTTCCTCATAGACAGCCCTCCTTCTCTGTCAAATTCAGCGGGGAGCAACACTGAATTGGAAGAGGTTTTGGTGGTCGGTCGACACCCCGATTGTAATATTACTTTGGAACATCCCAGTATCAGTAGATTCCATCTCCGGATTCATTCTATTCCCGCGCTTCAATCACTCTCTGTCTTCGACTTATCATCTGGTAATAATTTCCTTTTTGTCCCTTATGTATGAGCTTTTTTCAATGTGGGATTTTCAAAACTTGTTGAATTCCTGTGATTCGTATATGAGTTTCCCTAATCGGATGAAAATTTGTTACGGACCTTTGGTGGGTGGATACCGATTGTGATATTTTAATCTTGGTTTTAACGTTTTTTTTTTTTTTTTTTAAATTTCTAGTCCTAAAATCAAGCCCAAATTATCCATTAACACTCTGTTTTTAAAATTGTTTGCTCCCTTTTTCTGATATGGGGTTTCGACAAATTTTTTGCACTCATTTTTTGTCTTTTGTTTTGCCCCGGGAGGGGGGTGTTGTTATTGGTTGGGTGTGGAAGCGGGTTCTTTGTGATTCTTGAATTTGAGTTTCCTTATATGGGTATATTTCTTTTTTAGTTTTTATAGTCAATATTGTTTTTGGTTCCTGGTGTTTGTATTAGTGAGGGATTTCTTTTCCTTCTTGCGAGGAAGGTACTTTATTGAGTCCCTGGTCTACTCGTTTTAATCTCAAAATGTTTGAAAGGAGTTAGATACATTGAGTTGGGATTAAGGTTTGGGAAGAGGATGAATTGAGAATTTTCAATTGAATATTATTATGGAGGTGTGTGGACATTGAACTCTTGTGTAGGTCGGTTGACTGATTCTTTGTCTGTTGGGTTTTCTTTCTCTGCATTTTTTATGTAGTTGGAGGGTTTGTTCGATTGGTGGATTTGACTGATTGACCCTTTCATTAATCTTCTGTGGAGATATCTTTGGCACTTTTGTATATGTTCTAAATGAAATTGTGATCTGGTTGTTTTATTCAACCATCTAGATAGGTGGGTTCAGTGTATGTATTGAACTTATTAACTTTGCTTTCCCTGCAATTTTACTAGTCATTGGTTCACTTGGGATCTTAAGTACTTTTGACGACAATTAGTAACTGAAAAAGGAGTTTCATTTTAAGTACATATCTGTAGAGTAAGGTTTTGGAAGAGTTCTTCATGAAGATATTTCTATTTGAAGTGTCTTAATTGACTAGTGGTATGTTTGCACTCTGGATTCTTGTTGATTGGGTTTACTATATGTTTTTGTACTTATCTGCTTCCATTCAAAGACATGACAGTTCTGTTTGTACATAGATGTTGGGGTTTTCGCTGTTTGTATTTTTTCATTGTTTGAGTTGTACTCTTTTGGGTTGGAAAGCTCTGGGGCACTGGAGGGAATGCCAATTCAGATGTCGAGATAGAGAGAAATGTGCACGTGCAAGATCAAATGATTTCTTGAATGTTTGAATTAAAGGGGTTGAGAGGAGTTGGAGGCATGGAGTTTGTTAGTTTATGTGATCAATGAAATAATTCTTAATACAACTGCTTCAGAGACATCTTCTAACTGCTTTACTTGTGCTCTGATTCCTTCTATCATCTGATATTAGTTCAACTATGTTAGATTGGTTTGCAGTCTTGTCTTTAAGTTATGAGTCTGGTTTCTCTGGGATCTGGTGACTGATTGCTCTTTAAACGTCTAACAAGATTTCGAGTTTAGATTGGCTATTTCTTGATTTTTAAGTGATTGTTTGAATCTGTGGTAGTGCTCTACTGAGCATATCTGGGAGGAAGGTTGAGCTTGGTATACAAACTCCACTGAGTTTTTGGAAGAAGGTTGAGCTTGGTATTGTGTATGAGGGGTGTACAGACTGCACTGAATTTTTGATAGGGTGCTTGAAAATTGTTAAATTACTGTTGCTTATAGATGTTCCCCCCCTCCCCCCCCCCCCCACGTTTCAGATTGACTGGTAATTTGCTTTGGCTTTTTTTTTTCTTTTTTTGTTTTCGTATTTTTAACTTAAATTCAGATTGAGTTTTAATATGAGTTTTTGATAGGCCTTGAAATGATCACCATTTAACTGCATGTGTGCATGTGTTTGAGTTTCTTATTTGTGGGCACAAATTATTATTTTTTTCTTTTTGGGTCAAGGTTTCTGGCATAGTTATTCATTGTTGATCTAAAAATGTTGAAATGTATTAAAAATATGATCTGATGGTGGTTAAGTTTTTAGGAGAGAGGTGAGTTAAGAATATTGTGTAAATAATATTATTCCTTATTACTTTGTTTTGACTGCGTTCATGATTAATCTTTGGTAATACTGATTCTTTATGTAAATATTATTTGCTGATATTACTGACAGAGCTAGCTCTATGTTTACATCAGACTTTTTGATTCGGGGCCCTTTTTTTTTAATTATTATCATCTTATTTTTTACGTGTGTGTTTGTGATGGAATGCTTGGCAAATAATCTATCAATTCTCAGTCAATCTGTTGCTCTGGAGACATATCTTGTTGTGGATCTGTATATCATCTGGTGGTTACATAATTATGTAGATGTTTCTTCAGTGTGTGTCTTCAGTTCATTTTCCTCAAAAGTTTCATTTTCAGTTGATATTTCAAATATTTGCTGTTATGTTCTCTTCAGTACATGGGACTTGGGTTTCTGGGAAGAAGGTTGAGCCTGGCACTCGAGTAGAGTTGCATGAGGGTGACACTCTGCAGCTTGGCGGTTCAACTAGAGTGTACAGGCTTCATTGGGTGCCATTGAGTCATGCATATGACATGAAGAATCCTTTTGTGCCTCCCCTGGATGGGTCAGAGCCAGTGGACGAAAGGCAAGGGGAAACACATCCATATCTGGTGAGCATAAAGATTCTAGTAATCTGAAATTTAGACTTGGTTTTAAATGTATTTTGTTAGAATTTCTTTCTTTGTGTTTTTTGGTTTTACAGGACGAGAATGGCTTGCACATTCAAGGCAATGAAACTGAGACACATGATGATTATTTTGAAGGTTCAAATTTGTTATGTTCTGATATGAATGTGAATTCACCAATGAGGCAGTTGCCTCCATCTGCAATGGATAAGCCAGAGCCAGTGGAAGAAGTTCGAAAGCAACCACATCTAATTCTGGTAAAGATTCTAATAATCTAGAAGGTTAAACAAGTTGGTTTTGAATGGATTTTGTTGATTTGCTTCTAATGTCGTTTGATTTCAGGCTGAGGATGGTTTGTCCCATCAAGATGTCCAAACTGAGACACCTGATGATTATTACAATGGTCTGGATTTGTTATTTGCTGATATGGATATGTTGTCACCGAAGAAACAATTAACTCCATCAGCATCTCTATTGCCAGAAGACATAAAATCACCATTTTCTTTTGAAGATGCAGAGAATAAGATTTCCTTCATGGACACTCTTCAGCAGATCGAAACAGCTCAAATGAAGCCTGCCTTGCAACTTGATATAGTTAACAGTGAGTTGCAAGTTGATGTTGCTTCTGCAGACGTTCAAACATTCCCTCAAGCAGAGGATGCTGAGAGCCCTCCAGTAGCATCACACAGTAGGTCTGGTGTGAGCATTTGGAAAAGAAGGGGTAAATCTGCTTCTGTTCATGTTCAAACTGGCAGAGCTAGACAAAATTGCACAAAGGCTCACACCAATCTTGAAATGGAATCAGAAAGCAAAGGAAGTATCAGAAGTAGATCATATTTGGAAGGTCTGTTTGAAGGTGGAGATTTGGTGGAAGAAGTGTGTTTTACTCCTGATAATGAGCATAGAGATCCTGATACCCTTCTGTTAAATAGCCCCTCAATGCAACTCAGTGGGAAGAATATGAAACACAAATTGAGTGAGAATTCTCTGCTTTCTTCTACTGATGAAGAAGGCGAAGATGCTTTCACGCCCGACAAAGAGAACATGACTCCTAAGACTCATTTGCTGTGGTCCACGAAGAAAATGGAAAAGTTGGATGAAATTAGCCATCCAAAAATACATAGGTCATCCCCTTTAAAGAATTCTGGTTCAGATACATGGAAAAAAGTTTGCATGCCTGTACCTTCAGAGAATGGCAAGCACTCTAGGAAGGTACTTTATGACAACATATTGGATCATTCTGGCTCTAGTAGTTTAGCCGGGTCAGAAGTAGATGTTTTGAAGGTTAGAGAACATAGGATGCCCCTGCAGTCTCTACTGATGAACTCAAATAAGACTACATCTGAAGCTTCAGATATTGAAGTAACTTTAAGAGGCTGCAAATCTGTTGGCGATATGCAAAACAGAGAGTCAATTCATCCCTCCAATGTAAGTCTAAGGATTATGCTCTTTACTCTTGACCATACTATCACAAATTTTGAAATGAATTTAATTACATATAACAAACAAGGTTAATTTGACATGGTAGCATGTCAAATTCATGAGCTCCCTAAGTCTTATTGAATACACTCCTAGAACTCTTTTGCATACCTTTAGAGGTTTTGAAGGATTCTTATATTCTCATTGAACATACTTGTAGACATCTTCTAAGGGAAAAAATAAGACGTGGACCATGGTTGCCAACACTACTTGTTTGCTTAACAAAGAGTCGAGGAAAGCATTACAGCTTATGCAAGGTCTCCGTGGGACAAGTTTAATCATTCCCAGAATTGGTAAAGAATTCTTAATCATCACAAAGATTTTTATTTGAGTTAATTTTGCATTTTTGCTCTGGTTAAATGACTGATTGTTTAACAGTTATAAAGGAGCTAGACTGCATGAACAAACACTGTTATTTGTTTAGAAGAAAAACAGGGGTTTCTTCAGCACTACAGTGGATCAAAGATTGCATGGTGAACACAAAATGGTGGATTCATGTTCAGAGTTCAGTGGAAGATGCAGGGCCAATTGCGCCTACTCCTCGAAGTTGGCCTTTACCTCTAACAAGTGATGAAGAAAAAGACAAATTTTCAGTTAGCTCAGTTCCTTTTTCTCCTTTTGGTAGTTTCCTGGACATTGTTACCCCAACAACAGAAGACCACATACTTGAATGTGCTCGTTTCTTCAGAAAAACCCTGAATAAAGGCCAGTTTGTCATTCTTAGTGATGATGTCTCTCTCAAGATCAAGGCCATGGCTGAAGTAAGCAACAGAATTCCTGCTTGCAATTATAGTAGATTTATGCTGTATTGTGCCTAATATTGTTATTTTTGCTACAGGGTTTGCTTTGTGAGACAGCCAAAGATTTCCGTGAAAGCCTAGTTAACCCTTTTTCAGAGAGATTTTTATGGACTGACAGCTCCCCAAGAGGACCTACTTGGTCTTGCTGTGATGATGTTGTCCTTAGGGAGAAATACTACAATGTTCCTTCAAGAAAGCAATTGAAAGTTGGAGAAGCAGCTGCGAAGGGCTTAAAGCTCATATTGCTCCATAATTCCAAGTACAAACGCATCAGTACAGTAAGCTAAACTATTTGCTAGTGATCTGACCCTTTGTTTGATGAACAATGAAGACTAGGAAATCATCTGCAGTTAGGCTTACATACCACTATAAACACACTCTTTTTCCACTAAAATCGTGAATCCATTGTTCCCAGTTGAGGCAATCATCTGTAGTTACGCTGGTGTATACCATTATGTGCAATCTTTCTTCCACTAATATCTTGAACCCATTGTTCCTGGTTGATATGTTACGCTGGTGTATACCATTATGTGCAATCTATCTATGCTTGCATTTTGTATCTTTTGGGTAGTTATTTGGCTTTACAACCGATGAAAAAGTTCTTTATGAAGTGTTTTAAAATGAGGTGGGGGTAAGTCTCTAGTACAGACTTACCACGATCTGTACATTAGCTCAACAAGAAGATGTGCAGAGTTTTGAACCATGATCTTTGAGTTTATTAATAAATCTGAAAAGAAAAAGTAGATGTTTATTAATCATTTTTTGTAAATATCAAATGAAATAGCTATTGCACAAACTATTAATAAATTCTATGTAATACTGGCCTTCTGATTTGTGATTAACCACTACAGCATGATTATGATTATTAACCATCTAAACTTTAATCAATGGATTTTGGCACTTGAACGGACTGATGTTATTTCAGCATTTCTGGGTTAGCCTATTTCCAGTTTAAATGGCAAAAAGCCATTCGCATGTCAACAAAGAATAGAGAAATAAGAGAATTAGCATATAATAACAATCCACAAAGATATCTGTCACGGAGAACATACAAATTGAAAATATTGACTGTATAACTTCCAATTGACCGGGGAAAATGGGACTTTTTGGTTTGTAAATCTTCTTCTTTTTCTTCTTTTCTTTTCCTTTTTGTTTTCTTGTCACAAATACACTGTAGGATTTTGTTAACAAATTTTTCCCATTATTTGGAGTTTTCTAGTATATTCCTTTCCATTTATTTTGTGTGTAAGTAAATAATTTTATAAATTATAATACAGTGTCAAATAATAAACTGCCAAAATGAGAATATCATCCATATTTTAATTTACTATCTTACTCAAATAGACAGGGAGTTACATTTTCGATCTACAAAGTGAAAGTTTCATAGATTGAACTCCCATAGATGTCACAAGTGCAAAAAAGAGCATACCCCAAGTAAAACAACTTGTGCTTTATGAGTATTATTTAATATTAGTTCTTCACTTTTTTTATTTTTGATATTTCTCTCTTCTAGCAAAGAGTATAACTACCACAAAATTTTATAAATAGTTTTTGACTGTCAATAATAAAAAATAAAATATCAATATTATCGTATTTAATTTTAAAGTGACATTTATGATTGGATGAAGGATTATCATTATACATTGGGTTAATTACCAATACCTCCTGTGATTTATGTTTATTACCAATTGAATCTTGTAGTTTGTGAAAATAACTAATATCCCTTTGAAAATAACTTCCGTTATATTTAACAGATTCAATGAGTAAAATGACAAAAAAAAAAAAATCCAACAAAAAGGCAGATAAAGAAAGCGGGAATGAAGTATAAGGCAGCAAGTAAAATGCTAAAAAAATATGAAATAAAGAAGGAATCCATGAAAAGGGAGAAAAGGAGCGGGAACATCTTTATTCATTGGAAATAATAAAGAACCCAAGTTTTCAATAAAGAATAACTCCCAACTCCTGCACATCAAAAGTTGGAATCTTCTTTATACTAAAAGTTGGAATCTTCTCAAAACCCAGGTATTATATACTGGACTGTAGTGGTTGAAATGTCGTAATGGTAAGTTGAGCTTGTTTGTTTTGAACTTGGAAGAAGATGAGTTTGGAAAAATGAAGGGATAGTTTTTGACATCATCATCATCCTTTGAAAAAAATACAACAAAGATTCTTGTCCATCTAGAAAATCCACAGCCAAGGAAAAGCATGGTTGATTTAATTTAAAGTCATATTTATTTTTGTTTTTCATTTAAAGTCGCATACTCGCAAATTTGGACTAAACTTTAAAATCACGTATGCATGAAAGAAAAGTTGTGACGGTTTCAGTGTTTTTTTGTTCGGGTAACCGTACTGGAAAATTTCCAATTTTTTTTTTTGTGTGGATTAGATGGTGTTCAATCTTGAATACTAATATGTGTAGATTTGATATACTTACAATTGTAAAATACTGAATAAATTTTTGTAGTGGATTAAGTATTGAATGGAAAAGTGTTGGTTAATATTGCAGGAAACAATGGGGCAAGTGTATATGAGATCAGGTTGCACTATGGAATGCAATAATACTCAATTAAAAATATTGATCCAGATAAGTACTTCCGTGTTGTTATGCTTTTGGACGTGACTAAGCACTTCTTTAATGATCCAGATTTATGGAAAAGAGTAGAATTATCTTTATCTATTCAGTGTGACATTCCAGGTAGTTGTGATAGAATGATGATATGCAATGAGGATCATGTGCAAAACATGTTTAGAATGCATGACAAGTCCAGGCTCATAAATGTGTATGTGACTTATGATGCTGATGGTGTGCATTGCAATCATATAACTAGTGGCGTAAAACTAAATACAACACATGCAAACATTGATTTGAGTGTAGATTATGTAGTCAAACCTGTGACCCAAAGTAATAGTAAGAAAGTAGCAGCTAAAGAAAATAACAATAGGAGGAGCACAAGATTAAACAGTAGAAGAGAACATAACACTTTTGATGCTACAAATGAATGCATTCCATATGATGAAGATGAAGAAAGTGATGAGTTATATGCTTTGAGTGATAATGATGAAATGCACATTGACAATGATGATGAATTGTTCAGCAAAGACGTAGATAAAGAAGTGGTAGTGAGTTTTCTGAATATAAGTCTAATGACAAAGTTGAGACTTATAACAACTCAGATAGCAAATTTGAAAATGACCTAATGGGGTTTGCATACCAGAAGAGGAGAAATTTAGACTATTGCAAAAGATGAAGTTTGAAATTGTAGAAAAATTTAGAAGTGTGCTATATGAGTACTCAAGACAGTGGGGTTTCAAATTGATAATGGTGAAAAATGAAAGGGCAAGAATCATAACATATTGTAGAGGGGATAAATGTGATTGGAAGATACATGCATTCGGATGCTCAATGGAGTAACATTTAAAGTTAAGACTTGCAATGTAGACCACAGTTGTGTGTGAAGTGAGAATGTAAGTGCCTTAGCAAAATACATGGCTAAGAAAATTGAAGGGCCAGTTAGGTCTGACAATAATATAAAACCCCAAGTTCTTAGGGATGAACTGGTTAGAATTAGATTGCATCCATCAAATATGCAATTATTTAGGGCAAAGAGGAAGGCTTTGGAAATGATAAATGGCAATCATACTGACATATAAGTTACTGCCTAAACATTATGCTATGGTATGTAGAACAAATCCTGGAAGCGTTAACAAGATTCATTTCCACATGTCTCCTAGTGCTTTATTACCTTCAGTCAATAGATTATTCTTAGGTATTGATGCTCTTAAGAAAGGTTTTTTTACTAGATGTAAACCTTATATTGGATTTGATGGTTGTTTTTTGAAAGGGTCCTTTAGCGATGTGTTGTTATCAGCTATTGCATTAGATGGGGACAATGGGGCATTTCCAGTAGCTTTTGCTGTAGTTGAAAGTGAAAATAAGGAGAGCTGGAGTTTTTTCTTCCAACAATTGTCGGACTTATTGGGAGAATTTTCAGAGAACAAGAAATGGACATTTATAACTGATAGGCAAAAGGTATAATGATTTCCATTTAGCATAAAAGTGTCTGAATTAATATTATTTGTTGTCTAATATACTACTTTTTGAAAATTATCATTCTCTTCTTTGTGTTGTTTTGCAGGGTTTGATAGAGGCTACTTTAGCAATTGTCCTTACTGCTCTTAATAGGAAGTGTTGCAGGCATATTTTTGCCAACTATAGGACTAAATTTCTAACTATGATTCTGAGAAAACTATTTTGGATAGCTACGAGAGCATATAATCAATAGGAGTATACGAAGGCAATGAGTAAGATTAGAGCATTGAAACCTGAAGCTCATGACTGGCTAGAGAAAATAGGCAAAGAAGTGTGGGCAAGACGCACATTTCCATATGAACTGAAGAATGATCACATCACTAACAACTCGAGTGAATCATTCAATGCCTGGATTGGAGATTTGAGGTAAAAACCAATGCTCACACTGATGGACACTCTTTGATCTGGGTTGATGGGCAAGTTACAAAAGAGATATGAAAATGGATGCTGTTGGAAACACTTTGTGGTTCCTCAAGTTGTTGATAGGCTAAATAAAGTGTGTGAGAAGTGCAGGAGTCTGACTTTTATGTATGCAAATAGAACAACATTTGAAGTGAAAGAAGGAAACATTTCCTATGTAGTTGAAATCCATAATAAGAATTGTGATTGCAAGGTTTGGAACTTGATTGGAATTCCTTGTGTCCATGTAGCAGTTGTTTTGATTGATGGGTGGCAAAATCTGGAAGACTATTGTGATCCATGTTTAGGGAAAGACATGTATCTCCGAGTCTATGGTCATGTAATCAATCCCATTCTAGATGTAAACTTCTGGCCTAAATTTGCAGAGGGTGAAACTACTGAAGTATTTCCTCCTGAATTAAGGAGACGAGCTAAAAGACCTAAGAAAGCTAGAAGAATGGAGGAAAGAGAGGCTCAAACTGCTAGACAAAAAATATCATTCACTTTGAGATGTGGAAACCGCTTCCAATTTGGGCATAATAAAAGAACTTGTGCATGAGGCCCTCTAGTAGTTAGACGACCAAGACTGATGAAATCTAAAACAAATGTCCATTATTAGTTTCTTTTAGTCATATTATATATGTTGATCACTGTCCCATTCATTCTCTAAATGATTTTTTTTTTTTGCATCATTAAGGGACAAAATCAAGAAATTCTACCACCTCTCTAATCAAGTTTGTATCCAATCCTATTTTAGCAAGGTCCTTAGTCAAGCACTCTGCCAAGTCCTCAGTCAAGCGCTCAGCCAATTAGGTTGTCAAGTTCTCAACCAAATCCCCTTTCAATCTTTAGAGCATAATATTCAGTCATATGATTACCCAAGTATTATGGATCAGAATTGGTTGGTAGAGTACTTCAACAAGCATCCAAGGGACTGAATGATGGCAAATCTGTCGGTGAAAAACCTTAGGAATGAATTAGATCTTGTTACTTTTGTTAAGTCATTTACATAGTTCTTGTGATTTGGAAGTTAGATATTAAGTTGCTATTGAAGAAGGTTGATGGCTTATTGGCTTATTGGCTTTTTGCTATAATTTTGTTAAATTTGGGTTGCTATTGTCATTTTGTTAGTTTGCTTGTGGTTGTTATTTTACAAAGATTTTTTGCTATTATTTCGTTAAATTTAGGCTGCTATTGTCATTTTGTTAGTTTGTTTTTGGTTGTTATTTAGTCTACACCTTCGTTCTGAAGCTTGGATTAGAGTTTGGTTCTGAACATTGGTTCTGAAGCTGTGAAGATTGAAGCGAAGACTGAAGCAGTTATGAAAACTGAAGCGGTTATGAAGACTAAAGCAACTTCTAGGTCTAAAGCAACTCTGAAGCAATTGTTCCTCAAACTGAAGCTGCTCTGAAGTAACTATGAGATCTGAAGCAGCTTCCAAGTCTGAAGCACCTCTAAAGCAGTTGTTTCAAAGACCGAAGTTGCCCCAAAACCTGCAGTAACTTTGAGGTCTGAAGCAACTCTGAAATAGTTGTTCCGAAGACTGAAATTGCTCTGAAGCAGCTTCCAACTCTAAAGCACCTCTGAACAATTGTTCCGAAGACTGAAGCTGCTTTGAAGTAGTTGCAACTTCCAGGTCTGAAGCAACTCCGAAGTAGTTGCAACTTCTATGTCTGAAGCAACTCTAAAGCAGTTGTTCCAAAGATTAAAGAACTCTGAAGTAGTTGTTCCTAAGACTGAAGCTGCTCTGCAGCAATTTTGAAATCTGAGCCAGCTTCCAGCTTTGATGCACCTTTGAAGTAGTTGTTCCAAAGACTAAAGTTGCCCTAAAGCAGCTCTGAAGAATGTAGCAGCTTCCAGCTCTGAAGAATGTAGCAGCTTCCAGCTCTGAAGCACCTTTGAAGCAGTAGTTCCGAAAACTGAAGCTACTCTAAAGTATCTTTGAAAACTGTAGCAGGTTCTAGGACTGAAGCAACTCTGAAGTAGTTGTTCCGAAGACTGAAGTAGTTCTTAAGACTAAAGCAGTTGTAGATCTAAAGCGGTTTTTCCGAAGACTGAAGTAGCTCTGAAGACTGAAGTAGTTTCCAGCTCTGACGCAGTGTTCTGAGGGCTAGTTTTGAAGCTTGGTGCTACATCTTGGTTCTGAACAGGTTCTTGAATCTTGGTTCTGAAGTTCTAAAGTTTTGAACTTTGTAGAAAGCTATTGAGTTTGGCAAAGTCTGAAGGTTTGAGCTTTGCAGAAAAATTTTTAATTTGGCAAAGACTGAAGCAGCTTTGTAATGGTCTTTGTCTACGCCTAAAAGGTTGCAATTGTGATGGTTTTTTGCAATGTCCATTTTAGCTGTCTGAAGTTTGAGCCATTTTTCAATTTGTATATGTAGTTTAGTTTTTCCTTCTTGACAGTCATTACTCTTGTACTCCTATTTTGTCAGTAAGATAACAAATAAGATTTTGGAGATGTTTAGTTGTTCCTTTGTAAACCAAGCAATTTTTGGCATAAATGGAACCTATGAAATTGTTCAATTGATGAGGATTCATGAGATGCTTTGGTGAACTTTACTTGATGATTGTGTAGATCAAAGATTGAGTCTCATGGCTATTGAGCATGACTTCTAGGATTTTGATTCCATTCAATTGTCTCTTGTTTCTTTGATGAACTAATATGTTGAATTTGTTGTGAAGCAATAAAAAACACAACTAGATATACATTAATGAACTCAAGAACCACACAATGCATAAATCTTGCTTTGTCTAATTCCCAAGAAGTTCGCTTTTTTTAGGGTCCAAACGCAGGTTGCAAATTTCTTTATGTAGACAGTTTTCGTGGTTTGAAACAACAACAAAAACATCAAGACATTGAAGGATAGAATAAAAAAAGAGTTCAAAAAACCAATAATTGCTGCTACTACTAGTTGGCTAGATTAAAATAATCACCAAATCAAATTTAAACAAAAATATTCTCCTAAGAATCTAATTGCCTCACTTCCTCAGGTAATTTTTAGTTTACCACCATTGCTCATTCAGTCAGTTTGATACCAAGGTATACCACTGATGCATTGAAGAAGGCCAGGACAACAACCATTTAATACATATAGAGCAGTATTATTCAGTAGTGCTTTTAGCACATTGCTAACCTAGTGGTTCAATCCAAACACCATAAAAGAGTTCGGATGAAATCCTCAAAAAAAGTACTACACATTGCCAAAAAAAGGAAAAAAGAGAGAAGCATGATTGCCCAAATGCATTCTAGACCTAAATGAACTGCTCATAACTTGACAAGTTCACTTAATCATGTGCCAATACTGGTTACACAAATTCATGGATTAAAAGTTAATGTTTAAAAACTAGTCAATAATGTCTGAAAACCAGACAATAATGGTTACACAAATTCATATTCCAAATTGTATACAACATAGAAGATACAACATGAAATCTAGCCAGTTCTCCTAGAAGATACAACATAAAAGCTCTCCAATTCATCATACACTATTAGATTGCATCATACTATAGTTTTACTAACTAAATCAGATACGTAAACAAAATAGCAGCCAAGAGAACCAAATTCACAGTCACTAGGGTTAATACAATGCTACTGTTATTCCAAGCTTGAGGGTTCATATGCCCCCCATCTAAACACGCTCTACTATTAGTTGCACAAACATATGCTCCTATACTTGTTGCTGCTATATTGATTGATTAGGAGTTGACCTCGTTTTCCATAACTATTAGGACAACTCATTTCAGCCATCCATGGGTGTTGTAAGCATAGTAAAGTCTCCTAGGATTTTTGGCCAAATTTAAGACCAACACTGAAGACTTCCTTCCACATTTGCCCACATACTACCTTCTCAAACCTTAAGTTATCAAGAGTTTTACTACTGCTTGATGGAGCCATGGATGATTAATCCACTTCCAACATAATAGAACCCTAACTCTAAACAAAAACAAAAGATTCCCAAATCAAATTCTAATCAAATAAATTACTTAATCATACATACCATACCGAGGGCAAGGTCGTTGATAGCTTTAGTTTTTGGATGCAATTCAACCTTCTATACTATTGCTTCTTACTACATTTTCTGTCTCTGTTGCAGATGAAATTGGAAGTGAGTGGTGAAATAGGGTATTGTTCCCTTCAAATCAATTGCTGAAGTAAGAGGGTACTTTTGTCCTAATTTCAAACAATTTTTTAGACTTATCTACAGTAATAAACGAACTCTGTTACTTTGGACTCATTTGTTAAAGATTTTTAAAATCCAGGGAGGTATTGATAGTTTTAACAAACTACAAAGTTCGATTGATAATAAACATAAACAAAAGAGGGTATTGGTAATTAACCCTTATATATTTGCGATATGGGTCTTAGTACTGTCCCTCAAATAGCATTTTTTTTATGCATATTAACATATGTTTAATTTATTAGATGGGAGCTTTTAATATATACTTGCTAAATCACCTTTAATTTTTTTTCATTCAAGAATAAGGACGGCTAAAGGGTAGGTTTGAGGGAGGGGAGAGACACATTTCCCTGTCAGCCACCTAGCTACCTCGCCCATTTCCCTCATAGGCACCCAACGGGGACTATATTCCCATTGCCATTTGCCTACCACAAAATTTTTTTTAAAAAAAAGACGATGAAGATGAATAGTACATCGATTAACCCAAACAAAAAAAATATCCAAATCAAAAGAAAAATTAGCCGATTGAGATGAACGGTACATCAGCCAACCCATCATCCAAATCAAACAAAAAAATATCAAAATCAAACAAAAAAAATACCAAATCAAAAGAAAAATTAGGTGATGAAAATTAACATTAACCCATCCATCCAAATCAAATGAAAAAAATAACTTGGAGGTTTGAAAAAAATTGAGGGCTCAGCCGCTTGGGAGTTCACAAACTGGGGTGCAAGTGGTAGACGATTGTGTGAAGCGGTGGCGTGATAGCAAATGGGGACAAGGTTCAGCCGAATCTAAAAATCTCCTTTGCCTGTTCAGGGGTTTGGAAAATCAAGGGCTTGGCAACTTGGGAGTTGGGGATTTAGGGATTTGAAGGGTTAACGCCTTCTGGACTATGCGTCGGCCTTGGCTAGGGGCAGCGAGGGGTGGAGACGATGAGAGAGTATATGATATAATGATTAAAAAAAGATGTACTAACACAAATATATGTACTAACTTTAACACATACAACTAATAAAATATAATGACTTCAGTTATAACACAGGCAATGTACATCATCTAGTTGCAAAGGGGTTGCACACAACCCCTCGGAAACAAAATAAAATTGAAGGCAAAAAATAGAACCAACCGTTCCTAAAACTTCAACTATTTAACCTAGCACTCATGCTACTAAAATAGTTACAGAATACCAGAACAAAGCCCATCATCACTCCAATTTTCATCCATTTATGTTGTCTGCCTTTCTTTGCTTTTTTTGGCCTCAAACTCCCCAATGGTTCTCAGTAACCCACCAATAATTTCAGTCGATCTTTCATATCGATCACACCTCTTATCGAACCATCTAAAAAAATCCACATCCACGCTTTTCTTATACTAGATTTAATCACATTATCAATATGTTTTTTGAATTAGCTAAAGTAATAACAATGGCAGTAGACATTACCCGATGTTCTCCACACCCGTAGAATCTTCTCCCCGGATTTGCTATTGTCCAAGATGTTCACAATATAGCAAGCTTACCACAATAGCAACATATATGTTAATCCATGTCCAATATAGGTTGTTGCTTTCTTCGTTAAGAGGAGGTGACCGCAGTGACGTAGAGCTCCACTGGCCTCGCTTTGAAAAAGTTTGCTTCAAGCAATTGTGGATTTGTGGCCTTGGCTTCGATTGGGGCGGCTTCAGGGATTAAAGAGGAATCATGGATGGAACAAAAATTAGGGTTTTATTTCTAATTAGGGATTTGGTTCTTTCGGGGCTTTTTTAAAGAGTGATCTTTGGTAGGATTTTTTGCCCTTCATTACAGTGTCATGTAGTGTGAACGTGGAACTTCGCTAACGGATTCCATCCGAGATAACAAATGAAGGATCAGAATAATCATATTTGTATTCAAAGGGACTAAAAAAGTCATTTTTAAATTTGTGGGACTGAATAAGTTAAAAATCTATTTTAATGGGACCAAATATACGATATACTCAATTTCAAAATGTTATAAATATTTTATTTCATTATTTTAATTCTTATTTTGTTGCATAATAAAACTTAAAGTATAATATATATAATATATATAAATTTATTAACAGTAAGTAGGAAGAGGTAGATTATTAATAACTAATAATGTATACTAATGAAAATGTTTTTAATTGTAATTCCTTTTAATTCAACTATAAAAGTATGAAACATGAATTATGGCATTTTAATTCATGTTCCTTTACATAACAAAATTTAAAATATATAGGATATTATATATATATATATATATATATATATATATATATATATATATATATATATATATATATATATATATAACTAACAATAGTATATAAATATAAGTACTAAAAGTAAACTATGAGTACTAATAATCTGTTATAACTTATAATAAAAAAAGATGAGAGTGAATAGATAATAGTTCATAATTAATAAAGAAATAATAGTAATCTACTAGTAAATAGTACATATATCGAGATATGATAGTTAAAAATTTTACTAACATAATTTTAATATAAATATAATCTAATGATAATTAAAAAAATAATTAATTAGTATTCTTACTGATATTAATAATATAATATTCCCTCCGTCTCCAAAAAAAAGGTCCATTTTGAAAAAATTTTCTTGTCCCAAAAAAGGGGTCCACTTTCAAAACTTGAATTTCAAAAAGAAATTTAATCTTCTAATGATTATATTGAATAAATATAAATCTCAATCGATGTAAAAAAGAAAAACTAAATAGTGATTTGAAGAAGAGATTCATATAATCCAAAATGAGAAATGAGTTGTTCCTTTTCAACGTAATAACATGTCAAATTAATTAAATCTACTTATGGCCTAAAGCTATTAAAAATGACATTGGAATTTGAAGTGGATTTTTATATTTTGAAATAGATAAGTGTGCCAAATGCCGACCCTTGATTTATATCGCATTGGATCTCTTGTTATACTAGTTATATAACATTATATATTACATATTTTAATAAATTAATATAAATTTTATAATTTGTGTTCATATATGCTATTAGTATCTACTTTCATTCTATTTAATTTTTATATACGTATTAATCTAATACTTTAATAAATATTGTAGTATTTTCTGATTTTTTTCCATTAAATATTTAAAACAATATAACCTAATAACAAAAAAAAAAATGAACCCTTAAAACTAAAATTTATTCTAATGAAAGTGAATATCAATTATATAAATATTAATATAAATTATAAGGTTTATATTAATCTATTAGAGTTGTGATATGTAATGACACACAAAAAGTGTAATAAGAGATCATTATATATTTACTCTCCTTACGCATGGGTTAGTTCTGACCGGAGACCAGTTTTACTTCCTTTTATAGTTTTATTTATGGGCTTATTTGAAAACAATATTTTATAAAAATGACAAAGTCTTCTAAGGATATAATTTTTATTTGGTCTTAACACACATCTCTCTTTAAAATACTCTAAGCATCCATTTGGTTCCTAATTAGTCACTATGAAAAGTCATTATAAAAAATCACTATGAATCTTGTTACTCTTAAAATTAATATAGACTTAAATATATTTTATATAGATTTCAGTTTGAATTTTATAGAAATTTTTAACAATTTAAAAATATTATAAAATAAACATTATGAATGAGTTGAAATAAAGAAAAATATAATAAATTTTAACCAAATATAATAAAAAATTATCTAATTATAAAATAATTTCAGTTCTAATGAAAAAACAAAAACACTTAATAAACTATATTAATGACTTTTACAAACTTTCCTCATATGGGAATGGAATTGCAATTAATATTTGTAATACATTAGAAAGAAAGGAAGCTAAATTAGGAAAGGAAGGAAAGGAAATGAGTATGTTTAAGGAAAATAAGGACAATGGTAATCATAGTAATGTAATTAACAACACTGAAGTCATTTTATTAAGACATATTTATTAAAAAATTTAATAAAATGATATTGTTTTAATAGAATAAGAAATCATTCATCCATGATAAATGGACATGATCTTTCATCCCACTTTTTTTGTACCAATATCTTATCTCAATCATTTATGTCTTTACATATGTTGTCATTTTGCATGTGGATTTTCTATTCTTTTATTATATACTAGTTTTTACGATTCTTTACAAATTAACCAAATCTATTGTAATAATTCTATTTGGTTCCCATATGAAATTAAATATGTTGCCATTTTGCATGTGGAATTTCTATCCCATTATTATATACTAGTTTTTACGTGTCTTTACAAATTAACCAAACCTATTGTAATGATTCTATTTGATTCTCACAAGGAAAATATGGGATTTCCATAAAAGGTTTATATAGTTTTCAAGCTCTTCTAACTTTTTCAAAAGGTATCCTTTATATTAACTTTGTTAAAAACAAAGTGAAGATACAACAATGGTTCCCTGTGTTTTGAACCCTCTTTGGCACTCAAAGTTGGCCAAAGCTCATCATTTCCTCATCCTCCTACCAAACTAGTGTCTAGAATTTTCCAGAAAATCTAGGGGACATACACGATTTAATAACCTCCCTAGTTGAGAGAGGTTACTCGATCCACTCTATTTTTTGTTTACATTCTTCCCTCTTTCTATTGTAACCACTGACCGAAATCCTACCCAGTCCTAGTTACATATTTCCTACCAATGTACTTACTTTATTGAATTCTAGCCATTCTTCCATTGCAACGTCGACCATCGTCTTTTCCATCATCCATTCTCCGGTAAAAATCCATAAGTTCCTTGATTTCCATAGCATCCACAGCAAGTACACGGTGAGTTGGCTTCTTTCCTGGCTGAGGTGATTCGTGTTGCAGCTGCCTAGCCGTTGCCACCATCTTTCAAAGCTCTGAATTTCTTCTCCAACATCATGCCATTGTACCGGGGCAAGTCGTCAAACTGTTTTTGCTCTTGAGCAATTAAAAAATACATGTTCTAAGCTTTCTTTGGCCTCCCCACACATTTGACAGATTGTGTCTATCATCATTTTCCTCCTTTGCAACGCTTTCTTTGTGGGCAAGATGTCATGATAACACCGCCAAATGAAGTGTTTTAGTTTGGCTTTGGTGTCTAGTTTCCAGCTAAAGTTCCACATTGCCTTTCTTGAGCTATCAATGGAGCTAGAAGCCCCATAATTCTGCCTTGGTTGCTGTCCTTGTTGAAGATGATGATATGCAGATTTGACCGTATAGCTTCCTGATGGTCTGTGCTGCCATATGAGCTGATCTTGGCTTCCTGCTGGACCAATCTTTAAGTTCATTATTGCAGCTGCTTCTTGCTCCTCAAACAGCCAGGAAATTAAATCCTTGTTCCATCCTTGGCCGTCCCTCTTCATTAGTTCATTGACCCACATTACTTGGCTCTTGTTGGGGTTATTTTCTTTTGGCTTGAAACCTTTGTTGTCCGGAATCCATGGAGAATCCCATATCCATATCGATTTGCTATCTCCTACCTTGTACCTCATTCTTTGTTCTAGTACATAACGTACCCCCATCCATCCTTTCCACATCCACGAATTGTTTCCCTTTGGTTCCACCTTCATCAAGCCTCCCTTTGGAAAATATTTTGCCTTGAGAACTTTACTCATGAGCAGTTGAGGTTGAGTTATGACTCTCCATAGCTGCTTTGCCATTAATGTGTCATTGAAGCGTTGTATATCAAGGAAGCCGAGCCCTCCATTGCATTTCGGTTCGGTGAGATATCTCCAAGCTCTCCAGTGAACTTTTTTCTTTTCTTCCACATTGTTACCCCACCAGAATTGTGTTGTAATGCTACTAATTTTTTTGCATACTGCCAAAGGAAGCTTAAAACATCCCATAATATAAATTGGCAAAGCATTAAGAATAGATTTTATTAAAACTTCTTTACCTGCTTGGCTAAGAAAGCGAGTCTTCCAGCTATGGATTCTTTGTGTCACTCTTTCCACCACATAGTTGAAGACTTCTCTCTTTGATCTCCCAATATGCATCGGTAGTCCCAAATATTTGGCTTTGTGCTGTTCTTTCACTCCCTCAAAAGCATTACAAATCCTGGATTTGACATTTGCAGGTACATTGTTACTATAAAAGACAGCCGACTTATCCATATTAATCTTTTGTCCCGAGTGTTGGCTATATCTGTCAAGAAGATCTTTTACTTTGTGTACCTGTTCCAAGTTAGCTTCACAGAAAATTAAAGAATCATCGGCAAATAATAACTGCATGATCATTGGTCCATTTTTACTCACTCTCATTCCATTATATTCCCCCCTTAAAGTTGCTAATTTAATCATGTTGGAGAGGGCCTCGGAGATAATTAAGAAAAGGTATGAGGATATCGGATCTCCTTGTCTCAGCCCTCTTGAGCTTGTAAAATAACCACATTTCTCTCCATTTATGTTTACAGACATAGAAACTGTACTCACACATTGCATTATCCATTTTATAAACATGCTTGCAGAACCCATTCTCCTCATTACTTTTTTTACGAAATCCCATTCCACCCGATCATATGCTTTAGCCTTGTCAATTTTTAAAGCCATATAGCCTTTATTCCCTTTCCTCATTGAATGGAGTGTATGAAAACATTCATGTGCAACAACAACATTATCATAAATTTGTCGATCGGGAACAAATACAGATTGGTTATGGCTAATGCATTTTGGTAGGCATTCCTTGAGTCTTTCAGCCAGAATTTTTGTTATGAGTTTGTACACCACATTGCAAAGGCTAATCGGCCTATATTGGGATATGGAAGTAGGATTTTGCACTTTCGGAACTAGAGTAATGAGTGTGTGATTTAGTTGTCTAAGCATTCTACCTCTTTGAAAAAAATCTTTAACTGCTATGCAAATATCCTGTCCTACCACATTCCAGTATTTTTGAAAGAAATGAGAAGTCATACCATCTGGACCTGGGGCTTTGTTTGGATTCATGTGGAACAATGCAGCTTTAATATCTTCATCCTCCACCAGTTTGAGTAAATTCTGGTTCATGGATTGTGTGATGGTGAGTGGTATTCCTTCCAATACTTCTTGCCCTCTCTAAGAGTGGTTGGAGGTAAATAGCTGCTCAAAGTAATCTGTAATCTCCCTCTGAATTTCTTCTGCTTTTTCCAGCACCACTCCTTGCTCATTCACTAATCTATATATTCTATTGGCTTGCCTTCTTTGTATAGTGCTTGCATGGAAGAATTTTGTATTCTTATCCCCTTCCTTGAGCCATTGAACTCTTGACTTTTGTTGCCAATACTTTTCTTCTTCCTTGTATGCTTTATTCAATTCCCTTTTCTTCCTTGAAGCTCTTCTAACTCAAAAGCTAATTTTTGTGATGAGTTCTCCCAAAAACTATTACAAATGGTATCAGAATGGCTGCGAGAACACAGGGAAGGCTTGGAGATGGCAAAGGGGACGCGGCTGAAATCCCTAGAAGATCATATTAAAAAACAAGAAGCAATATTCACTTAATTCAATGAAACTTTTTAGAAACAATTTCTTGAAGTTCAAGCCGAGAATTCAGAGTTTCAAGCACAAATCATGGGCAAGAAGATGGACAGTAATGTGGCAAATTTAGAAGCCAAATTTGATGCCCTAATCAAGTTGCTGAAAAAAGATAAGCAAACGGCAGAAGAAACGCCGATATCAATAGATAAAACACTCACCCTCTCGACTCCTAATAGCTATCTACAGCTAATGGGAGAGTTCTCAATGACCAGAGACAAATGGGCAAGCCTCTTGCCAGCTTTCATTATTATCATCCAAAGATTGAACTGCCTCTTTTTGATGGTGATAATCCCAAGGAGTGGCTTCGGAAGTATGAAATTTTTTTCTAGATATACCAAATTGAGGAGCTTCAGAAAATAGACATAGTTGAGATGTACGTTAGGATGGGTTGATAACTGGTATCAAAGTATGAAACTGTTGAAAGGAAGAATTGCTAGGGCGGAATTGTGTGAATTACTCATCCAGAGATTCTATGGAAAAGGAGTAATAGATGAAGTGGTAGAGTTTAACAAATTGCAACAAACAGGATTAGTGATGGATTATCAAGAACACTTTAAACAGCTGTATACCTTGATGTTAGCTGCAGATCCTCAATTGCCTAATAACTATTTCATTTCTAGTTTCATCAGTGGTCTCAAAGATAAGATTAAACCCACTGTGAAAATTATTAAACCAAGAACTTTATTGGAAGCCTTTGCAGTGGCTAAATTGTAGGAACAATCTATAGAAATGAATGCCAAGAGAATGAAGATTGGTGTGAAATGAGGACAGGAATATGTAGGGAATGTAATCTAAAAACCTATAGAAGGAATTTAGAAAAGAGCAACTGGAAACAGTCATTCTCCCAAGAACACAGAATTAAGCAATGTGGAGACAAAAAGAATATCTGCCCAAGAATTTCAACTTAAAGAGGAACCTAGGGTTATGTTTCAAATGCAGAGAAAAATACAGCGTTGACCATCAATGTAAGATGAAAAAATTTAAATTTGTAATATGAGACAAAGAAAATGAAGAAGAGTTCTTGGATGCTATTACGAAGCAAGAAGAGGAAATTGGAATGAAAGAGGCAATGTTGGAGGTCTCACCGAAATAAAAGCTAAGCCTAAGGTTGAATGCATGCTTCAATGGCCTACACCAAGGACATAAACTCCTTTAGAGGATTTCTTGCTTTGACAAGGTACTACTGCAAATTTGTCAAAGACTATGGGATGATCAGTAAACCCTTTACTGCCCTACTGAAGAAAGATGCTTTCCAGTTGGAATCCAAAAGCTAATACAACCTTTCAACAACTAAAAAAGGCCATGTGTTGTGATCCAGTGCTGAGATTACCTGACTTCTCTAAGCCATTCATGTGTTGTGCTCCAGTGCTTTGACAAGGTACTACTGCAAATTTGTCAAAGACTATGGGATGACCAGTAAACCCTTTACTGCCTTACTGAAGAAAGATGCTTTCCAGTGGAATCCAAAAGCTAATACAACCCTTCAACAACTAAAAAAGGCCATGTGTTGTGCTCCAGTGCTGAGATTACCTGACTTCTCTAAGCCATTCATCATAGAAACTGTTGTTTCAGGAAAAGGGATGGTGCAATCCTTATGCAAAATAAACATCTTATTGCTTTTTTAAATAGGGCTTTCAGTACAAAGAATTTGGGGCTATCTATCTACAAGAAGGAACTTATGGCTCTAGTAATGGTAGTAAGTAAGTAGAGGCACTACTTAGTTGGACATCATTTTATTATCAAGACTTATTATCAGTTTTTGAAGCACTTGCTAGAACAGAAATTGACTATCTTTCTACAGCACAAATGGCTAACTGAATTGTTGGGTTTGGACTATGAGATATAGTACAAAAAGGAAGCAAAAAACATTGTAGCTAATGCCTTGCCTAGAATGAAGAAAAATGAGGTACAAGAAGAAGTAGACTAGTTTCAGTAGCAATTTCCAGTATGAGACCTCAATGGATGCAACAAGTGGAAGATAACTACAGTGATGATTCTCATAGTAAGGAGATTATTAGTAAACTAGTATTGGATCCTACATCAGTTCCTCACTACCAATATGATGGAGCAGATCATTGGTAGCACTACAGATTTGAGGTAGTAGATCATTAACTCCTTGCACAACTCTCCCTTGAAGAGCCATTCTGGACAGTAAGCCTGCTTGCAAAGGATTAGATTACTATTTTACTAGCCGGGAATAAAGAATGAGATCAAAGAAAGTGCTTGTGATACTTGCTAAAGAAATAAGGCTGAGCATGTCCCATATCCTTGATTGTTATAACCATTGATTGTTCCTCAATATGCCTAGAAACACATCACCATGGACTTCATAAAAAAGCTGCCCCTATCAAATGGCAAGGACACAACCATGGTAGTGGTAGACAAACTTACAAAATTAACACATTTTATTGCACTTTCACACCCTATTTATGTAGTAAAAGTGGTACAAATCTTCATAGACTAGATTTTTAAACTCTATACGCTAGCTACTTCAATTGTTAGTGATCGGGATAGACTCTTCACAAGCTATTTCTAGTAATCTCTTTTTAAACTTTTGGTAATGTCTGTACACTGTAGTACAGCATATCACCTCAAAGGAATAGCTAATATGAAAGTGTAAACCAATGTGTTTAGACATATTTGAGGTGCTTAACTTGTGACAAACTAGCTAGTTGGAGTAGATGATTGGCAATGCCTGGGTTTTGGTATAACACTAACTTCTATACAAGTCTTGCTATGACACCATTTGAGACACTTTATGGCCATAAACCTATACCAGTACCTCAAGGTTCTCATGTTCAAACTATAGTTCCAATAGCTAAAGATTTTGTCTAGTAGCATGCCTCTATAATTCATAATGTTAAAAAACAACTCTTCAGAGCCAAGAATCAAATGAAACAGTATGTAAATCAGAGAAGGATTGAGAGAGAATTTCAATTGGGAGATATTGTGTTCTTGAAGTTACAGCTATACACAGGCAGCAATCAATTGCAGTCTGCGCAAGTTTGAAATTGACTTCCAAATATTTTGACCCTTATGAATTCCTAGAATGTATCGGGCAGGTGGCTTACAAACTGAAACTCCTAGCTAATTCAAAAATCTATCCAGTGGTCTATGTTTTGTTACTTAAGAAGAAGATAGTCAACTAGCAAGTGATCACTACTGAGCAGCCTAAATACGATCAGACTAATTATGGCCCTTTAGAGCATGTTGCCATAATTCAGTGAAGAATCACCATCCATAATCATCAATCAGTACCTTAGTAGTTGCTCATTATAAGGGCCTTGTGCCTAAGGAGGCTTCGTGAGAGGACCAAAGTTTTGTGCAGAATCAATTTTCTCACTTCGAGTTTTGAGAACAAGACTTTGCTTAAACATGTAGGAAATTGTCAGCACAATGCAGGACCAAGACAAAAGAACGAATTTGTTTAATGGAGTAACCAAATGATAAAGTTTAAAGGAAAAGAGTTGTAAGTTGGAGATAGTTAGTTAGTTAAAATGCTAACTAAACAAGGTTAGTTGATTCTATTAAGTGAGGGTTAGAAGTTAATTATTAGTATAAAACAAGCTTAGCTTAAAGATTAAGCAAGCTTTGTAATTTTGCAGTGTTCTTCTATGAAATTCTAGTTCCTTCTCAATAATATTGCCCCAATTCTTTGCCCATTCTTTCTTTTCTTTTTTATTCTCTTTCTTCTTAGCTTATTGTTCTCTGCATGTCTTGTTAGTTTCTAATTCTTTGGTGCTAATAACCCTACTTGCTAACAATTTTGGTATCAAAATGATTGTGATAACACTGGAAAATCTTGGAGATGGTGGAGGGGACGCAGCTAAAATCCCTACAAGATCATATCAAAAGACAAGAAGCAAAATTTACCGATTCAATAATGCTTTTCAGAAACAATTTTCTGACGTTCAAGCCAAGAATCCAAAGTTTCAAGCACAAATCATGGCCAACAACAAGAGGATGAATAGTAATGTGGCAAATTTAGAGGCCAAATTTGACACCCTACTCAAGTTGCTAAAAAAAGATGAGCAAATGGTGAAGGAAGTGACAGTATCAGTAGATAAAACAAATTGTCAAGATTAGTCCTGAAACTTGGTTGTAGATGGATGGGAAATGAAGAACAAAAGTAGGAACAGTAGAAAAGAATGAAAAACCAGAGAAAAGAAAAACTCAAATCAGAGAGAAGATATTTTCCAGAAAAAAACAGAATTCTTTCATTAACAAACTTCTCAAGTATCCTTTACACTTTCTGCTTATTATAACTCTCTCAATCTACAATTTCTAAATAAAATAAAAGACTAATTATTCAATAGTTATAAAAGTATGAAAACTAATTCTTTGGATCATGACTATTGCCTCTGGTTGAGAAAAAGCTTGACCTCAAGCCTTCTAAACAACCAACTCAGTTTCCATAGTTGTATGAATATGGATATTATCCAACATTTTTGCTTGCTTTGAATAACAACCTTATAGCAATTATCCAATGTTTTTGCTTGTTTTGAACAACAACCTTATAGCAATTATCTAACTTCACCATGACTGCTTCATAGCAAATATCAAATTTCACCATGACTGCTTTATAGCAATTATCAAACTTCACCATGACATCAATAGCCTACATGTTTTTTCTGAAGTAGTTTTTCTTGTGAGTCATTTTCAATAACACCTCTAGTACAATATTAATTAATAATATATGAATATTCTTCAAAATTCATGATTTTTCAACAGCTATCAAGTTTTATTTTGAGATAACACCCAAAATAATTCTTCACATTTTGACGAATAATCTTTTGAGTCTCTTACTTTTAAAACGGGAACAAATAGTCATTCACATGTCATAAATGTACTTTTTTGATCATCTGTTACTATTCTGTTTGTTTTTCTATTAAATGACCCCATGTGCATTGCATGTGACTTTTTAACCATAGGCAAAATTGGAATTAACCTAAAAAACAACCCAAGCCCGTATTCCCTCCACCCAAACCAACTCTAAACCAACAGCCCATAAATTCCTTCCATTCCTGTTGCACCCACTCCCCCCCCCCCCCGGCGACAAGCCCTAACTCACAGCTCACTCCCACTCCATCGAACTCATTGAACTCATTAGGCCAGCGAGCCCTATCATGTCATACCTCGCCGCCCACAACCCTCACCCTGTCAGAGTCATCAAGCTAGCGCGAAATCCTCTCACAAGAAATCGTCAAAGTCACCCCCACCTCGTTTATGTATTGAAAGACCAGGAGGTCCAATTAGGCAATTGTGATTAACCAATAGCTTGGGCCTTGAAAGCCAATTGTGGTCAATTTTTTGTCTGAATCTGTTGTAAAATCACATCTGATTTTCGCCTACTGTAAAGCAAGGACTACGGGTGCTCTGATCTTCCTACTAATTTTCCTCAGGAAGACTGTAAAGTAGGGACTAAGGGGGAAAGTTTTTAGTTTGACCTAGCCTTGGTGGTAGTCTGGAGGAGTTCGAATTCAGGTGCTTGATTAATGCCCAAGATCTTGCTGCATCTGCTTCTATTTTCACTGCCCAGAAGGGTGGTTGGATCACCTTTCCATTCATTTTAGGTCTCTTTCTACTCGATTTGCTCTCTAATATTTCTAAAGAACGCACTTTGTTTATAATATAACTAAAACGTTGAGTTATTTCGTGAAAGCAACAACAGTGGGTGGCATATCACTTGTGTTTGGAGGATTACTTTCCAATCTAGATGTGTATCTGATTCAAGAATTCAACATTAAGAGTATTACTGCTGTTAAAATTTTCAATGTGGTCGGTGGCTCCATGTCTATATTACTAATTGCTGCAGCTGTTGTAGCTGATTCATTCTTGGTCTGCTACACTGTAATATGGATTTCTTCCCTCATCTCATCACTGATCAGAACTTTTATTTCCTCTCCTACTTGTATACCATACATGCATATAACATCCCTTACTACCATCGTATTATAGCTTGATTTGTCGGAGAAAATCGTGTTCATTATACAGGGAATGCTACTACTAGCCTTGACAGCAGCCTTCGGTAAATTAAGACCTCCACCATGTGAAAATGGATCCAACCCTTGAAGAAGCCCAACAGAGTTCCAATTGGCAGTTCTTTATCTTATTTTGATAATAGCAACTCTGGGGATGGCTGGTACACATTTCACCGTGGTACCGATAGGCGCGTACCAATTTGATAAACCAAAGCATCAAGGAGTTGGTTTCAATTGGTACATATATTCATTATGTACGTGTGCTTTCTTATTAGCTCCTTGGCTATTGTTTATGTTCAAGACAACGTTAGCTGGTCATGGGGATTTGGGATTTGTTTTACCTCAAATATATTTGGATTAGTTTTATTCGTAGCTGGCACTCATTTCTATCAATAGCTCAAGCCACAAGGAAACCCTTTAACAGGGTTGGCTCGTGCTGTTGTTGCATCTATCCAAAAAAGGAGTATTAATCTCTCCCAAAACCTTGAAGATTATTGCCATGATCATGAAGATAAGACTCTTACTTTGCCTAGCAAGTTCTTTAGGTAAGAACCACCCTCACTTCATAATCATATTCAATAATGAAAGGGCCCCAAACTAATTGGAAATTATCTAATCACACATTTGGGTTGTTTTTTTTTGTTAATTCCAACTTTGCTCATGGTTAAAAAGTCGTCATTTAACAGAAAAACAAACGAAATAGTAACGGAAGACCAAAAGAGTACATTTATAAAATGTGAAGGACTATTTGTTCCCGTTTTAAAAGTAAGAGACTGAAAAGATTATTCGCTAAAATGTGAAGGACTATTCTGGGTGTTATCTCTTCTATTTTTTAGATATATCTTAGAGAACCAACATTGAATCCAAGAGACTACAAATCCCTGACATGAATCTAAGTTTTTTTCAAAGATTTCTTCATTAGCTCTTCTAATGGAAGTACAAACTTGATAGAACTGAAGCCCCCAAAAATGTTCCTCCTTTAAATCTAGTTACTTTTTCAACCCAACATATGCTAATATTCTTATGTGTTTCAATAGTAATTACAGTAATTTCAATTTTTCTATAATGCTATTGTAATTCAAGTTTAGCAAAATCATCAACAATATCACAAAAATCATCAAAAATTTTCCCATAGACTGTAATAACATAAAGCTCAAGCTCTAGAGCCTCGAAATTGTGAAGAAATGATTCCTCACCAGCTTTTACAGGTGTAAAAATCAAATCAGAAGGGAAGCCTTTATCAAGGGCATGCTGTGCAACTGGAAAAGGCAAAACTTTTCTTTCCCTATCTCTCCCAGTTGGTGGTTGAGTAACAATTGCTACAACCTCAAACAAGGAATTTGAGGCAAAAGAGGCAGAGAAGAGAGCGTCAAGAATCGAAGTGGATACTTAAGAAGAGCCCATGAACACAACACGTTTTTTCTTGGAAGTGAGATTAACAATCTTCGCAGTAGAAAAAGTGAAAGGGGAAGCATTGGCGGGGGTGCTAAAGTAGCAAAAGTATCACAACATCTCTAAAGATGATGACCCCGCCATAATCTCTTTTCTTCCAAACTGCTCTTACTAAAATCTTGTACTCTCTCTCGGATGGACTGCATGGTGTCTCCCTCGGTAGTGGTCTTGAAGTTCTCTGAAAACAACCCCTCACTAGAAACGTTTGGCAAGCAATTTTTGGTAATAACCTATAGGATCTTTTCCTCAATTTGGGCACAACTTCTTAGACATGAGTCAGTACCTTCAAATTCCTGTTTCACTATTTCTTGAATGGTTTTGTCGATTCCCATCATCTTGAGAAGGAAATTAAACTTTTTATCCATTTTGGTTTCAAAAGTATCCATTCTTTTTTTTTTTTTCATTCTCTTAGATATTTCTTCCATCTTCTCTCCTAGTCTCGTAGTAATTTGTTTGAAACTTTCGAAATAGTTTGGGATCCCTTCTTCAAATTCTTGAATCCCTTCTTCCATCTTCATATCTTGTGCCTTGATTAGTACCTCCAAAAAATCCAATTTAGCATCTTCATCACCCTTGCTTTGAATTATATTTGAGTGAAAAGCATTTTGTTCGATTAAACCCATGAAGTGCTCGATGGAGTTTTTAGGAACTTAAAAGAAATTGGAATTGTAGGAGGATTATATATTTTATAGTAGAATTTCATATTTTAATTAAACTAGACTTCTAATTAGTTTAAATATTAATTTATTGTTTAATATTTTAACTTTATAGAGCTATATGGATTCAAACCATAGACATTTTTGGTAAAACAAATCAAATTTTTTATTATCAAAACGATTTAAATTATTTTAAAGACCCAAGAAGCATTTTTTTAAAAAATTGGGTTCTTTCATTAACTATGAAAATATTAGCTAGTCTACCATTTTTTTTCCTTTTATAGAAGAATAAAATAAGAAGATGGCTCCACGTGTTCTAATTCCTTATTTTGTATTTTGATTCAATAGCACTACCAAAGTTTTTCAAGAGTAAGGTTTTCTTAACGTAGGTCTATCTTTGTTCCATAACAACCTAAGTTAAATGAAGTATGTATCTTTTTACTTACAAAATGAAATATGAAACTTCATATACCCTAAAGGTCATAAGACAAAAAGAGATTGTTTTAGCTTTTTATACATCTAAGGCTTAACATTGACTAAAGTAAACATCCACCTTATCAATATCTATAATTGGTGGTTTAATTGATTTATTTTCACCCTTTGACCGCTCTTGATCCTTTTTCTTGGTTCTTAACCACTTATAATGAACTTAATATATCCAACTCTAATAATAACTCATTTGTAAGTCATAAAGAGGATGGGGGCTAGACTTTGGAATCTTGAAACCCTAGCTCCATTAGAGTTCTAGGTTTTTATATAGGAACTCATCTTTAAACTAGAGCTCTTGTTAGCCTTGAAGGGAACTAACTATATTTTCAATGAAAGTAGAACTTGGTATAGAGACTAAATGTGGGCTAAGTATCCTTTTGTTAAAAAAGAGTATTCTATACTCTGTGAATCTTATATTCATTTATTTAATTTGGTTTTTTCTTTCATAGCTATATGTGGCTAAATTTTTATAATCTCTAAGATTTGGTGATGGTTTGTTGATATTTTTCCTTATTATGTTGATTTATATTATGATAATGCATATTAATGTCCAGTAAGAAATTTTTATTTAAAAATTATGCAATTTATATAGGTCTCATGAGTTGTATACTTGTATGTATTGGTGCTTGTATTTAATCATTTGATCTTCATTAAGTTTAGATCCTTTGTTATTGGGACCATGGTACTTGTAGTATAGGAATATATAGGGACTGGTAGGCTCTATATTATTGTGCTTCATTAAATAATGTGATAAACTAGAAATAGGACGCATATCATTCTATTTTACTTAGTAAGAATAGAAGATAGAGTGAAAAAAGAACAATTGTCTTTTTAAATACATAATCCCATAGTTAAATCACACAATTAAGGAGAAATGGAACAACCATAGTCACTTTTTAGGGATTAATCCATCATTTTTAGTTCCAAATTTGAAGTTTAATTGAAATTTTAAGTTTTTTTGCCCATTTTCTACTGTTAATTTACCAAAAATTTTAAGTGGAAGTATATAAATTTGAAGGAGAAAAATATTAAGAACCAAAAATAGGTGGCTTTAAATGCAAAGTGAAGGTACTTGCACATGTTGGGTAATTTTGATAAATGTTCGTAATTTGGTTATAAATCTCTCATCAAATGCCAAATGAAATAATTCAAAATGACATGGAAAGCCAAGAAAATAACTGCAACTTTTTTATTGAGTTTTGAAAGATATTGATTACTTAGGGTCGAAATCAAGCTAGATGTTGTAGGATGAAAAGAAACCTAAATGTTTAAAGAAGGAGCTAGGTTGCATAACTAGGTTGTGGCTTGATTTGCAAAATTTCAGAGACTAATTTGTTGGCCACACTGTAATATGGCGAACACCATATTGCGTGGTATGGTGATAGGAGCATGTAGATTTTAGGTCTTTTACACCTGTTGGACTTCAGATGTCTAACCAATTATAAATAAAAACTCCTAAGGCTAAGTAGAGACAATCCATCCATAGACCAATTTCGAGAGGAACATTCTTAGAGAAGAGCTAAGGGAGAAGAACGAAGGAGATAAACTAGTTTAGGTAGAAGACACCTGGAATCTAGATTTTGTAATAAAGAAGCTAGAAACCGTTGAATTTTTACCTAAGGGCATCCATCAATTCCTTCCAATTTTCATGTTATGGCACTGATGTTCTGTTGCTCTTCTTTCCTCCTTGCTATGGGTAGCTGAGTCTCCTCCCTTTGAATTAAGATTTGTCAACCCCATTAATATTTATTTATTTATTTATTTTAACCCCTATTATTGAAGTTGGTTATGATTGTTCATTTGCTGTGTGACTTTTATACTTTAATTTTATTCATGTAAAATGAATTGGCATAATTTAACATTTTATTTTATCTAATTTAACCTCTAAGGAGAAGAGAATCTGTACCAATGTTTTTTCGCTTATGACTAGGATTTAGTTGTCTAAAAGTTTGATAATTGATGCGATAAACTTATTCATGAATATTAAATTCCATAGAATACAATCGAATTGGTATTTAAACAGGATTGGATGCATAATGAATGGCTTGACAAAAAAATTAGGAACCAATGGCTAATGAGACGAATAAATCCTAGTGTAGAGTTTGTTAATCAATGAGTTTGGAGCATTTCTAATTGAGTTTACTTTGAGTAGGTAATTCATAGGAATTTAAATAACTATATAATTAGACATTGATTTTATGGGGGATCAATGAAACGATTCCAAATATTTCTTACTCTTGAGTTTGCTCAATTTTTTGTTTTTTCGATTTTTCTAACCTCAATCTTATTATTTAAAGTAATTTAGTTAACTCACATTTTCAATGGAAGTAGTCCAATGAGTTTGGAGCATTTCTAATTGAGTTTACTTTGAGTAGGTAATTCATAGGAATTTAAATAACTATATAATTAGACATTGATTTTATGGGGGATCAATGAAACGATTCCAAATATTTCTTACTCTTGAGTTTGCTCAATTTTTTGTTTTTCGATTTTTCTAACCTCAATCTTATTATTTAAAGTAATTTAGTTAACTCACATTTTCAATGGAAGTACTCTTACTAGTGCTATAAAAGCTTTTAATATACAATCTCATGTAACTATTCTTGTAAAGAGAATGACTAGTACTTGTCACGATACTGCTTGACAACTCCATGCTCTTATATGTAGCCCTGGTGAACTATATATGCAATTATAGTTGTAAATTTATTTGTTGCTCATTAGTAGGATTGACTCGTGCTTGCCACAATATTACTCATTTAGCAACTTGTACACTTATAATTTTAAACTATCAACCATCATCTTTTATTTCTAGTAGTAGTTTTATGAGGGTAAAAAGATTGTTAAAATTTTATTTTTATTATTTTTCTCTTTTTTAGGCCTCTTTTCTAGAGTTCCTCTATGCCATCCTAAATCTCTATAAGGAAATTTTAGTCGATATTGAGGAGGGTCATAGCACAAATAATAATGTTTTGTTTTATTTGAGTGGCCACAATGGATGCAAACTCTAATATCACAATAACGCAACCTGTAATATCACAATAAATTTCCTAGCCATTTTCTTCTCCCTTTATTAAAAGTACTACAAATTGTGATATTTTTGTCTTATTGAAGAATCTTTGGAAGTGGAGAGAAGAAAAGGGAGAAAAGGAAGTGGTAACTCTTGCTCTTGTGGAATGGTTGGAATGTCTGGAAGTGAGCAAGATGGAAGGCGAATAACTCTAAAGGAAATGGTTAGGAACTACTAACCCAGTTCAGTGGTCACTAATGTCATTAGCAGGTAATCCATAGGTCGAGGCAAGGATTATAATGGAAGGAATACCCAGTGAGAATGAATATTGGATAATCTCTACATTATAGTCCACCGAGGAGTAATAGGATTAAACAAGTAGTGAGTTTTTGTCCTTGTTTGATGATGTTATTGACATTCTATTCTTTTGGCTTCATAGGTTGTGAGTCTTGTGACTATTTACAAATAGGTAGGAAAGATTAATAGAACTTGCAAAGGATAGGCATATCTTTGCGGTCACACTTAGCCTCACAGTGAGAGCTAAGGTTATCACCGCCAGTAGGCAATGTTGTAAATGTGACAATTTTGTAGTAAATATATCGATTGTTTTATTGGGGAAAAAAAAAAGAATCTTTGGTCTACATTAAGAATGGACCTTAAAATAATATAATAAGTCTCTAATTCAAAAATCTCTCTTAGATTTCAAAAAAAAATCTTGCATAAGGATTTAACTTAAGCATCTCCATTATTTGTTGTAATGTAATTTCCAATGATCTAAGACAGGCTAATGTTGTATTTGTCAACTCATTTTTCGAATCATAAGCATAAACTTGAAGATTCTTGTTTGTTTTGTTGCTTTGAACAAACTATTCAAAAAGTGGTATACATAACCTGAAAAACCTTAATATTTAGCTTCAAATACTCACAAATTTATTGTTCACTTACTAGTTTAATATAATAGAGTGATTATTATAAAATGTATAGTATGAATATTTTTGTAATTTTATCATATTGGTTATTATATTTTGATAATTACAATCTCAAAATAGACAGGTGTATATCAATTCTGATTAATTTAGTTTTAATCCATCAATTTTCTGTTAGTTCAAACCACAATGGAAATTTAGAGATTTTAGAACCATGAGAAAGTTAGGATGAACTTTGACTAACTATAGGGGCGTTATTGAAAATTTACCCATTTTATTTTTTCCTTTTGATAATTCTTTGTCATATTTAACTCCAAATAAAATAAATGTAAATATATTATTCCATGCCCAATGTAATTTCTAAATTATTTTGCCTTCTCCTAGCACCATCGTTTTGATGCCAATAGGCCAAAAAAAAAGGCCGCCGAGGGAGGGGGGGCGAGGGGGAGAGGAGGAAAGAAAAACCTAATGATGATAGGACCAGTATAATACCAAAATATCCTTAAGAAACTCTCTCAAAGTATGAAATCAATCAAGATATGTCTATTAAAATACATTTTAATTGTTGAAAATAACTATAATTTACATGCATGTGTTCTAAAGTACCAATTACAAAAGAGAAGTCTTCAAGTATGTGGTAGAGAGAGCCGAACACCAAATTCAAGGATGGAAAACAAGATTCCTCAGTTTAGCAGGTAAGGAAAGTTTAATTAAAGCTGTAATTAATGCATTACCAAATTATGTTATGGCTATTTTAAGCTTTCTATAGCCGTGTGTAAAGAAATAAGTAGAATTATAGCTAAGTTTTAGAGGGGCGACAATGAGGAAGGAACGAATAAGCTTCATTAGAAGGCTTGGGATAAATTAATGGCAATCAAAACAAAGGGAGGGTTGGGTTTTCAAGACATCCAAAGATTAATGATTCATTATTAGCTAAGCAGCTTTGGAGGGTGGTTACTTATCCTAATCTCTTGATGAGTAAAGTCCTTAGAGCTAAATACTTACCTCAAGGTGAGTTGATGCATGTAGTACCGAAAGGGAATACATTATGGTTACGGAAAGGCTGGTTGGGGGTTAGATATATTCTGGAAAAGGGAATGAGATTCCAAGTTGGAGATAGCAAATTTATTCGGGTTTGGGACTCTCTATGGCTACCAGTTAGCAAAGGATTTAAGCCTACTCCAAACAATCCAAATGGGGACAAGGTTACTTGGGTTAATGAGTTGCTGTTACTGGAGGGCCAAGGATGGAATAAGCGGTGATTTCCATTTTTGTGCGAGAAGAGGCGAGGCAATTATATGATTGCCACGGACGATAAGAAGCCAAGACAAGTTAGTCTGGCAATTGAGTTCCATGGGCTATTATACAATCAAATTACGTATCAGCAACTTAAAAGGGAACAACGGCAACAGCAAGTTGGAGCTGAAGGCAGTCGCAGTGAAAGTTTAAGAAGAGCAATGTGGAGGTTTAGCTGGCGTTTAAATATCAAAAACAAATTGAAGCATTTTATTTGGAGGTGCTGCCATGACATAGTTCCGACCACGAAGAAGCTTAAAAGTAGGAAAATGGTCGTAAATACAATATGCCAAATGTGTGGTGAAACTGAAGAAGTTCTGGAACATATTCTTTTTAATTGTACTAGAACAAAATTGGTTTGACGCATAGCACCGGTACGATGGCATATACCAAACATGGAGGTGTCGAGCTTCGAAAGATGGTAGCAGTAGGTTAGTCGTAGTAAATATGAGCCTCTTTGGTAGGAACGGAGTCAAATTACTGTCTATCTTTTGTGGATGTGGTGGAAATCCAGGAATTTATAGATTTTCAAAGGGGAATGAATGGAGGAAAAGACAGTGGTGGATTTGGCTGTGGAAGAGTGGCTGGAGTTTGACAATGCAAAGACAAGGAAGAGTCTTGTGTAATTAGGAATGTGACTAACTTTGTTCAGTGGTTACATAGGAAAGATAGGTGGAATCAAAACAGTTGTTAGAGTGGTTATGGTAACCTTCTACAATGTAAGGAGATTAGCGTAATCACTCTTTAGCTTGATAGATTTTTTAGAAATTTTTTCATATATAGGTGGGACCGTTGAAGTGTGTTACTTATGCCTTGGCTGCTTTCACTAGCAAATGAGGGTTCAACATAGAAGAACCATTGATGTACCTATTAACGTTCCTGGAAAATGTTAATATAATAACTGCATTTTAGAAAAAGAAAAAAAAAAGATAGAATTGTTATAGAATCAAGGCTACTCAAGATATGAATAGAATCAATAAAGACATTACTAATTAGTCAAAAGATGGAACCTTTTAGATAAAAATGCCTTGCTTCTGTTTAGAATTAGATGAACTTCTTTGTTGATATTTTTGGACGAGAAGAAATCGGCAATGGAAATTGGGAATTAATTGGGGTAAAGGGAAAACATAAACTCAATGCAAAAGTATATTCATCTCTTCTCCAAATTAAAGACCAAAAAATTTAAGTTGAACTATCAATCTACCAATACTTGAGCTTTTAGAAAGTATAGAAGAGGAAGAGATGAGAATAGTAGCAATTGTGCTTGAAATGATCCAAAACAATAAAGATTGATTTTTCATCTCTCCCATAACCAGTTTCATTATATCCATTATTACAACCAATAAAGGAAAACAAAAAGGTAGGGCTAATCTATTATATATATATAACACTGTTATGAAATACATGAATGGATATTTATTATACTTATCTTTATCTAATGTAGGTACTTATCCCTATCTAATGTAAATATTTATCACTATCTCATGTATGTATTTATCCAAATACATTGATCGGTGTATCATTATTCTCCTATAAATAGGAGCATAATTTGGTCATTAAATAGTGTGGAAAAGTGTAGTGAAAGGTGTGGTGTAGAAAAGTGAAATAAGAATTTCTCCTCTAATTTCCTTACTATCTCTGATGTCTTTCTGTCTTCTCTATTATATACTTTCTCTCGATTCTATTCTATTATATACTTGTGACACAATATTCTACAACACGTTATTAGCACGAAGATCTACCAATTGAGTAAGTAATATTTGCAAGGTAGGAGTTCTCTTGGTTTTCTTTATCATACTCCATCTATTCTCCATCTCCTCCTATCAATTCTTCATTTTTCTTTTCTTGATTTTGAAATCAATTTATCCCTCTGTTTCTAAAGTGGCGGTGGATATTTTTGAAATCCTTCTAATTAATTTAAGGATTCATCTTTTTGCAAGAATTATGGCAAATATTGAAAAGCCCAAATTCCACATCCTAGAAGTGACTGGAAATAATTATCTGTCCTGGTGCATTGACATAGAAATGCACCTCCAAGGGCAAGGTCTCGCTAATGCAATTACAGCAGACAGAACCTCAAATGAAAAAGATAAGGCAAATGCACTGATTTTTATTTATCGTCATTTGCATGTGAGCCTGCAGACTCAATATTTATCCGTTCGAGACCCTCAGACTATGTGGAAGGATAGGTATGATCATACCAAGACTGTTATTCTCCCTCAAGTACAATATGACTGGCAGCATCTCAGGTTGCAAGATTTTAAATTAATGTCTGACTATAACTCCGCTTTATTTGATATTGTTTCTCGGCTTGAGTTATGTGGTGTCAAACTCGCTGATGTGGAACTGTTAGAGAAAACTTTCTCCACCTTCCATGCTTCAAATATTGTATTGCAACAACAATACCGGCAGTATTAATTTGCCACATATTCAGAATTGATTTCTGTGTTCCTCACTGCTGAGCAAACTAATGAATTGCTTCTCAAAAATCATGATCTCAGACCTGCTGGGTCAAAAACATTGCCTGAAGCACATGCTAACTCTGAGAAAAATATTAAGGGCAATAAGCGCAGGCAAGAGCATAGTTTTCAAAAGGGCGGTAGAAAATTTAACCACCCTAAGAAATCTAATTCTGGCTCAAATCATGAAGAATAAAAGAAGCCAAAGAAGGTGACTTATGAAAATAATTGCCATCGTTGTGGCATGGCTAGGCACTGGTCACGTACTTGTCGTATGCCAAGGTACTTTGTTGATCTATATCAGTCATCTTTAAAAAATAAGGGCAAGCGTGATGAATCTTATGCTATTGAAATTAATCCTACTGCCATAACCAATGTTGAGACCAACAATATTTCTGTTGGTGGGACGCCCCTTGTTCCTAAAGTAGCAAATGCATCCCTGGATATCTCTGATTTCTTTGAGGACCTCTGATTGCTTTAATCAAGCATCAGATGAAATGTCCCTAATAATTTCTTTCTAGTTGATTAACTTTAAATGTATTACTTTTATTATTTCTCTAATTTGGTTATGTAATAAAATGCTTATGAACTTTATATGACATTTATTATTTTATTTGATCTCATAACTAATATGCAAATTTTATGATACTTGACACTTGAAGTTGTCAACGTAAGTACAAATGAGAAATTCCGAGAAAAAGGAAAAGTTTTATTTACTTGATTGATTAGCCCCAGCAGTGGCTATATAGCTCAATTGAGGGGGAGATATTATGAATTATGCATTGTACTCTTTTTTCCTTCTGATCGGTTTTTTCCCATAGGGTTTTTCCGACTTAAGGTTTTTAACGAGGCAACTAATATATCCATAAAAGGGGGATATCATAAAATTTGTGCTCTGTACTCTTTTTCCCTTTTGTCCAGTTTTTTTCTCACAGGGTTTTCCGGCTTAAGGTTTTTAATGAGACAGTATCATGCACATTTGTAAAATAATGAATACAATGAATATTCAAGGGGGAGTGTTATGAAATACATGAATGGATATTCATTATACTTATCTCTATCTAATGTAGGTACTTATCCCTATTTAATGTAAATATTTATCACTATCTCATGTATGTATTTATCCAAATACATTGATATGTGCATCATTGTTTTTCTATAAATAGGAGCATAGTTTGGTCATTAGGTAGTGTGGAAAAGTGTGGTGAAGAAAAGTGAAATAAGAATTTCTCCTTTAATTTCCCTACTATCTCTGGTGTCTTTTTGTCTTCTCTATTATATACTTTCTCTCCATTCTGTTCTATTATATACTTGTGACGCAATATTCTACAACAAACACAATGCTTTTTTAACATGGTTTTGACAAGTATACATTTTTATTTAATCTAATGAAACCATTTAAATTATTATCAAATTAGTTACTTTATATAAAACATTATAATTGGATAATTTACTATTATCTAACTAAATCTTATTATCTCTATCATATTACAATTTAAATTATGTACTATCTCTCCACAAAACAATGTTGCAATTGAATAGCTAGATAATTTTTTAATTATTTATAATATCTATGAGTTTTATCATTATCTAAAACTTAAAATTTTCATTCTTTACGTATATCGTTTTTGTGACTCATAAACATATATTTAGACTACCAGCAACACTCATCACTCTCCACAAACTTATCGTATTTATAAAAAAATTTTAATTTTTTTTTATTATCTATAATATCTATTCACAAGCTTATAGTTATCTAAAATTTCTCTTTGTTTTCATTTTTATTTACATATTTGAAATAAATATATCACGTTCTTCATTAATATAACACCAAAAACATTTTTTATTTTCATATTTGAAGCATCATATGCAAGACTATTCATTTGAGGTCTATTTTGTTTTATTTTTTTAATTCTCCACATTTTTATCTGTTCATTGATGTTTTCTTATGACATTATGTGACTTAGTTTTTTAATTTTTAATTTTTTTATTGTTTAGTTTTTCAATTGAGAAGTGATCAATTCAAACTAATCTACCAATTCTTAACAAGTTACTACATTGTATTAAATTTATACGGTCACATATTGTATACGATATTACACGTATTAACAACAAAAGTTAGAGGAAAGTTGTTTTAAATATCCAGTGGAGCAATTCCATCAACTATTTGTTTTGTGAAAAGAAAGATATTATTTGTTGAGCAATTGACACAAAAATAATTATTAGAGACAGAACATAAAACTAATTTTTTTTCCTTTTTTTAATTTGTTTATTGCACCAAACAAAAGAAACACTCACTCTAGATACTTGCTCATTCTTGTTGAAGGACACTAGAAATAATTGTACGTCATTAAGTGAGTTTGTTTAGCTTTCTACAATCCAAGACAACAAGGTAATTTTCTTCTTTGTAAATGAAATGAAACCTATAATTTGCTCTTTAAACATATTTTACTCAATTTGTCTAATTGTTAATATTTACCTTGCAGACTTTGAATATCTCAAAATTTGAGTTTTGAACAAGATTACTAAATTATTCTTTGTTTAATTTTGACCATGTAGTCTATTAATAAAAATAAAATGTGAGAATGCAAATAAATTTGTATATTTAATAACCTACTCATCGTGTTATGCATACAGGACTTAGATATAGAAACCTATGGAATATTAAAATTTTAGGTATTACACATTAATTTTACTATATTGCACATATTAAATTTAATACCTGATCATGTAATTAATAATTAATAATGTTATTAGCATATTGTTTTACTGTGTCTGCAAGCAACTTTTGTTGTTTCCTTTTCTTTTTTTTTTGCTAGAAACGATAAGTATATTAATATGCACAAAAATATACACTTGGCCACTGGCAAGACAAAGCATTGTAAAGAAAACTAACTAAAGTACACCAAAAGTATAAACCAACCAAACTAGTCAAGTGACTAAACCCGAACTAATTGATCGCCATGGGAGCATCACAACCTACATGTAGAGTTGCCTGATAAAAAATAGATTGCAACCGCCATCATTCCTTATGCTACATCTTCCCTCGAATACTCCACCATCAAAGCTCAGACAAAACCCCAAGGAAATGGGGATCACACCATAGGTGGTTACCAAACCAACACCGTACACGTTGAATAGTCCAGAAACTACTACCGTACACGTTGAATAGCCCTTACACTACTACCATACACGTTGAATAGTCTAGAAACTACTACCGTATACGTTGAATAGTTTAGAAACTACTACCATATACGTTGAATAGCTCAATAACCACATAGATTGAACAGCACTAAAAAATAAAAAAATCACACCGAAATCACACCTTTGTTGCCTACACGTATAGTAAAATTGGAGAGAGTGTTGGCCGCCGCCAAATTTTTTACATATGTGTGAAAAAATATTTTATTTTAAAAATATTTTTTAATATTTTATTTGTCAAACAATTGCATATATTGGTTTTGTGGCTGCACTTTTGATGCAATTTTTTAATATTTTACTGAAAAAAGCTATTGAATGAAATTTTAAGTATTAAAGTTTTATAAGCAAAACGATTTATATAGAAACAAAAAATCCTTATCCCCTTTTACCAAAAGGAATATTGTTCCATCAAAGATTCATTTGGGAAATTAATGCTAATAAAAGAATTTGTACAAGGAGGTAATTTCTTCTTTTTTATTATTTAATAATGTAGGTTTAGAGAAGGAATTATTAGGAAAAAATTCAATATCTTTCTATTGCGTAATACACAATATATACATGAGAAATCGCCCAATATAAAAAATCTATTCTTAGGAAATATATATTACATATTACGGGAATCAAGTAATATCATTAATTGACTGTGATTCCCAAGCATCATGGCTATTTAAATATTGAGAATTGACAAAACTTCGATGCCAACAAATAACTAGAAAATGCTATTATAATTTTTATTCTACTAAATCATATTTATTATGTGTAGTGATCATGACAAGAGTTGCAATTGCAATGATTGGAAATTCAGAAAAGGGCTTGCCAAATGAAAAAAAAAAAAAAAAAAGCTTCAATTGTCGGTCAAATTTATTTTAATTTTCTAAATAGTATTAATAAATAAATATTACATTGTCAAAATTTTAATTTCTTTGAAGGTAACTATTAATTGTATTTCATTACTTCATTAATTTTTATGTACATATTAATTTTATGTGTGTATTATTTCGTATTCTTATTGAATAATTTTATGTATAATCAATTATTAAAAAAGACATAAATTATTTACATTTAAATAAAAATATATATTTCAATAAAATACGATAGTGAGACATAAACTATATATCCAACTTCACATGATAGGATATTGACTAACTTATTGTTATTATTATTAAAAAATAATTATTAAAACAATTATTTTTATCTAAAATTACCAAAATAATTTTACAACTTAAAGAATAACTCACCGTTGAACTAATTGAAGGGTGGAATGCTATTTATTCAGAAAAGAGAAGTTATGTGCTGAGATGAAACATTAGGTGAAAAAATATAAAAACTTAGCTGATGTGAAAAATACAGCATATCGAGATTTTCAAATGCGACAGCAAAACAACCATGTTCTTTTATATTATCCTTTTCCCTATTATAGTGTGTGCATATATGGTTATCCATATTACCAAATCAAAAGTTAGCTGCCAGAGGTAATTTCTCATCTGAAATACCAAATATATTCCAAATATATACTCTTATGTTTTCAAATTTCTTTTCCTCAATCATTTGTGACTTCTCTTTTATTTTATTTTATTTTATTTTTCCTTCAAAATTTTTAAATTTGTGTGTCACTTTTTTATAGGGGTGTTCACAATTTCAATTTTTTAGTTTTTGGTTTGTTCGATTCAGTTTACACCATTTCTTCTTTATGAAAATCTAAATCGATACCTAAAAATATTTTGGTTTTTTTTATTTATTCAAAATCTGTTTTTCCTCAATAAGTAGCCCCAGCATGCAATAAAAGTGTAAATGAAAGTCTATTTTATCATCAGTGTATTTTTTATTTTTTTTTCTTCAACAAGAAGCCCAACGTGCAGCAGCCTAAATGAAAGCCTATTTAAAGCCGAATCATTTTTGACCATGGAAACCCCAATTTCAAATGTTTTTAAGACTTGAAAATATTTCAAAAACCGAAAAGAATGAATTTTTGTCTTCAAATCTTCTATATAAATTAAAATAACTTGAACCCCCAAAAAAAAAAAATTTTGTATCTTATCCTTTTTGTCTCAGAATTCACAGTATTTGTGAAGTTCTAACAAACTACATTATACTTTTTTACTTAAAAACATACTAATAATCTTATTGTTTTCTGTTAACTTTATATTCTAAATTTTTCCATCTTAATTGAACATCCAAAAAGTGAATATATAATTAATACAATGTAATTTTAAAATGATATATAAGCATTTTGAAAATTGATTAAATTAACTTGCATAAATATTCTCACAAATTAAAGTATTTGCTAATGGCAAAGAGTGTTTTCTCCTCTATATCGTCTTAATGTGCAAAATAAAAGAATTTTTGGTGTTCTTGTAGAGACTGGAAATTATTTAAAATTTTGACTAAGAACTAACTAATAGAAGGATAATATACATTGTTAAGATGTGTTAAAAAACAATGCTTCAGAGGAACCAAAAAATATAAAAAAAATATTTTACATACACATTGATTTTTTTAATCTTACTTAACTATTGTTTATTGTTTTGAGATTGATAAAAATATCCTATCTCTCTCTCTTTATTGTTTTGAGATTGATAAAAATATCCTATCTCTCTCTCTCTCTCTTTTAAATTCAAACATTGTTAATTTACTAGTTTGTGTGATTTATAAGTTTTTTTTTTCCTAATGTTCAAATATTTCAAATTATATTGATATACAAATATTTATTAAATTATATGTGCGGTGAATATTAATACTCTCAATTATTAACACTTGAAAATTGTTAGTTTGAACTAAGATCTTAAGAGTACTGCTGTGTGATCACAGTGTAATAATTAATAATTTTATAATTTCTATCAACTAATAAGTAACGAACTACCCTATTTCACTAAAATGAATTGACAAAGTTAATTTTAATTCGTACACTATATATGGCATTTTGTGGATTATAGTGTTAACATATAAAATTAATATCATTCATCACAGACGCAAACATATATAATATACTACACACACTATAAAATGTTTATGTATATGTATATTTATATAATATAATATATTATACACATATGTCACATATATTGATTTTTTCGGTTTATTTAATCAATGTAGTTTAGTTTCAGTTAAATTGAAGATTTTGTAAAACTTTCTGAAATCCAAAGCGAAGAAACTCCTAAAAAATTTGACTTTAGCACTCCAAGGAATAGAAGGAAACTCAAACGATGTTTGAAGAAAACTCTTGGTAACCTGCTAATAATGCAAAAATGTTGCTTATGGAGCTTCCAACCATCCTGGCAATTCCCAAATAAAGCCCCCAAAACCTATTATAAAATGAATATTAATGAGAGAATTCAAGTAGTTAATTGTTGAAGTGAATGGTTTATATATAAATAAAAATATATAATTATTTTATACCTTTTAAGAATGTGATGATTAATTTTTTTGCCTTTTTATAAATGGCACATAATTCATTTTAACAATTAACTTTGTAAATTTATCAAATTATTAAAAGTACTGTTTCCATTCTAAAAAAATGGTTTAACTTTAATTTAAGTATAATTTTTTTAATTATTGAATATAATATATTTAATACTTCATTAAATATATATTTTTATATTTTTATCTTTCTTTTTTAATTATAATTATATATAATTATAATTAGTAAGCGTATTATTAAAACTTTATTTTTAAATAATTTTTTTTAGAAGAAAGGGAGTATCATTACTAATCATTTATTAGTGTTGACTTCAGGGTCCGTTTAGACAAGGCAATTTTATTTGCAAATGGAAAAAGTTGTATTGGAATGTGTAAAAATTTTGGTGGATATTTGTTGATAGAAAAAGTATTTTGAAGGGAAAAAATAAGAGGGAAAATTTTTTAAAATTATGTGAGATGAATTTGAGTGGGAAAATTTGAATTCTAAATTTTGAAATAAAAATGTGTTTGGATAGTTCGTTTTTGTTTGAAAATTTTCTTATTTGCAAATGAGAATCCTTTGTCCAAACGTAGCTAAAAGAAATTTTAACTTGAGAAAATATTGGGAAGCACCTTTTTAGCATTTTGTTGGGATTTTTTTTTTCTTCTTCTTGGATGGGACCAAGACCTATGAATGGACCCTGCCCTGCCTCACCCTGTTTTCCCAAGGTGGCTAATGAGGGACATTTGCAAAATAGCACCTTTCCAATTGGATATATAGTTGAAATATAGTACATATTAAAATTTTCTTGTCAAAATAGCAAGTCAAGATAGTTTGACCCTGTGTAAAGACCTAATTGTCCCTCTATACAAAAATAAGAACCATCACACCTGTTCATTTCATTCTTCATCCCTTCATTCTTTCGCTTTATCTCGACTGCTCGAATTTTCCTGCCCATTCTCCTTCCTCCTTTATTTATTCAACATCCTATTTCACACGTTCCATTCTCGTCTATCATTGGCGTTAATGGCATGTACGCGAGGAGGACCGGTGTCTTCAAGCAAAAAGGCCGGTGCCATAGAGAAGAAATCGCAATAGACGACAAACTAGAACAAAGTCTGTGTCTGTGCTCGACATAAGTTCGATGGTCATTCAGAAAATAAGTAACAAACTTAGAGAGTCTCAAAAGGAACTACCTATATGAATATTATTTTTTTCCCTTGGTGCATCATCTGATAGGGAGGTTGTGAATCTTATTGACTTTGACATTCAAGATACCAAGATATCTAATATCCTTATTGCTTCAATTTATAATGGAAAGGTTTGAAATTTTTTCTAGTATTTTGGTACAGAAGTGTTTGTATCTTGATTGTTCAATAGTTTGTTTTTTTTTCTATTCTGTTCTTGCATTTGAAATTGGTCGAGTATACATTGAAAAAGAGTCGAAATTTTTTTCACTTATCTTGAGTACCTACTCAATCACTAGGTCAAAATAGTCGAGTATGCTTGAATGATGAACACTTGTGGAGAACATACTTGAGCATTTCTTGAGTTCTTGTCAAGCACAAGTCAAGCATTAAGTCGAGCAGTTCATGATTACCTCAAGCACTATACTGGCTTGCTTTAGTTCGTGCAGGATAAAGTTTCTAATAGATCAAGAGGGATGGATATAAATGACATTGATTTAGAGGACGAAGATAATATTCTAAACTTAAGATCCATAAAAGATTTGGGTGCTAGTTTTTTGAAGAAATTATGTAATGAAGGCATCAACAGCCTTCTTTGAACAACGTGGTCCTTCAGTGTGGTGTGTATTTATCAGTTATGAAACTACCAGAGAGCAAAAATCAAATACGAAAGCGTATGTGAATATTAGAAATAAGTATTTGAATATTGTATTTATTTTGCTTTGTAATGTGTTGTATTGTAATAATAAAACATCAAGTATTGTTGTTTTTTATTCTATAATTTGTTATGAAATTGCGTAATGTGTTGTATTGTAATAATAAAACATCACTTTTTATCTCTATCTGCGAATAAGGAAATTGCGTAAATTTGTAATAAATTGAATAAATTGTATTAATATACATTAAAATATTTCATAAAGAAAAATACACATGACATCACTTTTTCCCTCTAGCAACGAATGTATTATTAGATCGATGCGCATCGACAACATCTCTTTGCAACTTTTTCCTCACCTATTTAAGGAAATCTATTTTTCTTGCTCCTACGTAGAGAGCACAGACACAGACCTGCTCAAGCCTCTATCGATATTTAATCGAGCACATATATTGATCATACATCAATCTTATGGCGAGCATACGTTAAGCACAATCATCGCCACCGCCGAGGCCATCTCGATATTTAGTTGAGCACGATATCAAGCATACATCGAACTTCAATGAGCATACGTGGAACACAAACACGCACTGCCGAGCCTCCGCCGAGCATGAAAATTCCAATGTTATCTCGCTAACACTTAATTGCACCCCTAAATATATATGACTATTAACTACTAACACTATTAATTAAAGCCCACAAATTTTATGTAAAAATAACCAAATGTAAAAGGCAAAAGAATACATAAATTACACAACTTAATGTATATATTAAAGGACTGTATAGTTACACAACTAACTATATATATTACAAAGAATGCATATTTACACACCTAATGTATTTATCAAACTAATGTATATTTACACAACAAAATGTATATATCAAACATCTATATATTTACACAATGAATGACTCATAAATATCCCTTTTCATTGAGGTTTATGTCTAGCTTTCGCACTCTTTTCTCCTAACCTAGCATTCTCCTCACTTGCATGCACGAATAGTGCAACTGCAATCTATTTATGAGCATCCATTGTATTGTTAGGTGTAATCGTATCAAGTGCAACCCATGTATAATGAATTCAGCCCACTTTAGTATGAAAACACCACAATCTTTTGTTCTAGAAAAACAAATCATTACATAGTTAGTCATTATAACAAGTATGTGAATAAAAAAGTTTTAGCATATGTCGATACTAACCCTTTTTCTTGATGCACCATATTTTCCTCGATGACCACTTGCCAGTTGTCCCTGCTTGGTTTTTCTTTGGAAAATATACTGTAAAATTCACATGCCTGGTGATGCGCACCTCACGGCTATCTGGAACTAACAATACGCAATAAGCAAAACAGGACCCAAAACTTAACTTGCGAAATTGCTAGAACCGGCGGAATTGAAACCTAATAGATGAAGCATCGCTACAACTTAGGGTTCTACTAGATTGATAATACTCAAAGGCACCACAAACTGGTCAAGTTTAATAAGCCCATTGTTCTTTACAAGAACAAAGAGATTGAATCACTCAAACTTTCAAGGATATAATGTCACAAAATCTTCTAATTCATGTCTTTCATGTCTTGGTTGAATGGCCTATTTATAGAGTACAAGGATGTCTTGAAAATGTAACAACTAAAATTCTAATCTTACTCTATAAGTAAAAGAGGCAACCAAGATTCCTTAAAACAAAAAAGAAATAAAAACCCTAAAACCAATTGGATTTGGAAGTTTGGCCCTTTAAGGCTTCTTTTAAGTTTACAAATTTGACATCTAACTAAAAGGATAATTTCGGCCATAAATTTCCTAAAAATAATAATGCAACAATTCATCTATAATCATCTAATTTTTGCCTGAAAAAATTAAAATAAAACTATGAAAATTAAGTAAATAATCTTGGGCTATTATCACAATAGAATCCAGCTAAGGCAAGACTAGTATTCTTCAACCCGGACTTGCAACAAGGTAATGACTTGCAAGTCTTAGCCACATGCTTGATGAGCTTGGAGGTCATGAATTAAACCACTTAAGGTTTCTTGAACGCGTTTAACTCGAACCTCGCATCGGTCCCGTAAGATGCCTTAATGGATCAAATGCTTGGTGAGTTGCCTTGTCGGCTTCTTGAGTCTCATCATTCCCCCTCTTCTTGAAAGGATTTATCCTCGAATCAAACTCATCACCTACATCAAAAAGGGAAAGATCAGTCACGTTGAATGTGGCACTAACTTGATACTCACCAGGCAAATCCAACTTATAGGCATTGCCATTGATGCGTTCAACCACTTGAAATGGTCCATCTCCTCTTGGATGAAGCTTAGAACACCATTGAAGAGGAAACCACTCTTGCGCATATGTATCCAAACCCAATCACCAGGCTTAAAAGACAACACCTTTGCGACATTTGTTGGCTAGAGTGGCATATTGGTGTGTCCTCTTCTCGATCTGTTAGTGAACTTTTTCATGCAGCTTTTTCACTATGTCAGCCTTTTTCTCTCCATTAAGACTTAAATACTCAAATGGCAACGGTACCAAATCCAGTGGAGTCAATAGATTAAAACCATAAACCACTTTAGAAGGGGAATAGTTAGTAGTAGAGTGTACAGTTTGATTATAAGCAAATTCAACATGAGGCAAACAATCTTCCCAATTTTTCAAATTCTTTTGAATAATAGAACGCAACAACTGTGATAATGTCCTATTGACCACCTCCATTTGGCCATCAGTTTGTGGGTGACTAGTGGTAGAAAATAATAACTTTGTACCTAACTTACCCCACAAGGTCTTCCAAAAATAGCTCAGAAATTTAATGTCTCGATCAGACACGATGCTTTGCAGTACTCCATGTAATCTAATGACTTCACGGAAGAACAAGTCATCATCCGTTTTCCTACAAGCAATAAAATAAGCCATTTTAGAAAAACGATCAATCACAACAAAGATGGAATCCATACCTCGCACGGATCTCGGTAGCCCTAATACAAAGTTCATGGAAATGTCAATCTAGGGCCATCGAGGAATAGGCAAAGGAGTGTACATACCATGCGATTGGACTTTAGACTTGGCTTGTCTACAAGTAATACACTTGTCATAAACCCTTTCTACGTCTCTTTTCATATGAGGCCAGAAGAAATGTTCAACTAACACATCTAAAGTCTTCCTAACCCCAAAATGTCCCATTAATCCCTCACTACGTGCCTCACGTACCAGTAATTCACGCAAAGAACTATTAGGCACACAAAGTCAGTTTTCTCTCATTACCCTTTATGCCTATAGAACTTACCAAATGCGGCTTATAGATTGTACCAAAGTCAGGATCATTAACATATAACTCTTTAATATATTCAAATCCTAACAACTTGGTATGTAAAGAGGAAAGTAAAGTATACCGATAAGAGTGCATCGGCAACAACATTTTCCTTACCTTGTTTATATTTGAGCACATAAGGAAATGTCTCAATAAATTCGACCCACCTGGCATGTCTCCTATTCAACTTACCTTGTCCTTTTAAATGTTTAAGGGATTCGTGGTTGGTATGACTCCTATTCAACTTACCTTGTCCTTTTAAATGTTTAAGGGATTCATAGTCGGTATGAATGATAAATTTTTTAAGCCACAGATAGTGTTGCTATGTCTACAGAGCTCGAACAACTACTTATAACTCTTTGTCATACGTTGGGTATCTCAGCGCATCACCATTCAAATTCTTACTAAAGTAAACGAAAGGTCTATACCTGATGCATCACATTCAATTTCAAAAGTTTTGGTAAAGTTAGGCAAGGCTAATAAAGGTGCCGAGCTTAACTCTTGCTTAAGAAAATTGAATGCTCAATCTTGCTCTTCTCCCTATTGAAAACCTATAGACTTCTTAACATTGTCGATTAGAAGAGTAGCCTTAGTGCTAAAATCTTTAACAAACCTTCAATAAAAGCTTGGTAATCCATGAAAGCTACATACTTTAGTGACATTGGAAGGGGTCGGCCATTCACGTATAGCCTTAACCTTCTCATCATCAACCCTTATCCCTTTGATACTTACCACATACCCAAGGAATATGACTTGATGTGCACAAAACATACATTTCTTAAGGTTAGCATGTAATTTTTCAGCAAGTAAAGCAACAAGAACAAGCCTAATATGTTCAACATGCTCATCTAAAGATCGACTATAAATAAGGATATCATCAAAATATACCACAACAAATTTTCCAATGAAAAACCTCAAAACATGGTTCATAAGTCACATGAAAGTACTAAGTGCATTGGTTAAACCAAAAGACATGACTAACCATTCATATAAACCATATTTCGTTTTGAATGTAGTTTTCTATTCATCTTCCTTTTTCATTCTAATTTGGTGATATCCAGATTTTAAGTCTATCTTTGTATAAAACTTAACCCCATGTAATTCATCCAACATATCGTCTAAACGAGGAATAGGATGGCTATACTTTACAGTGATTTTGTTGACTGCTCGGCAGTCCACGCACATACCCCATGATTCATCCTTTTTTGGGACCAACAATGCTGGAATAGCAAAAGGACTTAAACTTTCCCGCACATGCTACTTAGACAATAACTCCTTCACTTATCGTTAGGGTTCTTTCATTTCTTTAGGGTTGGCTCTATAAGCAGGGCGATTTGGAATTACAACTCCAGGAATGAAGTTGATTTGATGTTCAATTCCCCAAATTGGGGGTAATCTACTTGGTAACTCCTCAGGAAAAATGTCACTAAATTCCTTCAAAAGAGAAGTCATTTCATTAAGCAAGTTAGGATCAGGGTTGTTAGTAGAAAATTAACATTCTTTAAAAATAATTAGAAAATTTTGATCTAAAAAGAATGCTTTCTCAACCTCCCTTTCACTAGCATAGTAATTGCTTTTGACTTTCTCCTTTGTTGTCTTATTGGGCACCACGATAGAATTCTCTTTTTCAATCACTTGCCCTTTTTCTTTCTTTTCCTTAACCTTTTTCTTCTCATTAACGATCTTCCGTTGATCTTCATAGATATGTTGAGGTGACATTGGGTAGAGAGTGATAGGTTTCCCTTCATCATAAATGAATACCTGTTAGTTTTTCGAAGGTGTCGGGTATCCCTATCAAATTGCCATAGTCATCCCAAAATATATGTGACTGGCTTTCATCGGGACTATGTCACATAGGACCTCATCTTGATATCTTCCAATCGAGAAGGGCACTAGCACTTGTTTATTTACCCTAAGTTCAGCACCATCATTTAACTATCTTAATCTATAAGGTCGAGGGTGCTTAAACGTAGGTAGTGGTAACTTCTCTACCAAGTTCGTACTTGCCACATTTGTGCAACTTCTTTTATCAATGATTAAACGACAAACCTTACCTTGCACATGGTACTTAGTATGAAAGATATTTTCTCTTTGCTCTTCATTTTCCATGGCTTGAGCACTAAACGATCTCATGGTCACTAATGCTTCTTCTCTATTTGACGATTCATCACATACCATTTGAAGACTCTTTAAAATAGTAAGTGCTTCTCCTACTATGGCATCTTCTTCACTGTCAGTCTTAGTCAAAGGAGGCATAGAGTCGTCAAACTCACTATCAGAAATCACTTCCCCATCATCCAAGGTGACCATCACTCGCCAATTAGGGTATTTGGCAACTATGTGTCCTTTGCCTTGACATTTAAAGCGAGTGATGTCTCAGTTCTAACAGGATAGGCAGGTGGTTCTTCCTTCTTTTTTTTTTCTCTAAAAACGATAGTATATTAACATTGTGTAATGCAAAATTACATAGCCACAAAAGGGTTAATTGTATTTCGTGGTGTTAGAGTGAACCGAACCCATGAAGAAGAGGAGACCACAAGTGGGTCAAAAAGCCCGAATAAATCAAGGAAAACCCGCACAAAACAGGAAAAATACCCTAACATGGATAATATGTAGAAACACAACCCGCACAAAATGGGAAAATATTAGACTAACTACTAACTACGAACGAATACAGCTGGTTCGACTGGGCATCGCAAAGGGCATTTGATAAAAGAAACTGAACATGAGGTTCCTAACTCTCGTCTCCTGCCTGTCGTGATAATCCCATAAACTGCATACGTTGAGTAGAGCAGCAAACCAAACTATTGTTGTAAACGTTAAACAGCCTAGTCACCGAACTATTGCTGTACGTAGTGAAGAGTTGAGTCGGCCCATGGTTTAGATTCACTTTTTTTGTCACATTTTTTACCTCAATTACTCTTCCACAAAGACTTACTAGGCATGTAGCTTGGCTTTGAACTTTTCCTCTTTAGTTGCCTTTCCACCTTCTCAACCATGTGAACCATCTCTTCAATTTCCAAGTAATGATGGAGTTCAATGACATTTGCAATTTCTGGATTCAAACCTTGCAAAAATCTAGCAATTGTAGTCTCTTTGTCTTCTTCTATATTGGCTCGGATGAGTGCGGCTTCTAACTCGATGAAGTACTCAGTGACACTCTTCAACCCTTGTTGTAAGCTTCGCAACCTCTTGCAAAATTCCCTATGATAATAGGACGGGACTTCTCATAATTGTTTTCATTTCTTCCCAAGAATTGATAGGACGTTCTCCATTTCTTTTCCTAGAGGTTACAAGTTGATCCCACCAAATTATGGCATAGTCGGTAAATTCAACCGCTGCTAGCTTCACCTTGTTTTCTTAAGAATAATGGTGACAATCAAAGATCCTTTCAACCTTCTTTTCCCATTCTAGATAGGCCTCGAGTTCTCCTCTACCTTGGAATTCTGGAATTTTCATTTCAAAGCTTTCCAAATTTCTATCAATTTTATCAACTCGGTTTCAACCTCTATAGGAAGTAGAAACTCCATTGGAATCTTCACTTTCATCAAAATTCGAAGAACTTTTTCTCCTAGATTTCGACTTTCTTGATGATGGCTCATTGATGGATTTAACCAATTGTTCCATCTTATCATCATTGGCTTGATGCTTCATTTGCAAGGCATCGAGTTGGTCGGCCAAATTGGAGTAACTTTGGTTTATATGTTCTGTCCAATCCTCAAGGACCTTTGTTCAATTGAAACTAGGCTTTCTTTTGACATAATTCCTGCAAAAGGTTAGTCCAAACAAAAGCAAAAAAAAAAAAGCAATAATATGAAAAGATTTATAGTAAGGGGAATATGAGTAAGCTTTTGGTTATTTTTTATGTCTCACCCCTCACTCAAATAATCTCTCTTTAAGTTCTTGCTTAGAACAAGAATCTTTATCAAACCTTTAGGCAGTTTTGGTCAAGAGGTAGCTCAAATAAAAAGGTATAAATTTAGGAAATAAAGAGCTAAGGAAGACTAAAATTTCGGAAACTAAAAATCTGAAATTAACTTGGAATTGGAAGCAAAAATGGAAACCAAAAGGAGTAAGAAAGAAGCCAAATCCAAGTACAATGTGGAATGGAATAAGGAAAGCTATTAATTTGGAAACTAAATAACTCCAAATATGGACTCTAAAAGGAAAGCAAATATGGAAGCAAAAAGGAAAAACAAATTTGGAAACTAAAAGGAAACAAATAGGAAAGACTACTAAATGAAAGGAATTCTAACTAGGAAAACAACTACAACCAGATTCTATTCTTGCAAGTAAGATCAAATTAGGAAAACAATTCTTACAGCCCTTTTTTGTGTAAAAATTTTGGTCAATAAAAGGGTACAAAAGTGCATAATTTTGTCCAAATATACTTACCAAAAAGGATAAAACTTCAGCTCCAAGAAATTGCCAAGGAACAAAATTCAGTGAGGACTTTTTCGGCCAAGCAGATTTTCCAGTCAAGACCTTCGGTATTGCAGAATTTTTAGTCAACTATGTTGGCCAAAAGGATCCAAATTCCATTCAAGACAAAAGTGCATAATCAAGCCAAAAAACAGCACGGTTTTTGTTTTGGAAGAAGCCTGGATGAAAGACAACAAGGCAGTGCGGTTTGCAGCAAAATTCAGAAACGAAATTTCATGATGCTTTAGAATTTTCAGAATTTTTTATCACAAGTCTTGAAGCAAATTCAGCCAACACATGCAAGAAACAATGATTCATGAAACAAGGCTTCAAGAATAAGATTTCAAAGGACAAGAATAACGAATTTAAGAACAAGAATTATCCTTATCATCTTCTTCTTTCTTTCTTTCTACTGGTTTGATCTTTTCTTCTTCTTTTTTTCTCTCTGCTTTTCTTCTTCTTCTTCTTCTTCTTCTTTTCTCTCTCTTTTTCACTAGAAAATAAAAATTCATAGTAGCAACACAATCAACACAAAGAGGAGCACAAAAACAGCACAAGACAATCAGCTATGAAGAGAACAATTCAAGGAATTAACAAGAAAACAGTAGATATATATATTTTTAAGGAATAAAACCAAAATTATGTACATAAAAAAAAAACAAAATTGGGCAGCAAGAAAAGGTTTAACTGAGTCTCAAAAACTTGGGCTAAACAACTAATTTGACTACCACAAAAAAAAAATTCGGCTACTAGGAAACTATAGACAGAATTTTTTGTATATAAATAGAATTATTAACAAAATTTTGAAGTTACCTAGAGTTTTGACACCAAACTAATGCACACCTCATGACTATAGGGAGCCGGCAATACACAACAAGCGAAATAGGACCCAAGACTTAACGTTCGAAATTACTAGAATCGGCGGAATTGATATCGAATAGATGAAGCATTGCCATAACCTAATGTTCTACTAGATTGATAAGACTCAAAAGTGTCACAAACTGGTCAAATTTGATAAGCCTATTGTTCTTTACAAGAACGAAGAAATTGAATAACTCAAACTCTCAAGAATGTAATGTTACAAAATCTTCTAATTCATGTCTTTCATGTCTTGGCTGAATGGCCTATTTATAAAGTACAAGGATGTAGGGGTATGAAATTTTTGAATTAATTCGAATATCGGACCAAACTCGAAAATTCAAATTCAAGAAAAAATCGAATCGAAATTGAATTTTCAGTTTTTGAATTGGTTCGAACCGAAAACCAAATTCGAATTCGGTTTTCGATTTGGTTTTCAAATTTAGCTTATAAAACCGAAAACCGAACCAAACCGAACCAAGAAAACAAAGAAAACCAAGAAAACCGAGGAAACTGAATATATATATATACATATATATAGGAAATATATTTATAATATGAAAATATGCCAACTTGATCCCTTGATGTATGTACCCTATTTTCCATCCACATTCATTCCCATTGCCAACTTGATCCCACGCAATACATCAGAATTTTGCATTTCTTTCTCTCCACTATATGCTCTTCCCTTTTCTTCCCTTTTCCTCCCTCCCTTCTCCTTGGCCATCTTCTCACCGTCACTACCTCTCCTTCTCGACCGACTGATTTTACCCGCCTCTCCCTCCCCTCTTCTCGACCGCCTTCTCCCCACCTATCTCTCCCCTCCTCGGCCGGCCCTCCACCCCTTCATTGGTTGCCATAGTTCCCCGGCTCCCCCTCCCCTCCCCGCCAATCCCTCAGCTACCCGACCAACAAAGAAGGTTGGTTTTTTTTTCAAATCTCAGTCTTTGTAATTATTTGTTGGTTTTTGGGCATTTTTTGTTGCAATTGATGTGGTGACATTTTTTTCGTTCCAAATTTGCCGATTTGTGCATATATTTTTGGTTTCAATTGTGTGAATAATGTTCTGATTGTGGGAAACTTGAATGTGTATTTTGGTTTCAATCTGGATCGGATCTGGGTTTTTGTTTTGGATTATCATGTTTTGTGGAGAATTTGTAATCGATTCGGTTTGTTTTATGAAGTTTGATTGAGTACAGAGAGAAAAGATATGACCTTTGTTTGATTCACGGTGGTTTCTTGGGAAAACCTTTAATTAATCAATTAGCTATTTTTATTATTTGCTTTACTATTTTGAGATTTTTTATTAACTTGAAAGTTATTTTTGTCAGAAAATATGTATGTCGAATCGTACCGTGCTAGTTGGTTGTATTCATGGATAAGGCTATTGTTTTTCGCCCCTCCAGTTTTTGCATTGGATTTGTTTCGGTTTTTTTTGTCTACAACACCCTCCTTTTCCTTTGTAAATAAGGTTCCATGTGATGTGTTTAACCATGGAGTTTAATTGTCAGTGGGAATTTTCATTAGACTATCATGTGGTAGTATAAGATTTTGGGATGGTTTGTGAATGGTTGTAAAAATTTAAAGGAGAATAATTTTTTTTTTTAGGGAAAAAGTTGTTTACTGTTATTGTTCTTATGAGCAAGTGTTACCCCTTGAGTGTGTATTGTGCACATCTATGCCTACATATTGTCATAATCACATTCACTTGTAACATCCTGTATGGGTCTTTTCTTTTATTCACAATCTTAGTATGTTGTGATTAATTCTTTGGTAAAAAGTTGATGGATTTGTTTCTTGCATTGCTTTGTTGATTGCAGTGATGCTAGAGTTTTAATATAGTTTTTGGTTTCTATGTGAATTGAGTCTTCACTATACCTGTATACTTTTTAAGCTGTTGTTTATGTTGAAGTGTGTTTAATCTAGTTGCAGTCCTTTTCTTTTTTATTTTAAATTTTTTAAGCCTACATGTTTTCACTGTTTTGTTTTACTTTTTAAAGTATTGATTGCTTACTCAACATTGTCATTTTACTGGGAATTCCACTCTTACTAATTCTCTTGTGGCCGCTGCTAGTATCATTGCTCAGGAAGTTGCCGCAGATGTCTGAATGACAGATACTAGAGCCGATGAAGCTGAGCATGGTATCACAATTATGTCCACTGGTATTTCACTTTACTATGAGATGATTGATGAAGCTCTCAAGGCCTACTGGGTTTCTAACAAGTTCAAGTTCAAGTTCTTTTTGCTTGGGTATTTCCATGAAATGTTCGTACGGAAAGAATGTTCTTGTAGAAAGTTATTCATAGAGCAATTATAAGAAATGGTTTTATTTTCAGTTTTAGTATTGCAAAATATTACTTGAACCCCTCTCATGATTCCAGTAATTGCAAAAAGTAGCCAGCTCTTATTGGAATACAAATTCTTTTAGAACTATAATTGTGTGTTGGGTTTTTAGATGGTAACTGCTATTTAACGTAGGGATTGGATACACTTGTTCCCTGGAACAGATTGGTTAAATGACTGGATTATCATGCATTTGTCTCTTGGTCGAAAGTAATTTTTGCATCCTTGTTGAGCATGGTCAGCTGATTTGTTTACATACCATCTGCATCAGTTAATACTGCTTCATTGAAATTAGAGTTAGGGTGTTGGAATGCAGCAACATCTAATCTATAATTTATTTTTACACAGCAATAAAATTTTTGTTGCACCAAAAACTGGAAAAGAAAATTTTGTTAACATTGCAGCCTTTGATCGGATCGCAGGTTTTTGCTCCAGGAGGGGAGAAAGATTCTTTGCAATTACTGTCAGATTTTCTTGGTAGGGAGCCAACAATACAAGCCTTTCTTGATAGCAAAGCTGGTTCATGCTAATTGTTTACTTCTCTCTTATAAGGAACTTGCCATCTCTTGAGGCTTCCTTTTATGATTAGCATGTAATTTGGGACTGTTGATGGGAATTTTTGCTTCTAGAATGCTAACCGCTGATTATGCTACTTCATTTCAGTAATGGATCTTTAGTATTTTTGGTTGAACCTGCTCTCTCTTTTTCCCATTTTTTTTCAATAAAACCAAATTCGAATTCGAATTCAATCGAAAAACCGAATTCGAATTCAAATTCCAAAAACCTTCAAATTCGAATTCGGTTTGAATTCACCCGAACTCTAATTTGAACCGAATTATAAATTCAGGTTCTTTGGTCGAAATCGAATTCGATTCGAAAACTGAATTTTGAATTCGGTTCGAATTTAGCTGAATTTGGTTCGGTTTTCGAATTTGGTTTTGAAAACTTTCAACCCCAACAAACCAACTCGAATAAACCGAAACTCGAGGAAACCGATCGATTTGCACCCCTGTAAGGATGTTTTGAAAAGGTAACAACTAAAATCATAATCTTACTCTGTAACTAAAAGGGATAGCCAAGATTCCTTAAAACAAAAAGGAAATAAAAACCCTAAAGCCAATTGAACTTGGAAGTTTGGCCCTTTAAGACTTCTTTCAAGTTTGCAAATTTGGCATCTAACTAAAAGGATAATTTTGGCCATAAATTTCCTAAAAATAATAATGCAACAATTCAGCCATAATCATCTAATTTTGGCCTGAAAAAATGAAAATAAAACTATAAAAATTAAGTTAATAATCTTGGCCTATTATCACACTAGAATCCAGCCAAGGCAAGACTAGTGTTCTTCAACTTGGACTTGCAACAAGGTAATAACTTACAAGTTTTGGCCACATGCTTGATGAGTTTGGAGGTCATGAATTAAACCACTTAAGGTTTCTTGAATGCGTTTAGCTCGAGCCCCGTCATCGGCCCAATAAAATACCTTAATGGACCAAATGCTTGGCGAGTTGGCTTGTCGGCTTCTTAAGTCTCATCACATGGAGTATCTTGGGCTTTGTTCTAACAAGGTAGTCTAATTTTGACCCTACTCCTTATGATCCATTGGATTATAAACATAAAATGTTTGTTTATAAATATCTATCTTCACCAATATCCAATTGTTGTTATTTGTATAATAGGAGAATAAAACAAAGTCTGCTTCACGGCAGTCAACTTCGAATAGGCAGGAACCAACAAACTGTTTCATGGCCAGATCATCGTAAGTTGGATTCCGATTGGTTTTATCTAACTCCTTCATACCAACTTGTTAGCAAAACAGATAACAACATAGGTTCGAGTAATGCAAGAATATAAAATTTCACAGGGCTCGACATATACTCAATACGGGGTAGACATATACTTGGCATGTGCTCGATGCATGATTGACATAGTTCTCACTAATGTAATTACACATACTTCACACGTGCTTAACACATGATCGGCATAGTGCTCGATAATTTAATTACACATGTTTCACACGTGTTCGACATATGATCAACACAACTCGATACATGCTCGACATATGATCAACTGTATTATCATATGAAATGAAAAATTCAACATAACTTATATCAAAGTTGGTCTCCATAATAGATATATCTTTGTGACCCACAACACCGATCTTTTTTCGTAGCATGGACGTATACAAATCAATATGTTGCAAAAATTAAAAAAAAAATTTATGAGATAATCATGCGTAATAATTGGAAAAAAGAATGAAATTATTACCTGACTTACGAGGCAAAAAAAAAATTCATCAATGTCTTGACAATATCGAAATCAAGTGAAAAAAGTGGCATCTACAAATATTGACGTGTTTTCTTCTTTCTCAACCACTTATTTATTTAACATCTTTAGGCCTTGGCTCAAAATCTTGGATACTCCAGTTAATGCCAGTAATCGAATTTCTAGGCAAATTTCCATTGACCTTGTTCCCGTTCGTCGGCTTTTGCGTTTTCTTCTCTATAGTAACAGACTTTTTGTTTAAAGACGACTTTGCTCCTGGCGTGCATGCCATTGATGCAAATGAGAATGTATTTCGTGAACAGAGATGTTGAATCAATAAAAAATGAAGAAAGAGGGTAGAGAAATTCTAATCGGCGAGATAAAGGACACAATGTGAAGTGAAGAAACTTGAAACGGTGATTTTGGCACGACGATTCCCATCTATTGTACAAAGGGACAGTTAGGTCTTTACACATGGTCAAACTACCTTGACTTGCTATTTTTGCGAGAAAGTTTTAGCATGTGCTATATTTCAACTATCCAATTAGAAATGTGCTATTTTTGCAAATTTCCCAACTAACGGTTCTGTATATAAAAATTAATATTTTAATATTTTAAATTATATAATAATAATTAAAATTAATTCAAAACCTTAGTAAAAAAATTAACATAATTCTAATGTAACAACTAGTGAATTATAAAGTCCAAATCTAAGCATACGAATAAAATATAACAAAAAGTTCTAACACATTATAGTATACAAACGTCAAATATAGTTTGGCTTGAGATAACAAACCATAGTCATCATTTTTTCCTTAAAACTCTACACTGCATTACATTCATCAAAATCATTTTCTATATTTCCTTAATTGTAATTTTGTTTAATTTAATTATAGAAGTAACATGAAAGTTCCTTTACTTCCTTATTATTTCTTTTACATAATAAAATTTAAAATACATAGGATACTATATATATATATATATATATATATATATATATATATATATATTTCTCTTACATAATAAAATTTAAAATACATAGGATACTATATATATATCAATCATTTATATCAAATATGTATACATATACATCAAATTAACACTAATTTATAAATATAAACACTAAACAGCAAACTAGTGATACAATAGTATGTTTTAATGCAAAAAATAAAAATTAATATATAATAATTCATAACTAATAGAGAAATAATAATAAATTAATAGTAAATAGTAATTAATACTAAAATATAATAATTAAAATTTTAATTAATATAATTTTAATATAAACATAATATACTAATAATTAAAAAACATTAATAATAAATTAAAATTCTAACATATATAATTATATAAGTAATATATTTATTAATATATATAAATAATATATTTATTAAAATTTAAATATAATATATATTAATATATTTAAAAATTAATACAAATAAAGGCTTCTGCCACCTGCCTCGTTTAGAGACGGCTCCCCTGCCACCTGCTTCACCCGCCAGGTATAGGTGTCTGAAAATGGGAAGAAATTTACGTGGAACCCATAGAGATGCTGCCAGCATTAGAGAGGGCAAAAACCGCAAAATGTCGCTTTAGGAGAAAGATTTTTTATTTTTTGTTTTTGACAACCAGTTTTGTCCGGTGTACACGTATATACATATTCATCATATCTGTAATCACAATCGTCCATCATCATTATCTCCCCGCCCCCTCCCCGCTAAAGAGGATATTAACTGCGGCATGTATTATTAAACAGTAAAGTTATATATTTTTTTAAAGAGAATTTATTTTTAAATTTTTTATTCAAAGAATATAAAATTTTATTAACAATAATTATATATAATTAAAAAATAATATATGAAAATAAAAGTAAAAATTATATTGCTTGTGTTTTAAAAAATAGCTGTTTTGTTTTTTTTGCCAAAACAAATTGATTATATTAACATGAGAATATCCAAGTTAACACAATACATAAAGAGTCCAAAGAAGAACTAAACTTCAATGGACAGGTCTTAACACAACTAACCTAAACTTAGTAGGGGTTGGTTAAGGTAAAACTCCGATCAAACGGAACTGGTACAACCCAGCAAAACGAGCCCGGTAACTCTTAACTAACCTAGTTAAGAATAACAAAATTCATAACTTATTGACCTCTACCTACATAGCTCCCCTAAGTATCCACAAAAGAAACGGACCACAACTTTAACCCTGTAATACGGAACTAGACGGACTTAACTCCTGTCTCTGCGCGGACTTATTCGGAACTAGGACCCCAAAACCACTCAGTAGGAAAAGCTCGCTGATACCATTATGAAATAACTACTAGTCTTCTATGAAACTACACAGCTCTTCCTTTTAAACTAAGGACACAAAACTCAATTATTGAAGGCCAAAAGCCCTAAAAATCAGGAACCACAAAAAATAATAAAATAAAATAAAATAAAATCATTTACTGTAGTTACAAAATCGCACCTTTTTTTGCACTTTTTTTTACGCAACTACAGTAACTTGTGTTTGAAAAAATGACCGTTGGCCGATCCTAAAATTCCCTTTAAAAAAATAGCTCACTTATAATTTAATACAATTTTTTAAAAAAATTATAATATACAACACATTTAATATATCATTAAATTTATATTTTTATATTTTTATTCTTATTTTTTAATTAAAATTATACATTATTACTATTAATAAGAATAATATTATAATATTATACAAAAAAATTATTATTTTAGATAAATAAAATTTTTAAAATTATTTTTTATATTATAACTAAAACAATTGTAGGAAATTCAAATTGAACTTTTTAAAAGGAGTAATCCTTTTATCGATATATTAATACACTCAATGTAAAGTCTCCTCACCGACATACCCAAATTCACCACCATTACTTGTCGCTACTTGTCAACTTAATTCCGAAGCCTCGGGAAACTCAACCCGTTTTCACCTTCCTTTATTAATTAATTTATTTATTTATGTTTGGAATTTATTTTATTTTTTTTATAAATTTCTCCTTAAGCTCAAACTTCTGTTTTCTTAATTATATACACGAAAGGACCGAACTCAGTGAGTCAGGCAAGAAACCGAAACGATGGAGAACGAGCCAACTCGAATACTGATGGGAGTGAACGAGTCGACGATCAAGGGATATCCGCATGCATCCATAAGTAGCGGAGGAGCGTTCGAATGGACTCTGAAGAAGCTCATTCGCTCCAACACTTCTGGGTTCAAACTCCTTTTCCTCCATGTTCAAGTTCCTGACGAGGATGGTAATTATTATAATTATTTATTTTTTTCCATATTTTTTGAAAATATGTCGTGCTTGAAATTCATTGTCGTTTATTATTATTATTATTTAAAAAAAAATTGTGATGTTTTTTATGTTTATATAACATTTGGGATTCAGGAATATCGCTGGGCCAAGTTGTGCGGGTGATTTTTTGTTTTTGTGGTATTAATTTTAGGTTTCTTCTGGAAGTGATTGATAACCTGGCATACGATGATTTTTAGGTTTGTATTAGAGCATAGTTTGGATGTTAAAGTGCGATTTGATTCTTGTACTCCTACTGGTAGTTATAATTCACTTAATTAAAGAGTGTGTGAGTAATGACTTGATTATTAACAATCATCTCGAAGTTGTTTGGTTTAAATGTCAAAAGGGTTGAATTTGATATGCCTAAATCTGCTGTAAATCATTTTTTTTTATCATAATAGTATGTGATTTTACATGCTGTATTACAATGGAGAGAAGTGTAGTAGGATTTCGGAGGTTTAATTTAACTTTGGAACAGTGATTTTAGTAGATGCATGGCGAAAATTTTTGTTTAATAGAGAGAGGAATTACACACCTGTTGCTGTGGCCTATTTCGTTGAGAATTAGTTATCTACGGATCTTTATAAGGGTTCACAGTTCACAGTTCACAGTTCACATTTACTTGGACCCGGCAGTTGAACTGTAAACATATTGATGCATGTACCTCTTGACTGAGTTGATTGTTTGGTTTTGAGAGTCAAACTATCGATACTTCTCTGAGTGGTTCCTGGCAAATAGTTTCAATGATGAGTTTCAGTAAACATGGTTGAAAGAACTCAAACTGCATGAGCTGAATAGATGCAATTGGGCTAGGTATCAAATGTTTTTAGCCTTTCCAGTGTACCAGTATTTATAAATGTTTGGGATGATGATGTGAATGAATGATTGAGCATTACACTGTTTGTTTGTTTTTTTTTTTTTAATGTGATAAAAAAAAAAAAAAAAAGTAGTTTTTTTTTTTTTTTTGTGAGACATGTTCTGTTCTGATAGTGATAAACTATGGTCAGCATATATTGGGACATGGAACAAAGAGTTTTAGTGGGAATTATTTATTATTTGGTTCTACTTTCTCTGTTTAATGGAAACTGACCTTTATACAGTTGCATGTCAAGGTGAAGCTAAGATAGCTAAATAGCTAAATTAGATGTTTCAAGTAGAAAGTTTCTTGCAGAGCAATCACTAAAAAAAACTCATTTCTCATTTTTTTTTTTTTTTGAATTGAGTTTTTTTTTTTTGCTTTTTTTTTTTTCTGAGAATTGAAGTATGTTTTTTTTCCCCTTTTGTGTGGATACATTTAGTTTTAGAAGGTTAATTGCTGATGAGTGCCTTCTCAATTGTGTCTGCTTGCAAGGTTTTGATGATATGGATAGCATATATGCATCACCAGAAGATTTTAGGAATATGAATCACAGGGACAAAGTCAGGGCACTACATCTGCTGGAGTACTTCGTGAACCGATGCCATGAATTTGGGGTAATGACACTTGCCTTTCATGATCGACTTTTTTTTTTTTTTTTTTTTTCTTTTTAAATGTACAGAGTGTGTTCAGAGTCCTTTTCCCAAAATTCCATGTTATTCCTGTTCCTTGAAACCTTATTGTTTTCCATTCACCTTTGGCTGTGAAGAAGAATGAGTGCCTTGCCTATGCTTCTTTTCCAACCAGTGTCATTTGTTCTTCCAGTTTATTACCTTAATGATATGCTTCATTTTAGGTTGCTTGTGAGGCATGGATCAAGAAAGGTGATCCAAAGGAAGTTATCTGTCATGAAGTTAAACGCGTTAGACCAGATTTACTTGTTGTTGGAAGCAGGGGACTTGGTCCATTCCAGAGGTATGTCTTTTGTGTAGTTATTGTAATCATTGCAAAAAATTCTCATGCTATTCTTGTTCAGTTTCTTCCTTTTCACAGAAAGTGGATTTGAAGAAATGCTCATATTAGTTTGAGTTCTCAAGCTCTTTATTTTGGTATCATTGATTTGTTGATTGAAGCCTTTGTGCTTTTGCAGAGTATTTGTAGGAACTGTCAGTGAATTTTGTGTGAAGCATGCTGAATGTCCTGTCATCACAATCAAACGCAGTGAGGCTGAATGTCCTCAGGATCCTATCGACGATTAATTTATTAGTGATGTATATGTCGTCCATTGCCCTGTCAGTAGTAGAATATCATCTGGTTATGATTACTTTTGGAAAGCTTCATGGCCCCTCCTTTCCTTGGTTCCTTTCATTTATCCCCTTTTTTACTTGCATGAGGAATTAGGCATTTTGAGGCCCCGTCATGTTAGACTTCTGTGAGTTCTGTTTGAAACAGATTCTTATGGTATATTGTTCTGTTCGTGTAGCTTCTTTTAGAATGTTGAATGTGGTTTTTGACTATTGAAAAGGGATATGACAGCATGGTTCTCGTCCAGTGTTACATGTTTTGAGCTAGATTTTTGCTTTCCATCTCTTGCTGATTCAGTGTCCTGGTTAACATTAAACAGTTCAGAACCTGGGTGCTTTTTGGTGGTTGGTGTTTCTTAATGTCAATGGGAGTAATGCTTGCTTCATGTTAGCATTGCTGGGATTTCGGGGATTCTGCTTTGACTCTACACCTTCCTAGAGCGAATTAATTTGGAATCTAAAAGAGATCGATGTATTATATGACATGTCAATGACAAATGGAACATAGCAGGAATTAAGAATTTTGATAAAAAAAAAATGAGGTTGCCACGAGTCATGAGCTGTTGCCCTCACATTTTCTAGTAATAGTAATGAAACACCCTCAATATGGGGATAATATTAAGATTTTTGGGTGGTAAAAGAGTTATGTTTGGATAAGTTATTTTTGTTTGTAAATATATAAAAAGTTAATTTTTCTTAAATAAAAATAAATAATTTAAATATATTTTTATTTCAAAATTTAAAATTCAAAATTTTAAACTGAAATTTTTTTTTCATAATTTTTAAAAAAATTTCTTTCTATTTTTTCTTTCAAAATATTTTTTTTATAAAAAAAAAATTAATTAAAATTTTTATACATTCCAAGATAACTTTTTCCAAATACATAATATTCCAAAAGAAAACTTTATTTGTTAGCATTTTAACTTCAAATCAAAATGATTTGTATTAGATGAGTTTGTCAACGGGGATCACTTGGGAACGTCGCCAACAGAGATTACTTAGTTCCTTAACAATAATATCATAAGATTTAGAAAGGAAAGGATTACTTAATTTGTTCTTGAATGTTAAGAGGATGTTAAGTTCAAAATCCGGGATTGGAAAATCGGAAGGGATTATATAAAAAACAAATATCATAATCTTTTTCAATAAAAATATACCATCTACTCCTGTTAGAAGGGGTTAAAAAACACATCGTCGGGCGAAAGTATGTGACCGAAAGCCACAAAATTTTGATCTCCCAGTTCAACCAAGTGCGTGAAGTTTTTCAAGCTCGGTCTCTCTTAGAATGTTACTTATGCACAAAAGTTGCGACACAATTTTCAAGGAGGATGGATACAGAGTATAAGAAGGGATTTTTTGTTTTTTTTTTTCTCTCTGAGCACCGCAACATTCCTTAGCTACGAATACGTCGAATAGTCTTATCTGTTCCCTAATCATGGGTAGTCAGTCATCGACTCTTGGGAAAGAAAAAGGAATGTGAGCGTACATACAGCGCGTTACAGAACCCCCAATGTTTTCAATATTTGTTCACACACCAATTATCCTTAATTCCGAGGTTCTTAGGCAGAATAGTATTTGAGTAAAACAATCAAGAAAGGAGTTTGTATCAACTTTCATTAAAGGCTGCTTTAATTCTGGTTCTCTGGACTATTGGCTGTGTACAGAATTTCAAAACATATTTTTATATTTTTTAATATAATAATTATAAAATAAAAAATATATTTAAAAAAAAAATCAAACACACATTTTAGAATGCCAATTGCCAACCATTCAGACCCTAAGGCTCAAACAATCACACCTCAACCTGCAACAAATGACCTCGCCAATTCTACGAGAATGAATATTTTCCCTTCCTACGGCTCCCAAAGAAACTAGTGCAACTGTCAGTACTCGTCCCAGATCTTCCTCGGCATTTGCAAATGGAATTCTGTACGTATCCACCCCGCTATCTGAACTGATGTCGTTTATCGTAATACCACGGTGATTAGTGCCATAAGCAACTTACAACGAAAATGAAACTCGACAAAAACAAGAAAACGAACATTAATGAGATATGTCTACCAACGTTAGTCGCCACAGAACATGAAGCTAAAAAGTAAAGCCTTCAACAACACTGTAACAAGATCCAAAAACTACTAAAACTTATCTCAGAGCTGGCTCGATAAAAACTTCTAATTATGACATTAATTGATCCTTCTAATTATTATAGCATACAGAAGAGTATGTAATTACATCCTATAGACCACCATTTTCATCTGCTGTATCAAACTATCAAATCCATACAGGACCACCTCAACAAGCACTAGCCCGAGAATTTGATTTCACAAAAGAGTCGACAAATAAGACCTAAAATCTAAGTTACCAAAACGGAGGAAGAGGGAGATATTAAACGACATTAAAAGGCAAAGGATCCAAACAACCCACCATCTAATGTGAAGCAGTCTCAGTCAACTTCCTAACCTTCTCAAAAAGGTGCTTTATCTCATAGTCTAACTTGGATGCTTCCTCCGGTGAAATTTTACCATCACATCTTTCTAGCATAGATGTCATAGTTTTGAGTTTCTGTCTAACTGAACCAAGCTGTGAATGCTCATTAGCTGATGCATTTGAAGCTTTACCTTGGACTTTCTTATCATTCAATCTCACCACAGAACCTTTAGCAGCCTTCTGCCGTTTAGGAGCATCAGAATTATCTTGGTTAATCTTTTTTCCGCCTGACTGACGATCTTTCTTAGCCTCAGGTGACTTGGCATCCCCATTTTCCACATTCCCCTGCTCAGCGCTTGATGATTTTCTCTTCCTACCATGCTGTATTTTGCGATAAATTTTATAATTTGCTCCATTCAAATAGATAGAGCTCCTAAATGAAGAGATAAATCCCCTGATTAAAACAAGCAAATTTTCATCCCATGAGTGCAAAGGATTAACAGCTACATTTAAAAGTCCTTCTAGCACCTCACTCACTGGTGCATTGACATCCATGACGTCACTGATTTCTTCATCTTGCTTGCTTCTTGGAGGATTTAATTCAATAGAGGAGTCAAGCTGTCCATTTTCATTCCCTTCTATCACAAGTTTTTCTTGCATGGTCTGATCATTGCACTTAACTAGAGGCGATACATCAAGAAGAATTTCAGCAGCCTTAGTCATGCGCTCCCCGATTCTAGCAATTTTGCTAATTCTCACTGGTTCATTTTCCAACTCTTTCTTAGAACTTGATTTCCCATTCCCTTGCCTAGCCATGCGCTCACCTATTTTAGGAGTTTTGCTAATTCCCACCAACTCATTTTCCAACTCTTTCTTAGAACTTAGTTTTGCAACTCCAAACTGAGCATTTGTGTAGGGAGGGGATAAGTACTTGCTCTTTTTCCTTTCCCTTGGAGATGAAATCTCTTCAGTCCCTTTAGTGCCTTCATCGCCCTTACCATCAGCACCACCATTTTCACCTTCTTCCCATTCACTTGACAGAGAATTTTGATGGATTGCCTCCTCACATTGAACACGAACATTCTCTCCATTTGTCATCCCGTCAGTCTTCTTTCTACCTCTCTTTCTCCCTGTTGCAGATGCACCATTTTGATTACCAGTTTCCTCATTAACAGTCTTTTTTTGCTTCCTATTCTTAAATTTCATATCTGAACCCTCCCCCATTAGCTCAGCCACACTCTTCTGCTTCCTTCTCTGATGTACCTTATCCTCAGAAGGAGTAAGGCCACTATCAGGGCCCATAACTGTTGCAGAAGACCAGTCTTCCTCATGTGGTCCCTGGAGAGGAACTTCAATGGGAACGCTAAAATCATTTTTATCCCTAAACTCAGTCCTATTCTTGTCTTCAAGGCCTTCAATTGACAGGCCCTCATGAAAAACAGGTAATGAGTAGCCACCGCCTTTGGCACGAGAGAAGGCAGAGAGCCAACCTTTCAAGATTGCAAGGTCAAGCATATTGGCAAATGAAACAGACTCTGCAATGCTTTCCACAGTGGCTAGTAATTCAGCTGAATCATACCTAAATGATAAAAGTTTACCAATGTCCCCCTCTGGCACAGGGACTCCTGCTTTGATTCCAGCATTCTCAGACAGCGGGGCTTCGAGCCCTTTCTTGTTTTCTTCGGGCACACATTTACAAGTCATCTCCATTTCTACAAGCCTACCAATTTCGTCTACAGCCCCTTGAACAGCACTGATAAATGTCTTCGAACTGCTTTGCTTTGACATGTCTTCAAAATGCTCCGCAAAAGGTATCAACTGGGAAGGCATGCACCAGGCAAAGGAACCATCCCCAAAGTACGCCACAAGGAGACGGCCCTTCTTACTAAACTTAAGTGCAAACTCTGAAGCATCTTTAGGATCATAGATTTGGCCAGGCCACCATGGATGACTCTTGATTTTACCCCAAACAAGGTCACCCACGGAAAACCCATGTTCATAAGCATATTCACCATCATCCTCACCATCCCCATCTTCCCCTCCGTCAACATCATTCAAATCCTCAGGAATCCCACTAGCACGATTCTTGCCAACGACGGAAACTTCCTCAATCTTCCCATCCGGGCCCAAAGAAAACCCATTTCCAGAAACGACTTTTGCTCCTTCCACCTCCTCAAATCTCTGACTACCCAAATCAACCACCGCCCCATCTTGGCTCCCCAACTTCCTCTCCCCCACTCCACTACCGCCACCGCCACCGCCATCCTCACTGACTTCATTGATATCAAACCCCTTGATGCCCGAGTCAGAAACCCAAACCCCATTACCAGCGGACCCAGAATCCGATCCGAGCGGTAAGCTAACAGCGTCGGCTAGGGTTCTGAGTCTTGAAGTTTCTTCATATCTCGCCATATTCAGAACTGCAAAATTTAAAGTACAAAAAATCCAAAACCAAAATTTTCACATTAGGGTTTTGGCAAGGCCTTCCTTACGGCCATAAAACCCCGTACTAAAAATAATAATTCAGGAAACACGGACGAAGTGGGAATAAATTAGTAATTAAAAAAACATCATTAAAAGAAATTTTTAAAAAATCGCCACTAATTAAAATAATAAAAATTAAGGATATACCTGATGAACAAATTAGGATTTTACGGGTTCTTGTCTGACTTCCCAAATTCTTTTTTGCATTATAATTCCCGTTTGAAAAGGAACGGAGATTGCGGGAATTCACCCAAACAAAAAAAAAACAAAGTAAATTCAAGGAAGGATTTTTGCAAATAGATTTTGCTGCTGGCGATACGGGTTTAGTGGGGCGGTGGTAAGAAGGTTGGGGGGTAGAGAGAGAGAGAGAGAGTGAGTGAGAAATGGCAGGCGCTGTGTCCGTATGGCATAGCAGGCATACGGTGTTTGTGGGTTTATTACATTTTGACAAATTTGCAAATCAGTCGTTCTTATAATTTCATTACTGATCCACAACGATATTTACGCCTCGTTATGTATTTCCTCGTTCGCGGATTAATAAAAGATATTTGTTATCCATCCGTCACAAAATAAAATATTTTAATAATAATAATAATAATAATAATACTAATAATAATTAGAAAGTAAAAAGTAAAATACAAAATTATATATTTAATAATATATTAAATAAAAATATATTTAATAATTTAAAATTTTATAATAATTAGAAAGTAAAAAGTAAAATACAAAATTATATATTATATTAAAATTTATATTTAAATTTTGGGGGAACTTTTTCTTAAACTGGAGGGAGTATAAATAATAAAATAACATAGAAGTGGAAAACAGATACAATTTTCATTCAAAGAAATTAAGGGGGCGTTTGGTAAAATAGGGGTTGCAAGCCATTGAGGGGTTTGCAACCCCCAGGACATGTCCAAACTTAATACTTTTTCTAAACCCATCACTCTCAACCAAACACTCATTTTTACCCTATTCCATTCCAAGCCCCTTCCAAACCCACCAAACAAATGCCCTATAAATGTAAGTAGTGATGTATTCACGGAATAATTGTAAACTTAATCGGAGTGAATAATTTAATTACATAAATATAAATAGTGATATATTTATTAAGTAATGACTAACCTAATAGATAATTTCATTTACTAATGGATCCTATTCTAGTTTTATATAATTCGTTGCAACTCACAAAATAGAAGCCCCTACTCCCTCGTTTTAAAAGAAAAATCTACTTTAATTTTTTTTTATCTAAAAAAAATTATTTTCAAACTAAAATTTTAAAATATGTTTATGAATAATAATTATATATACTCACAATTAAAAAATAATAATAATAATATAAATTATATATTTAAGTGGTGCATTAAATATGTTACATCTAACAAACAATGAAAAGTTGTACAGATTTTTTTTTTTTAAAAAACAGAGGGAGTATAATTTTTTTAAATTACATAATATAATACACGTAATACACTATTAAATTTATGTTTTTATATTTATATATTTTTAATTTGAGTTATAAATTACATTATTAGTAAAAGTAATATAAGAATTTCACACTAAAATAATTTTTTTTTGACAAATAAAATTTTAAAACTAAACTCTATTTTAGAAACGAATAGGGTACTTTCTTTTCATAATCACTGATGTAGTAAGTATGAAAAGACTAAATTATCCTTTGTTATTTTGGCTTTTTTTAAGAAGGACTATGAATAAATTTTGTCTTTTCGTACTTACCATATCAATCACTATATAAAGTAACTAAAAATATCATTACTCTTTCTTTTAAAACTTAACTAAGGTAAAAGTAGCACTCGATGACAATTGAACTGACGGGCAATTGTCAAATTATCACTGTTGATTGATTGGCTTTTGGCCAAATTATCAACCAATCCAAACTTGTACAAGGGCGATCCAGTTCACGAGTAATTTAAGTGAATATTGCTTCTTTTTTTTCTCAAAATTAAAAAGTATTATTATTTTAAATCAACTTTAAAAAGTACTTAGGGGGCGCCTGGCTCGCAGTGGAGAATGAGAAAGATAATAGAAATGATAATAGTGGAGAATGATAGTGGGATTTTTCATTATAATTCTGGTGGTTAGTTTGTGCAGGGGAATGATAATGCTAACTAATAATGGTGGTTGGTTTGTCTTGGGGAATGGAAATGATTATAAATTAATTGTAATAATTAGTATTAATTAATTAGTTATTATTAGTTAATTTTTTATTATAATATTAAATTAATTAATTATTAATAAAAATATTATTAATTAAATTAATCTTAAGTAATTAATTAATATTAATTGTGATAATTAATATTAGTAAATGAGATTAATTCATATTAATTATAAGTAAATAAATGATTAATTAAATTAATCTTAATTAGTTAATTTATTATTACTTGATAATAATAAGTTAATAATAAATTAATTTATATTAATTATAATAATTAATATTAATTACTTAATTAGTATTAGTTAATTAATTAGTATTAATTATAATAACTAATATGAATTAATTAATTAGTATTAGTTACTTAATTAGTTAGTAATAATTAGTAATTAATTAATATTATCAATTAAATATTTATAAATTAATTATACATTAATTATAATAATTACTATTAATAAAATGAGATTAATTAATTATTAATTAATAATATTAAGTAACTGAATGGTTAATTAAATTAATATTGATTAATTAATTTATTATTACTTTTAATAATAATAAGTTAATTAAGTAATAATAAATTAATTTATATTAATTGTATTAATTAATATTAATTAATTAAGTAGTATTAATTAATTATTAAATTAATTAAAATAATTGTTAGCAAACCCATATCCCTAGCTTCCATACCCTTCAATATTGGGAGATATGAGCATTATCCCATATGAGAAAATGAAATGTCTTTTCAAGTGGGTCAAAAAATTTCATTTCCTTCGACCAACCAGTCTCAATCATTATTAAACCTATATCCCCATTCCTATATCCCGAACCAAGTGCTCCTTTAATTCAATATTTACGAAATTGACTGCAAAAGTCAATTTTTTAGAAATCAACTTCTTTAACAGCAGAAAGCTTGATGGGGTTTTTTCTCTCATAGTAGAGTGGGTTTTCTCTTATATGGAAAAGGGTGGTCATCGAGGTAGAGGTGGTCTTTGATGTTTTCTTCCATAGCCGATCGTTGGGCCTCTACTTCTGTCTACAGCTTTCGTTTTTCTTGCTATTTTAGCTTTTGCTCGCCAAAAAGTATCATTCGGTTCAGCTTTTCCTTTAGTAGGGTTCTATTGCTGTTTCTTTTTAAAACACGAAAAATTAAAAAAACAAAACAAAAAATAGAAAAGAAATAGTCTTTGCGGGCTGGTCAGAGGGTCGGGTTCTGGGTCTGTGAATATCTTGTTCAGTTCTTCTGGTTTTTGGGTGGTTAACAACTACCTCAATTCTTTTTTCTTTTTCGACTTATTATTTCTACAGGTTTGTGTTTCTGCCGAGTTTGTTGTCTCTGCGATTTTGTTGTTTGCTATTGCTGTTGTTGTTTCTATGGGTTCTGCGTTCTATTGTTGCCTATTCTTGTTGTTTGCTGTTGCTATTGTTGTTGTTGTGGGTTCTGGGCTCTAGGTTCTGTTGTTTTGTTGGTTTTTCTTGGTCTTTGTTGTTGTGTTTTGGGTCTGCTGGTGGTTTTTTTGCGGGTGAGCACGGTGGGTGTTTATGGAAAGGTCTTAAAAGGGCATGGCTGGGGAGTTTGTAAAGAGGTTCTGGACCTTCAATTTGTCTTCTGAGGAAGAGGTTGGTGTTGAGATAGAGGAGAAGGATGTGGTGTCTAGCCGCGAACTTTGTGAAAGGAGTCTTGTGGGGAAACTTTATAGGGAGAAAAGAGCTAATTTTACTGGGCTAAAATTATCAGTTATTTGGCCAACTAAACGGCTATTTTCTGTGATTGAGTTAGGACACAATCTGTTCCAGTTTGTGTTTGGTAGTCAGGAGGATAACAGGCAAGTTTTCCGGGGTAGATTTTGGTTGTTTGATCAGCAGTATTTGGTGTTTAAGGAGTGGACTGCTGAGTTGAATATTACTGTAAATAGGTTCAATTCAGTGGATTTATGGGTTCAAGTTTGGAATCTCCCAAATCATTGGCGTCTAGGGAGACCGCCCAGAGGTTTGGTTTAATGTTTCCAAACTTTTGGGATATGATGATTCCAGAGTCTGGCAGTAAGTATGGCTGTTGTATTAAATTGTTGGTTATGGTTAATTTGGACATACCATTGATGCAAGGGACGAAGCTTACACTCAAGGAGCAAGATTGTTGGGTAGATTTTAAGTATGAGCAGCTATTAACCTTTTGTTTCTATTGTGGGAGGATTGGCCACGTTGAACGATCTTGTTGTTTTTGTGAAGATGATTGTAGGTAGCATGCTCTGAAGAAGGGACAGTATGGAGAGTGGCTACGAGCGTCAAGGATGCAAGGTAAATCCTTGTGGGGAGGTGAAAGGGTGAACATGAATAAAGGGGATGGTGGGATGTTGCAGGCTGAGCAGAGGTTAGCCACGAGTGCCGCTGATGGTCTTCGGGTGGAGAAACTTCAAAAGGAGGGGGTTGGCCAATCTTTCTTGCAGGATGATGATAGTCAACTGTATACGATGAGTAGGTTGGGCAGGAATGACATTAGTATGGAGATGAGGGGCACGACGTAGGGGTCTGTTAGGGTTCCAAGGGGTAGGGAGCAGGGTGTATGGGGTGTTGTTCTAGGGCTGGTGGATGAGAGAGAGAGAGATGTTGTCCAGGGGCTTGACTTTCTTGTACATGGTCCACTAGTGGAATTAGGGGGTCTAGTGACTATTCGGATGGTTAGTGAGGTGGGGGACAGTTCTATTAAGGGATGTGGGTCAGCTAGCCAAATGCAGGAAGAGAATGGGTCTATGGATTTTGAAACGGGTTTGGGAAGTGCAGAGTAAGGGGCTTTAGGAGGAGAAGTGGCCTTAGTCGATGTTCCAGTGATACGGGAGTGGGATCATAGTCCTTGCAAGGGTGATCCAATACGAAGATAGAAATGGTAAGACAAGCACTAGGGGAGAGGGGGGCATCAATTGACAGAGATATGCCAAGGCTGTCAGCAGTGGAGAAAAGGAAGTGGCTACTGCGGAATGAAGCTGATGTTAGTGAAGATGTCAAGGAGGATGAACGTCAGACGAAGTGTTGGGTGCCTGAGGTTCACATAATGAGGGGAGAGGTGGAGGAAGCCAGTCTCAAGTGGCCCCATCAGGATCAATGAAGATATGTATGAAATTGCAGAGGATTAGATGGGGCATCTACAATACCTTAACTGAAGGAGACAGTCAAACTCCATTGGCCGGAGATTGTTTTTTTGTATGAGACTAAAAAAAAAAAAAAGGAGTTTGTACATATTGTGATGTGATTCCAATTCGAAGGACTGAGAACACTTAGAAATTTGCCCTAGATATGTCTAAGGGATTACTAGTTTGGGTTGGTGTAAATCAAGACTCATTATTTATAAAGAAATAGGAACTTTGGTATAAAAACGCTACAACCAACTACACTAAAATTGGTTGATAAATTTAGTTCGAACGCCACAAGTTGAAAAGTTCGTTGAACACCACAACTTTTGAAGAAAACTTGATAAGTTCTAAAGTTTTCAAAGAACCCAAAGATGAGATAAAGCTCACAATTTAATTACTCAAAACTTGTTCAAAATAGTACAAAAGATGCCTATTTATAGGCTACAATAAGTCTGGAAAAGTCCTAAATCTTTTAGAAGAAATAAAGATTAATTTTAACTTACTAACACCTAGACTAGACTTTGACAAGACCAATAAAAATTTGCATTTTTAATACATTAATTACTTTGACAAGATTTCATTAAATTCTTCTTTGATTGAATTTTCAACAATGACTTTTCATCCTTCAATGCCTCAAAATGGATGATTGACTTTGAATTTGAAGTCTTCAATACTTAACTATTTGGATAATTGATGGGATGGAATTTGGACCAAATTTAGTACCAAAATTCATCTTTGACTTGGATTAAATACACTTTTGAACTTGGACCATCACTCCATTGAATTGGATAGGAAATTGGGGCCGAGTTTACATTATTGGCCGAATTCGCATTTTTGGCTGTTGAGTTCGCATCTTTGGCCACTGAGTTCACGCCTTTGAGCTGAGATCACATCATTCCACTCCTTTTGAGAAGGATTTGTCTTCAAATCTTCAGCACCTGCATGATAGAGATTTAAAATCAGAAATATTGAAGACATTATGAACGTCGTACTTACTCAGTAGGCATTGTCATGGATGCGCTTTAAAACTTGAAAAAGCCTATCTCCTTCCGATTGCAACTTAGATTTTCTTTATGTTGGAAACTTTTTTTTCCTCAAATGTAGCCACCACCAATCTCTAGGTTCAAAAATGAGCTTATGATGCCCCTTGTTGACTTGTTATTTATATCTTCTCGTCTTCTTCTCGATGTTAAGTCTTGCCTTCTCATGGATTTGCTTCACAAATTCAGCCTTCTTTTTGCCACCTGTATTCAATCTCTCCTTTACAGGAAAATGTGTTAGATTCATTAGAGATAATAGATTAAAACCATAAACAATCTCAAAAGGTGAAAATTTAGTGGCAGAATGCACATTTCTATTATACGCAAATTCAACATGAGGTAAACAATCGTCCCAAGTCTTAATGTTCTTACCAATGACTGATCTTAATAAAGTAGATAAAGTACGATTAACAACTTCAGTTTGGCCACATCAGTCTGAGGATGAAGAGTAGTAGAAAACAAGAGTTTTGTACCTAATTTTCTCTACAAAGTTTTCCAAAAATAACTCAAAAATTTGGTGTCTTGATCGGACACAATGGTTCTTGGCATGCCATGCAAACGAACAATTTCTTCAAAGAATAAATCAGCAATGTGTGATGCATCATTCATTTTGTTGCATGCAATGAAATGAGCCATTTTTAAAAACCTATCAACAACTACAAAATTGAATCTTTTCCATGCTTAGTTCTTGGCAAACCCAAAACAAAATCCATTGAAAGCTCAACCCATATCTTTTTTGGAATTGGCAAAGGTGTGTATAAACCATGAGGTTGGACATTTGATTTTGCCTTTTTTGCAAATGATGCAATTTTCACAACATTACTTTTCATTTTTGGCCAAAAGAAATGCTCTTGCAAAATTACCAAAGTCTTGGCTATACTATAGTGTCCCATAAGGCCTCCACCGTGCACTTCCCTAACTAACAACTCACATAAAGAAGAGTAAGGAATGCAAAACTTGGATTCTTTAAACAAAAATCCATCATGTTTAAAAAACTTCCTAGAGAAACCCTTTTCACAAGCTTAGAACACTTGACCAAAATCAAAATCATCATGATACAAGTCTTTAATTTGTTCAAAACCAAGTATCTTAGATTTAAGAGAAGAAAGCAAGGCATACCTAGAGAGTGCATAGGCTACAATATTTTCTTTACCTTTCTTATATCGAATAACATACATGTTAGATTATACCCTGAGGACAAATCATGTGATGATGGTTTATGCCTATATTGTATCATAATATTTATAATTAATAACAATGATTATTATGTCTATTTCCATATCTGCGTTTTATGAATAACTATAATAATGTCCCAAGAATTTAATTATTTTTAAATTATCTCTACTCGAGTATAATCATTAAATGGGACAATGATAATGTATTAAAACTAGTATGTGTAGTGACTGATGAAATGTGTCATGATATGAGATATCAAGTCAACACATAGGTACATATTAGAGTACTATATACTTGATCAACCCGCAGTGAGAAATGCTACATGGGTTATCATATGAAGTGTCATAAGCATTTCTCATAGTGATGATGGTGCAAGTGATCATTAAGCTTGAGGTCATCGTGTAGGAAACCAAATCGAGTTTGCGGAAATTAAAATTTTTTTGGTTCCCTCCAAGGATCCATACGAAGTGAAATCAAATTGGTAGTGAAAATTGTTACCTTACCGGTAGTGTAGCCTTGTTGATTGTTGGAGATTGTTGATTGTCGAATCACAAGCAAAACCAATCTAGCTTTGCCTCTACGGTATCCACACGATCATCTCCAAACCTCAAGTTAATTGTCAAGCAATTAACTAAAGAAAGAAGTAACAAAATCTCATAGTGCTAGTTAGGATTTTGTTACTCGGGTATTCTCTCAAGTTCTCAACTCAAGAATTGGTTTTCTTTCAATCTTTTCTTATAAATTCATTTTTGGTTCTTATTTCTCAAATAATGAGTGGTGTCTATATTGAACAAGAGAAGAAGAAAAGAAAGAAATTTCGTGCACCAAGAAAATCACACAATTTTCTTCAACAAAGAAAATTTAAAAGGAAAACTCTCTCAATGAAAGTGTCCCTTCGGTTTCCTTGATCTGAATTCAATAATTCATCCATGTGAACAGCTGTCTTTTCACATTTCATATTCTAGAAATTGAATTGCAACATGTTGCACATGGTTGTCTTTCCATTTTCCAATGAATGGCTGCCTTTTCAATTTCATAAAATGAATTGCAATATGTTTGCCTTTTCATTTTCCAATGAATGGTTGTCTTTTCATTTTCCAATGAATGGTTGCCTTTTCATTTTCCAATAATAAAATCCATTTTGATTATTATTTAATTAATAAATCTAAAAATCATTTTGGATTTATTAATATTAATAGAACAAAATCTTTTCGCCTTAAATCCAAAACCGTTTTAAAGCGAAACCCGATAGATTCCTATTCCCAATAGGATTATTAAATTAACAAAAAATTTCATCATATGAATTTTGCACTTCTTTTGGATACGATCTAAGTGTGTGACTCAATAGGTTCTCATAACGTTGGCATTGACATAAAAATATATTTTATGCCAAAAGTAATGAGCGGTGTCTAGCAACACATCAATACTACCCAAGTCATGAGAATATTAGTAATTTGACATTACTTTTCTTGTGATAGATATTACCGTGTAATTAAATCCATTTGCCCTAGATATCATGATTGAACACGAGCCATGGAGCGTGTCATGCTCGTATAGTTCAATCTTTGCATTTCTTGATTCCCAAGTAGACACATCTATACAAATGAGCCCGATATTATATATCGACTCATTTGAGCACGGCCTTGCATTTTATGGTCTTACTCAATCAAGGGGCCCAAAGATATCACTCCCATTATATAGGAGGGGCAAATCCTCTCTTGATCACTCAACATCCCACTACATGATTTATTACATATCCAATTACTACTTTTATAGTTCACCCTTTTACGGGTAACGTTTAGTAGTATCAAAACATGTAACTCCTCATGTTGGGATCTCTGAGGATCTCAAGTCTAAGGATTATTTACACCATCATCACTATGAGAAATATTTATGACACTTCATATAATAATCCATGTAATATTTCTCATGGCGGGTCAATCCAGTACATTGTTCTCTAACATGTACCCATGTGTTGACTTGATATCTCATATCATAAACAATTTCATCAGTCACTACACATACTAGTCTTAATGCATTATCATTGTCCCGTTTTATGATAATACTCGACTAGGGATAGTTTTAGAATAATTAAATTCTTGGGACATTATTATGTTTATTTCATAAAACGCAAATATAAGATAAACATAATAATTAGTGCCATTAATTATGAATATTATGATACAATATATGCATATACCATCATCATATGATTGGTTTTTAGGGCATAATCCAACAAACTCCCACTTGAACTAAGACCAATCAGACATCTCTCTAATGCCTAATGATCTACACTTGAACTAAGACCAATCAGACATCTCTCTAATGCCTAATGATCTAGTATGATGATCATGCTTTTGCTGCGCCAGAGGCTTTGTCAGTGGGTCAACTATATTATCATTAGTTGGTATTTTGCATATTTTTACATTCCCTCTCTCAATTATCTCATAGATAAAGAGGAGGTGCTGAAGTATATGTTTGAATCGTTGGTGAGATCTGGGTTTCCTAACCAGTGCAATGGCTCATTTGTCTTCACAATAAAGCTGAATTGGACCGTAAATGCTAGGTACAACCCTATGTTCAGTTACGAACTTTTTTGATCCAAATGACCTCTTTTGCTGTGTCATAAGCAGCAATATACTTGGCTTCTATTGTAGAGTTGGCTACTGTCGGTTGCTTGGAACTCTTCTAGCTCACAGCACCACCATTTAGGCAAAACACATTACCCGATTGCGATCGATAGTCATCATTGCCAGTTTGGAAGCTTACGTCAGTGTAACCAGTTACATTGAGCTCTTCCTCACCTCTATATATCAAGAATGTATCCTTAGTCCTTCTCAAGTACTTAAGGATATTTTTGACAGTGATCCAGTGACGTTCACCGGGATCTACTTGATATCTACTCGTTAAGCTCAAAACACATGAGACATCGGGACGAGTACATAGCATGGCATACATGACAGATCTAATAGCTGATGCATATGGAATCCTACTCATGCGTTGTCTCTCTTCTTGTGTCGAAGGACAATATTCCTTCGAGAGAGTAATTCCATGCCCCATAGGTAAGAATCCTTTCTTAGATTCTTTCATGCTAAACCGCTTTAGCACTTTATCTATGTATGTACTTTGACTTAGGCCAATCAATCTCTTTGATCTATCTCTATAGATTTTGATACCTAATATATAGGTTGCCTCGCCTAAGTTTTTCGTTGAAAAACAACTTCCCAGCCATTTATTTACATACTGTAAAGAAGGATGTCATTCCCAATAAGTAGTATGTCATCTACATACAATACTAGGAAGAAAAAAGTGCTCCCACTAACCTTCTTGTAGACACAAGGTTCATCTTCATTCTTGATGAAACCAAACTCTTTGATTGCATTATCGAACTGAAGATTCCAACTTCGAGAAGCTTGTTTCAACTCATAAATGGATCGTTGTAGCTTACAAACCTTTCCAAAGATTTTTGGATCGATAAAACCCTTAGGTTGTGTCATGTACACATCTTTGAGAAGATTTCCATTAAGGAAAGCGGTTTGACATCCATTTGCCAGATTTCATGATCATGGAATGCAGCTATCGCAAGCAAGATCCTGATGGATTTAAGAATTGCGACTGGTGAAAAAGTCTCATCATAGACTTCATAGTCTATACCATGAACTTGTTTAAAACCTTTTGCAACCAATCGTCCCTTAAAGGTATGTACTTCGCCATCCATGTCAGCCTTCCTTTTGAAGACCCATTTACACCTTATGGGTTTTACTCATTCAGGTGGATCAACTAAAGTCCATACTTGGTTTGTATACATGGATTCCATCTTAGATCTCATAGCTTCAAGCTATTTCTCAGAGTCTGGCCCTGATATAGCTTCTTGATAGGTCGTAAGTTCATCTTGATCAATTAGCAAGATGTCACCATCTTCAGTCACAAGAAATCCATATCTCTGTGGCTCACGATGAATTCTAGTAGACCTACGCGGGGCTTGTGTCTCTTGAACAACTTGTTCCACAACCGTTTGTGGTGTTTGCTCAATTTCCATCTCATCAAGTTCAGTAATATTTTGTGGTTCTTGAATTTCTTCAAGTTCTATTTGTTTCCCACTAGTTTTTCTAGAAATAAATTCATTTTCTAGAAAAACACCAGTCCGAGCAACAAACACTTTGTTCTCATTGGGATAATAGAAATAGTATCCTTTTGTTTATTTAGGATACCTCACAAAATTACATTTATCAGATTTGGGTCCAAGTTTTTCGGAGACTTGACATTTGACATAAGCCTCACTTCCCCAAATCTTCATAAAAGACATACTAGGTCGCTTCCTAGTTCATATCTCATATGGTGTCTTTTGAACTGATTTAGATGAAACTCGATTTAGTGTAAAATTGACTGTAAGTAAAGCATGTCCTCAAAAAGAATTTGGGAGATCTGCATGACTCATCATGGACCGAACCATGTCTAACAAAGTTTGATTTCTCCTCTTAGACACACCATTCCATTGTTGTGTTTCAGGAGGAGTAAGTTGTGAGACTATCCCACACTTCTTTAGATAGTCATTGAACTCTTGGCTTAAGTATTCACCTCCTCGATCAGATCAAAATATTTTAATACCCTTACCAAGTTGGTTTTGTACTTCATTCTTGAATTCTTTGAACTTTTCAAATGATTCCGACTTGTGTCTCATAAGATACACATAGCCGTATCTACTACAGTCATCAGTAAATGTAATGAAGTATTTAAAACCAACTCTAACTTGTGTATTTAATGGTTCACATACATCAGTATGTATTATTTCCAATAAATCACTTGCCCCTTCACTATGTTTTGAAAAAGAGGATTTAGTCATCTTGCCCAATATACATGATTCACAATTCTCATATGATTCAAAATCAAATGAGTCCAATAATCCAAATTTATGGAGTTTGGAAATGCAATTTTTATTTATATGGCCCAGATGACAATGCCAGAGATAAGTCGGATTAAAATTATCTACTTTAATCCTTTTTTAAGATCCTCCACGTAAACTTTATATTTTTCTCTTCCAATGTTCGGTCTTACCACAATGGAAAGAGTTCCTTTCTTTAGGTTCCTTAAGTAAGGGTTCCTCTAGGACATATCACTTTTTCTTTTACTTGAGGACTATCCTCAAGTTCCTTTACCCATCTAGGAAGTTTGTCCCATTTATCTTGCCCTTCTCAAGGACTGATCGCAGTGATCACAGTTATGTTATTTGCCATGGTTATTAACAATAGAAATATGCAAAACAAGTATCATGAATGTAAACATTTAATATGGTCTTTTATTAAATGTTACTCCCACTATTTTGTTCAAATTAATAACCCTCAATATTAATTTGGAAAGTTTAATTTAATTAACTTTCTAGTGGGCCAAGATCCATATTTGACCTAATTTTGAGTTAGCTTTGGCTAATCGCCCAAAACTCGGCTATTTAGGTAGACAACACTGTCAATTGTATCTTATACAACTCTTGGATAGTTGGGTGAACAACTCTTTGTTCTAACTTATATAATAAGCAACCCAACTCTATGCCTCTAGGTCTCAATCCTATTGAGGCTACCTAGTTAAGTCTAACCCAATGGTTAACAGTCGGATATTACTATTATCCTGTCGCGTCTCACTAAGATGGATCATAGCACATTGCTTTGGCAAGCCTACACATGATCAATCAAGCCTTGACGAGTGCTAGGCATTGGAAGGCATCTTAGACTTAATATTTGGTTTGAGGGATTTGTTTAAAATCTCACCATTTTGTTTGAATTGGTTATTGTAATTATTAGTCCAATTAATCGCATAATTTTCTAACTAATTATTACATACATGATCTCATCATATATTTAACCAATAACCATACACAACATGCATCTCATATATGAACAAGAAAATAAACGTAACATAGTTATAGCCCAAACTAAGTTGATTTTCTCAAGCCAATGAGAGAACCAAAAGGTCAACCTAAGGGTATTAGCATATTCTCCAAGTGCCTCCTTTGGTTGTCTTCATATGGTCACGAACTCCTTGATTTCTAGACTAATCCTATCTCTAATCTAACTATTACATCTTTCGAGAAACCTCGATTTACATTCGAGGGGAGTTAGATGAGAAAAGAATGTACAACTAGAAATTTAGCAAGGCATGACATGCAGGTCATATTTAGTTACAACCATTACAAAACCATTTCCAATCACATTAGGCCAAGGGCTATAACTATGCACCATGCTCAAATATCACATAATTCGCATATCATATACAATTGTCATTCATAATGAACAATTAATTTTAAATCAAATATTAGAGTTTTGAATAATATATTATGCATGGAAGGTTTGGGTTTAATGTGCAAATTTCGGCTATACTAGCTTATTAGAAATTTATGAAAAATATATCTCATATATTTCTGGCCTTAACATGATACATGTACAAAATTTCAGCCATCATAAAATTCCAAAGCTATGTTCAATTTGGCCACGAATGAAACACGTCATACGTCTTCCTTTTATGGCCACACTTTGATTATGAGAAATTTGTGAAAAATATATCTTATATATTTTTTCCAGCCACAACATGAAATATCACATATTCCATTCATCCAACCTTTGATCATAATTAATTTGTGAAATTATAGCATATACATATTTTGGTCAAACCCTAAAACCCAAACACATGTATATAGCCAAAATAATTTTTTTTTTGTTCACAATGTCAAAATTTTGAAACCAATATATTTCACAAATATATTTTCAGCTCAATATGCTCAACATACACATGTTTAAGGTTCAACACAAATTAATTAAAATAAAACCAGTACCAAAATTGGCAAAAATTAACTTTCGGTCTCAACTTGATATATCATATATATCCAATTTCGGCTAAACACAATCATTGAAAATTTGTGAATAATATATCAAATATTTTAGGCCTCAACTTAATATATCATATTTTGTTGTTTTATTTATTTATTTCCATCTTATTTTGATATCTAATTCTTCAGGCTTAAATTGTGAATTACGATAGTAAATTCTCAATTTCTGCAAAACAGTATTCTTTTGTTCGTCATGCATCCATAGTAATTTTGGAGTCATGAAAGTAGTCCCATAATTACTATTGGAATAGTAATATTATACCCTGAGAAGGGATAATGTTTAATTATGTGAATAGTTGTGAGGATGTTATCACAAAGTAATTATGTGAATGGAATTTACAGTTGATGATCGGTGAAATCCCAAGTCCTAAAGTTTATTTATCTGATTTCTTTTATTTACTGTGAACGTGTTTAATATTGCATTTACTCCCCCCAACTGAATTAAACATTGTCCCCAATGTTTCAAAATTAAGAAAACTGTCAAGAAACAAATAGATAGAAGGAGGACTTCTCTTGTCTTGAGTCAAGTAGATTCAGCACTCATATTGCTGTCCTTGTGCGGGAAAACAGGTAATGGTGGTAACACAATAGGATTATCTCCTTGTCTCTGTGCAAGATGAACCACTTCAAATAATTTTCAATGGTCTAATGAGAAAAATCAACAAAGAAAGGTGGCTGGAATGTATGAAGTAGATAAAGTAGACTTGTTGAGTGCTAAAATTGATTCATTGACTAATATGTTTGAAAAATTAAGCAGTACAAATGTCATCTCTAATTCTATTTTATGCTGTGAAAATTGTGAAGGATCTCACACCACTACTGAGTGTTTGCAGGTAGAAAATGCACAAATGGCTCAAAATTTTAACAGGCCACAGCAGCACAACCCATATTCCAACACATATAATCCAGGCTGGAGGAATCACCCAAACTTTTCATGGACAAATCAGAATACTGCCGGAAGTAGTAACGTGAGACAATTCAACCCGGCAGGATTTCAGTCAAGACCACATCAAGCTGAGGTAAAACCATCATGGGAAGTAGTAATTGAAAAGTTGACCGCTGCCACTTGCATGTGTTTGAAAAATTGGAAGCGAAATTGGATCAAGTTGTGGCAGTAAACAAAAATCTGGAATTTCAGATGGGCCAGATAGCCAATTCTGTGAATGCTAGAGACAAAGGGAAGCTACCTAGCATGCCGGAAATAAATCCCAAGGAGCAGTGCAAAGCAATAACATTGCGCAGTGGGAGGCAGTTGGGTGAAGAGAAGAAGAAAGAACAAGAAGAGGACTTGGTGACAACGGAAAAAGATGAAAAGTTAATGGAGGAAAAATCTGAGATTGGGGGAGAACACTTGAGGAAAGCTCCTATAGCAGTAAAGGAACCTGAACCTTATGTTCCGCCAATACCATTTCCTCAAAGGTTGAAGAAATTTAGAGATGACAAGCAATTCCAAAAATTTGTTCAAGTGTTCAAGCAGTTACACATCAACATACTTTTTGCTAATGCTCTTGCTCAAATCCCTGCATACTCTAAATTTTTGAAGGAAATCATGTCTAACAAGAAATTGGAAGATTTTGAGACAATACCTTTGACTGAGAAACAAGCGCTTTGATTCAAAATAAATTACCTCAAAACCTCAAAGACCAGGAGTTTTTTATTCCTTGTACCATTGGTGAAATAAATTTTTCTAAGGGATTATGTGATTTCGGAGCTAGTGTTTCTTTAATGCCCTTATCTGTTTCAAAAAAATTAGGATTGAAGGAGTTGCAACCTACTAATGTGATTTTACAAGTGGTCGTGTGTCTTTAACACATCCAGGGGAATTTTGGAAAACGTACTTGTCAAGGTAAATAATTTTATTATTCCCACAGATTTTCTAGTGTTAGACATAAATGAAGTCGTTGAGATTCCAATCATTTTGGGAAGACCCTTTTTAGCCACAGCTGGTGCAGTTATTGATGTGAAGCATGGTAAATTAGCTTTTAGTGTTGGTGATGAGCAGGTAGAATTCAATGTCTTTAAATCTTGCAAATACCCTTCTTTTACTGACCATGTTTACTGTGTGGATGTTTTTACTAAGCTTACCAACGAGTTTGTTAGATTGGACAAACCAAAGGATCCTTTGGAGGAGTGCTTGGTTATTGCAGGAACTATAAAGGATGAGGATGAAGAGATTTCGTTGATGGCAAGTGCATTGGATGGGGCCAAATTCAGTCCCAATCAACGAGGTAAAATTCATGTTGAAGAATTAAGGAAAGATAAGTTGTTACCATTTCCACCCAATAGTCAACTTACAGGTATTGAGTTAAAACCTTTACCTTCTCATTTGAAGTATGTATTTTTAGATGACAATCAAAAATTACCTGTGATAGTAAATGCATACTTGACTGACCTGCAATTAGAAAAATTACTGCGTGTGTTGAGATCCAAGAAAAAGGCTATAAGTTGGTCTATAAGTGATCTTAAGGGAATTAGCCATTCATTCTGTATGCATAGGATCCTAATGGAGGATAATTATAAACCCATTGTGGAAAATCAAAGAAGATTGAATCCAAACATGAAGGAAGTGGTGAGGTTGGAGATTTTAAAATTATTGGATGCTGGAATAATTTATCCCATTTCTGACAGTTTATGGATTAGTCCAGTACAGGTGGTACCAAAGAAGGGAGGGATCACAGTGGTGCATAATGAACATAATGAATTACTGCCCACAAGAACCTTGGTGGATGGAGAGTCTCAGATAGACTACGGGAAGTTAAATAGTGCTACTAGAAAGGATCATTTTCCTTTACCTTTTCTTGAGCAGATTTTGGAAAGATTTGGTTATGCATTTTATTGTTTCTTAGATGGGTACTCGTGATATAATCAAATTCATATAGCACTGAGGATCAAGAAAAACAACATTTACATGTCCATATGGTACATTTGCTTTTCGCGAATGCCCTTCGATTACGTAATGCTCCCGCTACTTTTCAATGTTGCATGATGGCTATATTTTCGATTATGTTGAAAAATTTTGGAAATATTTATGGATGATTTCTATTTTTGGTTCTTCTTTTGATAATCGCTAGCTAACTTATCTCAAGTTTTGCAGCGTTGTGAAGAAATGAATCTGGCCTTAAACTGGGAGAAATGTCATTTTATGGTAACGGAAGGGATTGTTCTTGGACATAAAGTTTCAGCAAAGGGAATTGAAGTGGATCGCGCAAAAGTTGGAGTCATCGAGAAATTACCTCCACCTACGTCATAAGGAGTGAGAAGTTTTTTTGGACATGCCAGTTTTTATAGACGCTTTATAAAAGATTTTTCAAAAATTGCAAAGTCGCTGTGTAATTTGCTAAATAAAGATGTGGATTTTTATTTTGATTCTAGCTGTTTAGAGTCATTTAATAAATTGAAGCATGCTTTGATTTCTGCACCTATTATGGCTGCACCCGATTGGAATTTGCCTTTTGAACTAATGTGTGATGCTAGCAATTTTGCTGTAGGTGCAGTATTAGGACAAAGGAAGGACAATAAGTTGCATGTGATCTACTATGCTAGTAGAATCTTTGAATGATGCACAATTAAATTATGCAACTCATCAAAAGAGCTACTTGCTATTGTTTTTGCATTGATAAATTTCGTTCTTATCTTGTAGGTTCCAAGGTGATTGTGTTCATAGATCACTTCGCCATTAAATACTTGTTGGCAAAGAAAGATGCTAAGCTTAGATTGATTCGTGGATCTTGTTGTTATAGGAATTCGATCTAGAAATTAAAAATAAAAGGGATTAGAGAATGCAGAGTGATCATCTTTCTAGACTAGAGGATAATAATAAGGAATCACAATTGCCTATTAATGAGAATTTTCTGATGAAAAGCAAGTAGCATATTCCATTTTACCCTGGTATGCAGATTTAGTTAATTATTTAGTAAGTGGAATTGTGCCTGCAGATTTCAGCTATCAACAAAGAAAAAAATTGTTCTGGGAGGCTAAACACTATTTTTGGGAGGAACCATTACTTTATAAGTTTTGTGTAGATGGGATAATAAGGAGATGTGTACCTCAAGAGGATGTCCCAGACATACTAAACCACTGTCATTCTTTGGAATGTGGAGGACATTTTAGCTCATCAAAAACAGTGGCTAAGGTTTGGCAATCTGGATTTTATTGGCCTTCAATGTATAAAGATGCAAGGAATTATGTTATCTCTTGTGATAAATGCCAAAGGGGAGGTAATATTTCCAAACGTGATGAAATGCCTTTGAATAATATTCTTGAAGTTGAATTGTTTGACGTCTGGGGCATAGATTTTATGGGTCCATTCCCATCCTCTTATGGTCATAACTATATTTTAGTTGTAGTAGATTATGTTTCCAAATGGGTGGAAGCAATAGCCACTCAAACTAATGACTCCAAAGTGGTCATGAAATTCATCAAGAGGAATATTTTTTCTAGATTTGGCATTCCTAGGGCCATCATAAGTGATGAAATGACACATTTCTGCAACAAATCATTGGAGGGACTGCTTAGAAAATATGGTGTCACTCATAGAATTGCCTTGGCATATCACCCACAAGCTAATGGGCAAGTAGAGCTGGCCAACCGTGAGCTAAAAAGGATTTTAGAGAAGGCGTGGGAAATTCACGCAAGGATTGGGCAGCCAAACTGGATGATGCACTGGGCATATAGGATTGCATTCAAGACAAACTTGGGAATGTCACCTTATAGGCTAGTATTTGGGAAATATTGTCATCTTCCGTTGAGGTAGAGCGCAAATCTTCTTTGAGTCATTAAGGAGTTAAATATGGACTTGAAGGTTCTTTGGAAATATGAGGTTGCTTCAACTCAGTGAACTTGTGGAGTTTAGATTAGATGCTTATGTGAATAACCGAATTTATAAGGAAAAGATTAAGTTGTGGCATGATAAGCACATCAAGAGGAAAGCTTTTGAAGTAGGACAGAAGGTGTTACTTTTTAATTCAAGGCTGAAATTGTTCCTAGGCAAGCTGAGATCTAGATGGTCAGGACCGTTCACAATCACAAAAGTCTTTCCCTATGGTGCATTTGACATTCACAAAGGAGAGGACTGGGGTATTCAAGGTTAATGGCCAAAGATTGAAGCATTATTTTGAAGGACAATCTGTACCAATTGGAGTTTCATACTCCTTATCCAGTCCACAAATGAACTAACTAACGAAAAGTCGAGCTAAAGACTATAAACAAGCACTTTGTTGTTTTATTTATTTATTTTCATTTTATTTAAATATCTAATTTAAGTTAATAAAGTTTTCTTTGTATTGTTACAGAAGAGATTGTTTCTGAAGACTGGACAACGGAGAATAGAGTAGAATAGAGATAGCTTAGATTTAATTTTTACTTTCATGAACGCCATGTTGAGAGGCTGAAGTTATTTTCTTTAGGATTGGGATGTAACCTTCATTACGTAATTTTCATTCATATAATTGTGGTATTATCCAACATCTGATTTATTTGGTATTATTTCTTGTAAGTGCTTGATTACCATTTGCATGTTTAAGGTATTGATGAAGAGGCGACAACTGACATCAAATATTAGTTCGTGAATTCTTCAGACTTTAATTGTGAATTACGATAGTAAATTCTCAATTTCTGCAACACAATATTCTTTTGTTCGTCATGCATCCATAGTAATTTTGGAGTCACGAAAGTAGTCCCATAATTACTATTTGAATAGTAATATTATACCCTGAGAAGGGATAATGTTTAATTATGTGAATAGTTGTAAGGATGTTATCACAAAATAATTATGTGAATGGAATTTTCTATTCTATTTTATAGAATAGAAAATATAGAGGAGATAACTTAGACTTAATTTTACTTTCGTAAAAGCCATGTTGAGTTGAATTATTTCCTTTAGACTTGGGATGTAACCATCATTATGTGATTTTCATTCATATAATTGTGGTATTATCCAATATCCGATTTATTTGGTATTATCTTCATAGTAAATTCTCAATTTGTCATGCATCCATAGTAATTTTGGAGTCATATAATTACTATTTGAATATTAATATTATACTCTGAGAAGTTATAATGTTTAATTATGTGAATAGTTGTGAGGATGTTTATCACAAAGTAATTATGTGAATGGAATTTTCTATTCTATTTTATAGAATGAAAATATAGAGTAGAGGATAAGCTTACTTAATTTTACTTTTAAAAAAAAATGCATGAGTGGTGGAAGTATTTCTTTAGAATTTTTGGGATGTAAGCATTATTATGCGTTTTTTCATATAATGTGGTATTATCCAATATCTGATTTATTTGGTTTTATCTTCTTGTAAGTGCTTGATCACCATTTGCATGTTTAAGGTATTGATGAAGAGCGAAAGTGACATCAATATTAGTTCATGAATTCTTGGACTTAAATTGTGAATTACGATAGTAAATTCTCAATTTCTGCAACACAGTATTCTTTTGTTCGTCATGCATCCATAGTAATTTTGGAGTCACGAAAGAAGTCCCATTTTTTTTTTTTTTTGTTATCATAAGCTCTTTGAATAAAGTGATAGCACTAATGTAGAAGTTGCTCTTTCTTTGCAGGTGAACCATGAAGACTTCAATGAAGTTATCATCCAAGTTCAAGCAAAGAAGAAAGCCAGCTTAAATTACTATGCATAATTTTTGTGTCTGTTCATTATAATGAGTTCCAGCAAGTAGAAAGCATCTCTTTAAAGCTTAGCTGAAAAAATTCCAGTTAGTTGGCTATGTGATCCCATTGGAAATGGAAAAAGAAATAGTAGTTGTAGGATTGAATGGAAATTCAACAAAGAAAACAGAAAACACTTGTTCTTTTAGACGTTTTTCTTCTTGTAAGAACATTGGTCTTGCACTTTGTTTTGTATGTATCTAAATTTTCAATGTACAAGAAATGGAATATTGAGGGCCGCTGATATTCCTTCCTTTTGCTTGTGCAAAAAATGAGATTCTTTCATGTGCAAATAATTATCAGGACGTCATTGAAAATTTCACTTGTGTGATTATAATTTCATTTTATTATTTTGAATAAAAAAATACCATAATTAAACATAATTATGGAAAAAATTATACTACATTAGGCATGAAAATGCAAAATAATAAAATTAACATATTTCATTATTAATACTATAATTTATTAGTAATTATAGAAGATTTATTACTCTATAATTAGTAATTTATTAGTAATTATAGAATATTTATTAGTAATTTAGTAATTATAGAATAAAATAAAATAAAAAATTAACTAAGTTTTCATTCCTAATTATAATCATTCCCAAAGACAAACCAACCACCATCATTGGTAATTATTCCCATTCCCCAGCACAAACCAACCAACAGAATTATAATGATAGACCTCACTATCATTCCCCACTACTATCATTTCTATTACCTTTTCCATTCCTTCACGCGAACCAGCGCTTCTAAATTCTACATTCGATTGTCAAGGACTATAAGAAAACCTACAACATTCAATAAAATTGTGCAATAAATTGATGTATTGGACTTGGTAGAAATCTATACATCTTACATTCAAACTTTAAAAAGTTAAAAAAATCTAAGGCACTTAAATGTAAGTTGCTCATTTCTCCTAAAAACGCATGGGGAGCATGCCCTACAAAGTCTACAAGAGTATGGCCATGCACATGTGTGTGTGTGTGTATATATATATATATATACACATATCTATTAATAATTATATTTTTAATAAAGATTTAATTATATTTATAGTAAAAATTTATACTATTACCGTTTTGAAAAGAGAACTTATTTTTTAAAAAAATTATTTAAAAAAGAAATAACCAATAAAATGGTATTTTACAAATTAGTAAATGATCTTTTTTATTCCTTACATTTAAAATGATAAAAAAAGATCTCTCACATTTCATTAGTATACTTTTTTAGTCATCAATCACAATTCAATCCATTTTTCTGTCAAAATGGTGCTTGTGCGCTCACGTGCTATTTTAACTAAGACCAAAATAAGAAAGAAAATAAACTCACTCCCTCTATCCCTTCGTGATGTTGTTTCCTCCTAATCCCCAGTAACCCTATAATGAAATCTACTACCGCTCCATTCGACCCTAACCCATCACGCCCCTATTTCACCGTAACCCTAGAACTCACTCCACCGCACCCTAAATTGTAACCCTAAAACTCAATTCACTGCACCCTACTCTGTAATCTTAGAACACAATGCAATCTGTTGCCCCATAAACCGTATAGAACGCAATCTGACTCACCTGCCGTTTCACTGTTACTCTAGAATGCAATCTGCTGTTCCCGCAAATCGTAACCCATCAATTTGCAGCTCTTGGCGTGGCACTATCCCTTTGTGTGGCACAAAATTTTACTAGAAATGACTGAAGCAAAGCTCGACGAAGTTGGATGGGAAAACCCCAATTACTGTAATGTAGAACACCCTTATATTTGTTGTGTTGCAATTATACTGGATTGATTATATGTGAAGTTGTGCTTTCCACTTGTGCATACCATTATGTGAAAACATATTTACTGTACTATGCATTATCAATATGTACTGCTGCGTCTCACCTTTAGGGTTCCACTAGTCCCCTTTGCCAAAAAAAAATTGTCAAAAGAATAGTATATACAAATTGGGTTAATTAAAAAAAAGTGAATGTGTGTTAAACCATGGGGATTCACGGATTGTGCATTCCAACATGGGGACCGTATGTGCAGACATGATATTAATCTATTACATTACTGTTATGCCTTTTGGCAAGACCACATAATGCCTTTTTTATAGTAAGATTTTTTATGATGGGGAGTTTGTAAATAATCCAACTAAACAGTATGTAGGGAGAAAGGTGGATGTAGCTAATTATTGCAATGCAAACATGTGGTCTATATGTGTGTTAGACAAAATGGTCAGAAAATTGGGAGATGATGCATCGGCAGTTAAGTATTATTACCTAATTCCTAGCCGAACATTAGATAATGGGCTGATGTATATTTTTTGTGAAAATGCTACCTTGGATATGGCCAAATATGGGCAACAATTCTAGTTGGTAGATTTATATGTGAAGTATAAAAACAGAGGTGGGCAAGCAGAGGGAAAAAAAGAAAATGCCTCTAAACCTATATTTTAGCCTACATTTAAAGCATCAACTTTTACCTCAAAGTCCTCTCTAATCAAGGGCAAGAGATCCATGTTGTCTTTGTAAGAAAAAGTCCCCACTAAAGTTCACTAGAAAAGTTAGTACAAGAGCTACCAGAATACACCTACTAGGTCTAGCTCGCAACCTACTAATGACAACCATAGAGACACATCCAAGAATGTAAAATTGCTGCAACAAAAGGGCCATTATTAATTTCTTGCAACTTTGGAGGCTCAACCAAAATGCTAATCACATTGTTCCTAATGGTCATCTTGGAAATAGCAAAATCCCTCCATGAGTGCATCTGCATTTCAACCTCTAATTCCCCAATCCAAGCCATAAGAAGTTGACAACTCATTAGCTGGTTCAATTATGACTTATCATAGTCCCATCCAAGGCCATCAAATTCTCCTTCTTTTCGGTACGGGTATGTCACATGCATTGCCTCTTCAACACCATCACTGGATTCATAAACTGAAACTTCAGCTCGTTTAGATTCAGTTTTTATTTATAAAAAGATACTTTTTTAAATAAAAATAAAATATTTAAATATATTTTTATTTTAAAATTAAATATTTTCTATTCAAATTCCTCTCACATAATTTTAAAAAATTTTCTCTCATATTTTTTCTTCCAAAATACTTTTTCTATAAAAAATATCTATTAAAATTTTCACATATTCCAATACAATTTTTCTCAAATAAATCATAATCCAAACAAGGTGGAACACTTTTGTTTTGGTCAAATTGTAGTCAATAACAAAACAAACTGGTCTTTTTTAGTGAAATTGGGCGGTCATGTAAGACTGACCATTAGCATAGGTAGTGTTAGTGATAGAGGCCTTGAGTTTTACGTCTCCGCAATCGGCCACCATCGTGGTTAATAGTTTTGACAGCTCTTGCAACATCTTTAGGGCATGCACAACAGTCCCTTTTAAGGTCAGATTAAGGCTACGCCACATCATCTTAAGGTCTGGCCTCCAGTATTCATACATCCATTATAAAAAAAATTGTCTATGCTAATGGCCTGGTGTTAGAATCCACATTACCAATTTTTCTCTTTTCTATCTTTTTTTTTTCACTATTTATTTAATATATTTAATACTTCTTATTTAAATTAATAATTTTTTAAAAATATTATTTATTTTTCATTTATTAAATTCAATATATATTAATAATACAACTTATAATTTGTTATTATCATATATTAAATAATTAAAAATAATTAATAGAAAATAAATTTACTTTACATTAACATTAAAATTTAATGATACACTTAAAATATGAAATTAAATACTTTAAATTAAACATAAAATATTTAAAAATTAAACATTCAACACTAAAACATAATAAATATAACAAAAATTAATACACTTGAAACATAAAACATAGGGCATGACACAATAAAAAATAAATTACTACTACATTCCTAAAAATCTGCTAAGCTTTTTCCACATTTGTTTTTCAACGTCTGATAAGTTTTCCTCGCCACGATTTGCAAAAACAAGCCAAGCTTGAAACTTCAGCTCATATTTCTTCTCTTCTCGAGCAATTCTTTCTAATTCCATTTTTTCTTGTCGAGTAATTCTTTGAGGCTTTTCCCTTTGTGTGATTGGAAAAAAAACAAAGAAAATTCGTAGGTTGAGGGAGGAAAGAGTTCCAAAAATGTGATGTTCGCATTTGTGAAATGCGCCCAGTTTTTGAGTGTATTTCACAAATGCGCCTTATCAGACCCGCAACTGTGCATCCGGGCCTGGGCGCATTTTTGAATGCGCCCTTATATTAGGGCGCATTTCTGAAATGCGCCCATACCATAAGGGCGCATTTCTTGAATGCGCCCAAGAGATATGGGCGCATTTTTTAAATGCGCCATAATTAAGGGCGCATTTCTTGAATGCGCCCTATATCCACATTTGAATAATTAAATATTATAATCATTAACTATAATAATTTTGAATAACATTTATAATTTTAATTTATTTAAACTATAATAATTAATAACATTAATAATTAATATTATTATTATTAACTATAATAATTTTGAATGACATATTTTTTATTATTATAATTGTTTTAAAAAAAGATAATAATGATAGTTATTTATAAGAATTACAGTAATATTACTAGTAAGATATGAATAACAAAAATTTAGTACCTGTAACAATATGAAGAATTAATATCATATGAATGACCCTACTAATTTGTAAAATTTCAATGTTAATACAATTAGAGTTTAAAATTTTGTGACACTATTTGTTTATTTAAATATAAAGGATAAATATATATAAGTATAATGACAATAAAATAGTAATAATAGGATTACAATTGTTGTATTACTATGTATTGTATTAGGCCATTAAGTGTTCGGAGTTTATGATTTATGGTTTAGCTTTTAGGGTTTTGGGTTTTGGGTTTATGGTTTAGGGTGTGAGATCTAAGATTTTGAAGTTTAGAAGTTAATATTTACAATTTTGGGTCTTGGGTTTATGCAACGAACAATTGAAAACATTAATTAACTAGAATTGATGTTGTGAATTACTTTTTCCCATTTGGGCCTATATAAGTTGAAGGTAGAGAAGATATTGGAATAGTGCGCTAGAAGGTACCTTCTTAAGCACAACGTGATGTTGGAATGATTCACTAGCAAGTATTTTTTGCCGTTTCACCATAGAGATATGGTATTTCAAGCTTTATCATATACAAATGTGTGCTTTGTAACATTTTCTTTATCGTAGCTTTGCTAACTCTATGACAACTTGTTTAAGTTGGGGATTTACTGTATTTTTCGTAATGATACATTAAAAATATTGTACCTAATAAATAAAAAAAATTACATTCAACCCAAACTATTGTTAATTTTCGAGCTAAATTACAAGATTAATATAATCATAATTGTTTGTCAAATATTCCATTCGTCAACCAAAAAATAAATAAATTTAGTTTTAAAATTTTCTTTATTTCAATAAAGAAATTCACTATTATATGAAATTCTCATATTACTTTCATTAATAATGATAATGTATAATTTAAATTAAAAAATAAAGATAAAAATAAAAAATTATATATTTAGTTATACATTAAATGCGTTGTATCTTATAAGTTAAAAAAAATGTACCAAATTAAAAAAAAAACAACTATTATTTTGAGATGGAAAGAAATATGAGATTTAGAATTCTTCAACAATTAGACATTTTGTATAAAATTTAGTTTGTTAGCTATTTTTACTCGTGGATGTTCATACACGACAATCAAACTGCCAAGGATGTAGAGTTTCTAAATTTTTAGTGGTCAGCATCAACCTTTCAAAAAAACAAAATCTATCCCTTTGTATTATTATCTATTCAGGGTCTAATCTGTGCCTAACTCGTCAATTTGATTTGATGAATGATTTTATCAGTTATTCAGCTTTGTTTCAAATTACCAATATTGAGGTTTGAGGATAACATTCGTTTTTGGGGACCAATTCCATTTCTTATGACTTCTTGTTATTGAATTGTAACGAGAGTACAACAAAGTGATTTGAAAACTTGGCATTCGTGTGCATAAGACAATGGCACTAATGTTTTTTTGTTCCCTTTTGCATAATTGGATTATTTTACTTTCTTTCATGTTTCGTTGTTCAATCCTAAAGAAATTAATCTAATTTGAAAACATAGCAATGATTCTCTCCAAGAAGTTAAATGGAAACATGTTAATAATGTTTGTTTTTAGTTTCGAATATATTCTTGTTGTGACGTACCAAATTGGGATCATGTAAAGGACAACAATCTCTTAAGAAATAATTTTGTCCAAGTGCAAATTAATTGTATGTTTCTGATGAAACTCACGAGGTTGGTGTAAGAATTTAGCTTGAGATAATTTTGAGGAATACATGTAGAATATACAACTTATTCTACTGAGATCGATGCATGTCGGACTTTCCAAATTGTATTAAACAAGTTTTATTATTTATTTATGTCCTCTTAGTTTTTCATGGGTACCACACATAGTTGGTCTAATAGTTCTCCTAGATCTACGTAAGTGTACAATCTCTTCTTGAGTCACATTAGGATCTACGCATTACCAATTTCTATGTGCTCATCTACATCATCGTCATCATCACGTCCTCATGAACATTATCCTCGGCTTGATGTGCCGGTATACTTATCTCTGGAGAGTGGAAAACACTAGAGGATGGTTGATCAATCGTGTTGAAAACCCAGATGACGGAAATACATTTTGTGTTTTGGAGTAGATGTAAAGGCGGTAATGAACCCGAAAGTGTAGAACCTCCTAACGTGTCATGTTCATTTCTCTGATGGAGTCGAGACCCTCTACCTCCTTGTCTACGGCCTCGGACGTTCCTAGGCTGCCTAGCAATGACGCGGGCCGACATGCCTTGCTGCATAGGTCGATCAGTGGTCTGTAGTGGACTGATCTCCAATCTGTGAGACTCTTGAACAACCCGCATCGTATCTGAAGCATAATCTCTTATCTCTGCAAATCGACCTGAAACCGGTTCTTCAAACCGTGCCACATTATCCAAAGAAATATGGTAGATTCGGGACATAGCATCCATCTAGGGTGAAAACGATTGTTAGACAAAGACATTGTAAGAAAATAACATAATAAGCATTGCACTTTTGATTAACAAAAAACAAACATTTTACCAAATATTCGGCTGAAGAACTAGTGCCATGGAACCCCTCAGGTCTTTGTATCAACCGGACGGGTCGAAATGTGAATAACCGTCAGAGGCATATACCATGACAGTATTCATGGGAAGGAACGATGTCTCATCCACACCATATGTTTCATGAAGCGGTGATGCCGGTTGTCCACATATCCACATACACTCGATGTCTAACCTAGCAATCGATTCGTTTATTCACTACGCAACCCATGAATATCATCGAAGAGTATCGGTATCGGAATGGGTTGGAACATTCCGAATTGTCGTAGCGTGCGGTACGGCAGATGGGGTTCAACAATGCTCCAACAAATAAGATATACAACCGACCAAAAATCGCACGCCTATTATTCGATTGTAATATCTCCTCCGAATATGGGAGCCATATAAACTACAACAACAAAAGTCCCATTATTAAGCAGACATTATCATTCACATCTACATTAGAGCACTTGAACAAAGTATATTGTACCTGGTCGAACCGCAAACTAGTCAGCTGGTCTCGATACACGCGTAAAACGTGCATAGGCGCTCTAGACAAATCAAAGTGTCCGCTCCATCTGTAATGATAAATGACTGTGTAAGTATGAAGATATTATAAATTTTGAAAAACAAAATTAATATTATGAATCTCGCGCCATAAGGGAACCGAAAGTCAACGGCCGGATTACGGGGCTCTGGCCTGACTATAGGTATCCTCTCCCAAGCCCATAACTATTAAACATAAAACATCTAGTTAGAAATGCATTTAAACTCCTAAATATTAAAATAAATTTATATCAATGTCTTATTACATATGGACTTGTGGGCCGATTTACGTGGTGTAGGTGCGATGGCTTCACACAAATTTGAGAACAAAGCAAGCTAGTACCGCACTACCCAGATGGTATGTGTGACACCATAATCTGTAACATGGGCAGTATACTAAGGGTACACGATAACCGAATTTATTCGGAAACAAGAGCCCACCTAATAGTATCATCAAATAGATATGGGCTCGTTGGATACATAGCTCGCTCGCATCATCACCAAATCTGCATCTAATGCATTTTAAACAACCTACATTTAACCTACCCCTAACCGAATGCGGTGGTCTAAATCCTAATAACTCATCACACAAATCTAGCCAAGACTCTACACTACGGCGAATTTGTCCCAATAACGGTAACCCATCCACCGTAGTCCTCATAATGCCTCAACATCTTGCGGCGTTCTGTTGCCTCCCAACCGGTAGATGAAAGGTATGTGTTTCCGCCGCCACCTCTCTACTGAGCGGTGATGAGGCGTGATCAATTCTCAATGATCCGCATGCACGATCCCTACGAACCCAAATAATGCTACATATTGCGCAACCCGAGGTGGAATGGGAATGTGTCTCCATAATGCACTATCACATCTCCACACGAAGTTGCGAGTCCTCTATATGACCTTGAAATAGGCGGCGACCTATCTTGATCGTGTCGAACCAACAAATCGGAATCGTGGGCTTGGATGCATATTTGAAAGACAAAATATTTTGCAAATGAATACATTAGCATTAAGCATTAACTTTGATAGACCATAAAATCCCAATTAAAATCAAAATTGATTAGATGCGATGGCATGTCTAATACATTCAATCACATTTTCATAAATTCGCTTTTAATGTCAAAGTTCAACAACACAAATATACTTATAAATTACAACCATCTTAATAGAAAGCGAATTAAAACAAATAGACCATAATCTTCAAGAAAAACAAACATGTTCAACCAATTTTCACTAACTAAACATCAAACAATTGGTGGCGTGTGGACATTTTTGCGATTATAGCGATTTGATGGCAATTTCCGCAACGAGGCTCTTTAGGATCTCGAACATCCATCTCGTTCGAATACGGTGGCACGAACACGACCACGTTGTTTGAAAACATATCCATGTCGGTTGTAACACCCATCCGGGCTCGGCCAATAATGCTGGTGTGCCATTGGAGTGAAACTACCCTCATCATCAGCGATAGGTGTCCACGATACACTTCATTTACCAATGTGTATGGATTGTCCCTCCTTCTCTCACTGCGACAATGTATGAGAAGCGAGTACCTATACATCTGCTACTTCCCACGTGCAATGTCGCCATAATATCTAACGGTTTGAACATTTCCACCTTTAGTCAGCGTGTCGATGGTGACTTCATACACCCCATTTTCATAGTCAAATTCAATTACATTGTGCCTGACGGTGAATGAATCCCATTCTAAAATTGCCCAAATGTTATTTGGCCTCATACCAAACAATGATGCGCATCTACCAATCGTTGTCTAAACAACTCAACCATTCTGTGAAAAGTAATATCCACAATGGCTCTTATTGGCAAAAGTCGCACTCCCGAAGGACATTATTATAACTCTCGAAATGTTGGTGGTCGAGTGCCCTATCGGTGGTTGCCATAGTAAGCTAAACACCATTAGGTATGATCTATAGAAGACAAATACTCCCAACTTCGGGGCTTAAAGCATGAATCGACTACGATACAATTTCACTTCGCTTTTGCCTAGCACAACCGATAAACCAACAAAGTTTTTCAATGTAGGTTCTTGAATTTGGCCATAAAATTACTCCTAACGTGCCTAAGGCAAAATCGGTGAAAAGCTATTGGTTCTTTCCATTCATCAATGTGGCTCATTGCATGCAATATACCCTTATGTATATCGGACACAACACAAAGTGGGTGTCGATCATAAGCAACGTGCAACCTCAACTGTTGCATGAACCAACTCCAGCTACTCACTGTCTCTTCGTCCACAATGGCAAATGCCAAAGGGAGAATATTATTATTGGCATCTTGGGTAACCGCCACAAGCATTTTCCCTTTATAACCACCCCGAAGGTGGGTGCCATCAACACTTATTACAGGCCTACATTTGTGGAATGCTTCAATGGCCGGACCAAACGCCCAGAAGACATATTTGAAAGTCCATACAGCACGACTGGAATTGGGATGGTGTTGCCACTTGACAATGGTTCCTGGGTTAGACTATTGCAGGGCTGCCATATAACGTGGCAACTTCGCAAATGAACTTTCCCAAGACCCATATACAGATTCGATTGCCTTTCGGCGACCATGCCAAGCTTTCTTATATGTCACTTCCACTTCGTAAACTTTCTTAATGTCGGCTTGTATATTTTTGACAGCATAACTAGGATCTTTCTCCACGGCATGGCAGATGTGAGTGGCTATGAGGGCGGAAGTCAAATTGGTGTGATAACTTCCTTGATTTGCCCCGAGACAATTGTGCTCGGATACCCACTTTGTGATTTCCCACATTCCATAAGTACGCTTATGCAATGCACGAACAATTCACAAACAAGGTGGGCCGTACATTGTCGGATCTTCTGAAGCATCATTCAGCCACTGGACCTTGCACTTGGCCACCCAAGTGCGGAGTTTACTTTCTATTACCTTAAATTCCCGAACGTGATTCATAGACCATAAACTAACTGCCATTTTCAATTGATTTTTGTCTGCAAATAACATTCCCAAACATATCTCCTTATTCTCTTCACTCCACACTCGAATCGACCAATTTCACCTCGGCATGGGATCACTATTGTCGGAAGACCGATGTCATTGAAGAACGCCAAACCCCTTGGAGTGTAGGCCCGCTGGGAGTCCGAAAGGCGTTCAATGTTGGTCAAAAGGAGACTGCCACGATCATCATCGTGACGGGCATTGGGGTCAGGACGGGCATTGGGGTCAGGATCACTATCTGTGTCTGTGTCGTCTTCTAAACTCTTCTCCCTTTCAGGAGAAAGTGGCTCGACTGATGGATGTTGAGTAGTGAAATCATTGAGAAAAGCATTATTTGTTGTATGACATCTTCCCTCGATCCCTTGGTCTTGGGAAGTCAGGGATAACCAAAACATTGGACTCTTAGGAGCGGACGTACTAGGGGACGTAGGAGAAAAAGTTGAATGCATTTCTGCATATGATAATAAAGGCCCTGGCATCTGGACAGGTATAATTGACAAACCAATCGATGTAGGTGCCCCTAATGAAGGATCAGAAGTTGACACCGGAGGACTGGACACAGATGGTGAAATGCCAATATTGGAGAGAGGATCCGAATCAGAAAGTTGCCACGGGATATACTCAGAAATAGATTGTAGGAGAGCTTGGAATGAACCATGAGGTGCGTCGATGGTACCACTGTGAATTCATGGTACCAGAGTGATATAAATTTCAGCTAGAAAAGAGTCAAACTCTTGTGCAATCTCGTACATAACTTCCATTCCAAAGTCGTCTATGATGATCAGGCCACTATAATTTAAATAAGGACGAAAATTGCACGGTCGATTTTAATAACAGTTCAACATATACACGTTTCTATCAACGGCAACACCTTTGGTATATTAAGGTCTCTAGCTCGAGAGAATGAGATTTTTCTGTTATCCTCAAGGTGTAATTAGCATGTGGAGAAGAATATGACAAGCCAAAGGAGGCGTACAATATCGCCACCCCAATATAGTCCTAATATAAATGAATGACTAAAAATAGACATCTCACCAATACCTATTGCGACCATATGAGCAGATGTTAATAGCGATATATGATGTTGGGAAGATGTCTTGTGAAATAATTGGAAATATGTACACTATAGAATCACAAACCTACATTAAGATCATAAGTCACAAAAGCAGACTAACTTTTTACGTAATATACTTATATTCATTAAAACTATTAAAACTCACATAATACAAACATCTTCATTGAAGATGACCAAAGAAGTAGAACGAGACAAAATGTAATGTTAAAATTATATTATAATTACATATTAAAAGTAATTATAAATTAATTACATATTTCCTATTGCAAATTGCAAATTCTTGATGAAGGTTAACCCATGAAAGCTTTTAATTTATAATTTGTTTACTTTTAATAAAGAGTAAGATATTGACACTTTATTTCATGTTATTGTCAATTAATATAATTATATTATAATTACATATTATTAGTCATGTATAATAAATAACTTCATCAACATTTATTTAATTAACAATGAATTATTTAAATGTTGTAATGTAATGTTAAAATTACTAATTCATTAAACAAATGCAATTACAATAATTGAACCAATTATATTTAGAAAAAGTCGTTCCAATTGTGATTAATCATGAATGCTTTCATTTAATAAATACTTAATTCAATATTATAGTGAATACTTAATTAATACGTACTAGTTCATTCCTACTAATTTGTCCAATTAATATAATTATATTATAATTACATATTATTAGTCATGTATAATAATTAACTTCATCAACATTTATTTAATTAACAATGAATTATTTAAATGTTGTAATGTAATGTTAAAAGTACTAATTCATTAAACAAATGCAATTAAAATAATTGAACCAATTATATTTAGAAAAATAGTCCGATTGTGATTAATCATGAATGCTTTCATTTAATAAATATTTACTTAAATATTGTAGTGAATACTTAATTGATATGTACTAGTTCATTCCTACTAATTTGTCCAATTAATATAATTATATTATAATTACATATTATTATTCATGTAAAATGAATAACTTCATTAACATTAATTAATTTAACAATTAATTATTTAAATATTGTAATGTAATGTTATAATTAATATTTTTTTATAAAATTATTTGGAAATATTTTTTGCTTATATTTACAATAATTACTTACAATTGTGAATGAAACAATTTGCTACTTTTAATAAATATTTACTTAAATATTGTAGTTATAATTATAACTTAATTGATACATGCTATAATTAATAATTCATTAAACAAATGCAATAATTTTATTTGTCTTTATTATATTTACAATGATTAGTTACGATTGTGATTAAATCATTGTGCAACATTTAATAAGTATAATTTCAACTTTATAATTATAATTATTGTGAAAAAGTGGACAAGAAAAGGTATATTATATCGCGATAAAGGCTGCTTTATATTTCCCAACTATTTTAATTGATAAATAATCAAAAAAATTTAATTCCATGAATATTCCCATAATATAATGTACAATTGTACATTGTACATTATACATTTCAAACCGAATTAAACATAACAAAATTAAATTAATACAATATTTTAATACAATAAAACTTATGCTAAAGAGAAATGTTAATTTGCTAATACATTTCACAAATTCTACCCCAATGTCTATTTTCAGCGCATTTGGCAAATGCGAACAAACACATTGGCAAAAATCTCACACAAGGACAAAATATATCCTCAACATTCCAAACTTCCGATAATATTGCCACAAATTCATGACTATATACATTCCAAATAATACACAACAAATCTCACAAAATTCCAACTACATAAATTAAATTCCACAACCAATCCATTATTAACGTGGCACATTTCAATTTTATAACAATGCACATTTGATTTTATGCACAAATTCAAGACTAAATATATTCCACATAATACACAACCAATACATCTCACAAAATTCAAAATATATACTCACTGTCAAATAATATAAATACATTTAATTCCACAACCAATTCATAAATTTAAAATCCATCAACACTCTCTGGTCATCGGATTGTAAATAATACACGACCTAATTGCATAATCAATTTATTTTGAAATTTAACAATCAAATAATACAAATCATTTTAAACTAAAATTACCTAATTGCTTAATGTCAATATAAATAATTTAAAAATTCATTAAAATTTACCTAATTGCTAAAAGTGGCGAAAATTGAGGCCTGGCGGCGTCGATGGCGGCGGCGGTGTCGATGGCCACAGCTTCACTCGGCGGAAAAAATTTCCAATGCAATGCAATCACGGCGATGGCGGACAAAATGGACGCTGAAATTCTTCTGTGAATGCGGCGTGGACAAAATGGGCTGAAATTGTTGCAAGTGCAAGGAGGGCAACCTGAAAAATGGAGACATTGAAATGTGCAAGAACAAAACTTGAGTGAGAGAGCCAAGAGCCGCGATGGAAATGGGTGAGGAAGCGGACGAAATTTCACGACCTCGTGGGAGAGGAGGCCGGCGTAGCTGCTATGGAGTCGGAAATGGGTGAGGAAGTCATGGCGGATTTGCGTAAGTCTGAAGGATTTGGAGAGGGAGGTCGATGGGTGATGGATGGTCAAGAAATTGCAGACAGCGGAGTGGAGGTCTCGTATATACTTCTTCACTCGGGCGCATTTAATAACCCTAAATTATCCCGCCGTGACTCCATGGTTCAAAGAGTTCAAATGTTACGGGCGCATTTGAGAAATGCCCATATGTAATGGCGCATTTGTAAAATGCGCCCAAGCCTGCCTGATCTTAGGGCCAAAACCTGCGCATTTGGCAAATGCCTCCAATTATTTGGGCGCATTTGCCAAATTCGAACATCATATAATTGGAACACCATCTCTTCCAAACCTACAAATTTCTCTCTTTTTATCCCATCACACTATTAGAAAAAACTCGTAATTCTTTGAATTTCAAATTTTCTTATCGAGCAATTCTATCATCCTCAAATCTTTTCCTCTCCAATTCAAGCTTTTCCTTTTTGACCTCTATCTTCTCTTGATAGGCAATGCTCATCCTTTCAATTCTAGGGTTTTGCAAAAATGATTGTTGACCGACCTTCTGCTTTTTCCTACTTTTAGCCCTTTTCACACCCATTGGGCGTTTCTACAGACTAGTAGCAATGTTGTCTACATTAATTTGAACATCTTCGCAACCGGAGACGATAGGTTGGTGAAATCATCATTTGTGCATGATCCTCTTCTTGATACTAATGGTGTTTGGTGTTTGGGTATTTCAATCATCACATGGTAGATTCGAAATAGGCATAGCACACCCAATGATGGATTCTCACTTGGGATAAACCCTCAACAACTTCAATTGCTCGATAAATTGGAACTTATGACCCTTATTTGAATGCTCCCATATGGTTAGTGCGTTTGGATTACATCTTGATTGTTCATTCCACTTCTTTTCCTCTCTGATCCTCTCTGCTAGAAATTCAACTCATTTTGACATAATCAGAGCAATTCTCTTTCACCGAGCTCTAATTTGATCCAAATTTCTAGAATTAATGTTGGCATTGTCTTCTGAGTGGATCTATATTGTGAAAGTATATCCTTCCACATCGTAGAACTCTTTTGAGATGTACCTATACCGAATTGGTTGTGGTGTTAATGTATGCGAAAATCAAAGTAGTGTCTTCATTAATTGACCAAACGACTTTCTTTCCGTCTCTGTAGGCATCTTCATTGTAACCTTGACCTTGATGATGGAAACTATCAATATTTGTAGCATTTCCATAGTTTTGTTGAGACATGAAATTTGACATCATGTATTGTTGAACCCCTAGAGATGCAAGCATTGCAAGATCGTTGGGAAAATTCGTTGAAAATTGAGTCGGATTTTCGGAAATTGGGAAGAATTTTGAGTATTAGGAGCAAATTAACCAAAATAATATGGCGGTTGAGACGAACTTTGAAAAGTTTGGGTTCCAAATGTTGGATAATTATACAAATTTGGAAGGTTATTTGGGAATTGATTGTTTCCCATATTTCTTGAAAGATCCATTTTTGAAAAGAGAGAGATTTTGAGAGAGTTTGGAGATAAGAATATCAGTTTTGCACCTAAAATAGGCAAAATGCATGTCAATTTATAGAAAAATCTTTTCTAATATGATGCAAAAACAATGAAAACCATATGGTTTATATACACATTTTCATATTTGGTGATAATAGAGTATGATGTTGACAATACTTGAATTATTTGTATATATTTTTTCGATAATGAAGCATGATATTGACAATACTTGAATTATTTAAAAAAATGATGTTGACATACTGTTTGAAAAAATTAGCATTCTTTATCAATTAATTGCAAAAAATTCTTCTTCATTTAAAGAAACATGATTATTTCTAAAATTTTGTAATTCATTTTGCAACAAAATTATTATTTTTTAACTATGAATAGATATAATTTTTAATCATCACATCTGAGTAATTTCATACAAAATTATATTTAAAAAAAATTTACCAATTTTTTTGTAATTATTAAATAAGTATAAATAATTTTACATTATATTAAAATTAAAATTTAATATTATATTTAAGAATATTAGATTTTACACCAAAAATAGGCAAAGTGCATGTCAATTTGGTTTGCAATGAGTCGCTTGACATGGCGCGCAATCACATTTGTCGATTGACCTAAATTAAAAAAAAAGGATGTAAAATGACACCGCTTAGCATTGTTTTGATGCGCAAAAATGAAAAAACACAAAAGCCATTAATCAAAGCGTTTTGCGGAGACCGTCGACACGGCCTCTCTCTTTGCAAGGCCACGCCACATCGACATTTTTACGATGTGGCGTGGCCTTGCAGAAATTAGCCCTAAAATGGTTGGTGTGGATGCTCTTATCATAGTGTCTGTCTTACTTCCATCGTGTCTTTTGTAATAGTCTTGAATGTTTTGAGTTCCATTCCTCAATAGAAACGTCTGCTAAGCCATTTTTTTACAACACTTGAAGAGAGTCCTTCCTCAATTGGGGCACAACTTGGTGGAGATGAATCCATCTACAAATTTGACATCAACACATATTTGTTCCACTATTTCTTGAATGGTTTTATCGAAGCCCATCATTTTGAGGAGAATTTTTCATCTATTTTGACTTCAAAATTTTCAATTTTTTTCCTAATACCTTATGTAATTTGTTTGAAGATTTCCAAAAAGTTTTGAATCCTTTCTTTAAATTCTTGAATCGTCACATCTTGTGTCTTGATTAGTTCTTCCAAATAATCCAATTCAAATCCTCATCACCCTTTTTTGAATTATATTTGAAGACAAAGTGGTTTTATATGATTGAACGCATGATAATTGCAAAGTAAATAAGGCAATTAAAAGAGTAAAATTGACTGGTTTGGTACCAAATTGTCAGGAATGGAGATAGAAAATTCCAAGCTTGATAGGTAAACTCAAGAATTAGGGGTAAAGTAAGATAATAGAAAAGAATTTGGAAGGAAAAGAAGGATATAAGAATGAAAGATATTCCAAGCTTGATAAGTAAACTCAAGAATTAGGGGTAAAGTAAGATAATAGAAAAGAATTTGGAAGGAAAGAAGAATATAAGAATGAAAGAGAAGAAGAAAATAAAAATAAGGGAAAGGAAGAAAGTTGAAATAGAGAGTTATGGAAAGAAGAAGTTTTGATTTCACAAATTCCTAGTCCCTTTCCACTATACGGTATTCCAAAATATAAAGACTAACTTTTAGTGCCATTTTCATTTCTAACCACTAACTAATCAATTATTACCTATTAAAGATTAACTTAATGACTAATTATATTTTGACCCCAGATCATGACAATGCACTTGTATGAGCATATACGGACCAATTCTCATTACATCTTGTACTACAACCATGTTGGGTCAATGTTCAATAAATAGTAATCAATGATGGGAATAGGAAAAGTATAGAGTTTATATGTATATTTTTATAAGTTTTATTTAATTTTTATTTCAAAACACACAAAACCATATTTTACAACGCATTCATAATTTCTACAAACCCTAAATTATTTAGGAAAATGAAGTATAAAGAAAATGTGAATTGGTGTAAACATGCAAGGATAAAACCCGTCATTTTGCCTTCTAGTAAAACAAATAATAGGACGTAGTTGACTAGTGGTTCACCCTCACGTGAGACAAGATGATGTCAAAACCCCCATCTTTTACTAGTCCTCCAATTATTTGGTTTATTTGTTATTAAGCTACTAATATTTTTTTTATTCTTTGATTTGACACGTTGGTTTAATTGTTATTGGACTACCAGAATTTTTATTCCTTGATTTCACCCATAATCAAACAAAACCCTATTGTATATTAGTATATCAATGCATATCTTTGGTACAGTTGACTCAGCTTATTTAAAATGAATTTTGATATTTTTTGAAATAAAAAATGTAAAATAAATGTTATTTTAAAAGTATAAAGAAATATTTGCAAATTAAAAAAAAGTACTCATTTTGTCCAAAAAAAGTAGTATATTTTTGATTTGGTATAATATTTTTGAAGTTACAAATTACAACACATTTAATACACCATTAAATTTATATATTTTTATTTTCATCTTTATTTTTAAATTTGATTTATACATTGTTATTATTGATAAGAATAATATAAGAATTTTATACTAAAAATTAATTATTTTTTTTTTAGACAAATGGAGGGAGTATAGTAATCCTTAAGCACTCTAAAGTCCCATGCACGTTTTTTTTTTTTTGTTTTGTTTTGAAATGAATATTGAATTTGAATTTCTTAAAAGGAAAGGAAAGGAAAGGAAAATTGAATTTGTATACCACTGCTGACTTACAATTGTTGAAAAGTTTACAAGCAAACGGATGGAGATGTGCAAGTCAAACTTGGAAAAATGCAAGAATTTCAACGACTTGGAGGATACAATATTTTGTGAGAATACTCTACTTTATGATGCTATTGCTTCTCTTCATTAATTTCCTTTCCAGCTTTCCCACCCTATTCCACCTAGTGATTGTGGTGATCATCCTATTATTACACTACACTCAGAACAAGAGAAGAAACATGGCTGACGCTGTGGTTCAAGTGGCTCTTCAAGAACTTACCCGTCTAGTTGCAGAAAATGCAAGATTTTTGTCAGGAGTGAAGAATGAAGTTGAAGAAATTACTGCAGAGCTAAAGAGAATGCAATTGTTCTTAAAAGATGCTGATTCAAGAAATCACAGATATGCAAGTGTTCGCCACCGATTGAAGGAAATTAGGCTCATTGATTACAGGGTTGAAGACATCGTCGAAGCATTTTCAGTTGAATTTGCTTCCACTGAAGAAGGGGTGTCAAGAAAGTTCTCAAAAGATTTGCTTGCATAGTTTCTGAGACTAAATCTCTTTGGAGTTTTGGCCTGAAAATGGCAAAAGCTAAAACAGAGAAGTAAGATCACTAGTAGTCTATAGAAGACTGATATAAAAGCCATTGAAGCAGAGAAGTTCCAGCGCGAGAAATGAAAATCAACGGTGGGGAACATAAACTTACGCCCATCAGACTGAGGAACATTTTGTTGGGACGAAGGAAGATATGAAGATATAGTTATATCCCTTGTTCTTGATGATGGCAAACACCTTCCTGTGATTTTCATACAGGGAATGGGTGGACTAGGTGAGACAACTCTTGCTAGAAAGATTTACAAGCACAGAACGTTCAACAGTGTTTGGGGCATTTTGCTTGGTGTTGTATTACACCACAGGCCCAAACCAAAGACATTCTGCAAGATATTCTGATGCAACTTGCACCTGAAAAATGGGACATGTGAATTGCATAGGAAACAGAGAATTGGTTCAACAAATTTATCAAGTGCAGAAAGTGACAAAATGTCTAGTTGTTCTTGATGATATTTGGAGGTCAGAGGATTGGAAAAGCCTAGTTGCTGCATTTCCAATTGCTGAAGTAGATAGCAAGATATTACTCACCACTCGTAATAAGAAGATAACGGAAATTGGACTTCCTTATGCTCTGACGTGCTTGACTGAAAAGGAAAGCTAGGAATTACTCCAAAAAATAGCTCCCCTGAAAAAAAACGTTGAAGGTAAGAATTTACATCTCCATAATTTTGGTTGTTTAAATTATGGTCTTGCATCAGTTTTGCATCTATTCCTTTTTGAGTTAAAGTGGTGGATACACCTCTATTTTGTTTAATTGGAAAACAGACAGTGCCATTCCTGGATGTTTTATATTCATATGAAGCATCAATTTGTCCATGACATGGGACAATTTTCTAGCTGAAAAAAAAATCTGCAATCATGTCCTTAAGTGCAGATATCGTTGAAAAGTGTTGGTTTATAGAACTTAGGGAACAAGTAGTGAAGGCTGAAAAACACACCTGTGCATTCATCAAACACTCTATTTATAGTGTACAAAGAGAGCCGAACTGTCGAAAATCTTTGCAAAAATTCTCAACCAAACAAGACAAAACACTATAACAAATCAACAAAAAAATCTTAACAAATAGAATAAAACTTTGCACCATAATCCTAGACTTCTGCTTACAGAGCTGAACTGCCATATTTGTAACACTCCTCCTTGAAGTTTTTTTTGCAAATTTCCAATTGAGTCCTTAACTTTTCAAACCTTCCTTTGGATAAGGCTTTTGTAAATATATCAGCAAGCTGATTCTTTGAGCTACAACGGACAAGAACAATTTCTTCATTCTTTTGAACTTTATGAAAAAAAGTACTTTATCTTGAAATGCTTAGTCTTGCCATGAAAAACTAGATCATTAGAAATAGCAATGGCTGCCTCACTGTCAACCAAAATCTTAGCTACATTCTTTTGTTCATGCCTCATGTCTACCAACAACTTCCTTAGCCAAAGAGTTTGATTAACAGCTGCAGTTGCAACCACATATTCAGATTTTGTAGTTGATTGAGCTATAACACCTTGCTTTTAGAACTCCAGCAAAAATACCCAGAACTAAGGCTAAGCACGCGCGGAGATACTTTTCATGGCATCATCAGCCCAATCACTATCCATAAAGCCATAAAGATCTATATGTTTAGATTTCTTGAAGTGAACACCAAAATCTATAGTACTTTTGATGTATCTAAGTACTCTTTTTGCAGCCTTGAAATGCAACTTGCTCGCACAATGCATAAACCTGGAAAGTAAACTTACAAAATACATAATGTCAGGTCCTGTTGCTATGAGATACATTAAACAATAAAAAAAACTCCTATAAATCTTATCATCAGCCTTCTCAGCTCAATCTTGCTTGCTCAATTTTTCATTTTCCATTAAAGGCGTGCCAATAGACTTGCAGGACTGCATATTGAACCTTTTTCAACACTTCCTTGGCATATTTGTGTTGACTTATGACGGTACCTTCTTGAGATTGAGTGACCTCCATACCGAGGAAATAGGATATCTCCCCTAAATCTATCATCTCAAAGACTTCCTTCATTTTCTCCTTGCATTGTTTCACCAAAAATGACTGACTTACTATAACAAGTAAATCATCAACATACAAGGTGACAATAATTATAATATCATTAAAAACTTTTACATGAAGTGTTGATTCACTCAAACTCTTGTTGAAACCAAGTTCAAAAGGATAATCATCAATCCTGCTATACCAAGCTCTTGGAGCTTGTTTAAGGCCATATAAAGCCTTTTAAAGTTGATACACCTTGTCTTCTTTTCCTTTTATAGCAAAGCCTTCTAGTTGTTCAACAAAAGTCTCCTCCCACAAATAACCATTTAGAAAAGCAAATTTGACATCCAGTAGATAGACTTTCCATTCTTTTTGGACTGCAAGTGCTAGAATCATCTTGATGGTATTAAGTCTTGCCACTGGAGCATATGTTTTTGAAAAATCTACTCCATATTGTTGAGCATAGCCCTTGACAACCAACCTTGCTTCATGTTTGTTGATAGATCCATCGGCATTGACTTGGTTCTATAGGCCCATTTGACACCAATAGGATTCTTGTGATTTGGTCTATCTACAAGCACCCCTGTCTGGTTCTTTTCAAAAATCTTAATCTCCTCCTTTATTGCAGCAATCCACTTCGGATCTTTAGTAGCTTCTTCATAACCTGTAGGCTCAAGTACAACTACATTTCAATTTCGATAAATTTTAGAAAGAGATCTTGTATCTCTGACCAGCATATCATCAATAGACTCATCATGGATCTCCTACTCAATTGATTTAGGAGTAGCATCCTTTTTTTATGTCTTGTCCTAGTCCCAAGCTGCATATTCATCAAACTTGAGATCCTTGCTTATGATCACTCCTTCAAAGGAAGGTTGAAAAAATCTATAACCTTTTGTGATGTTGCTATAGCCAACAAAGATTCCTATTTCAGCCTTTTCATCCATCTTTCCTCTCTATACATCAGGAACATGTGTATAGCATATGCAACCAAACACCTTTAAGTTGTGAATTGATGGCTTGTACCTAGACCAGGCCTCAAAAGGAGTTTTGTCTTTTACTGACTTTGTAGGTAGTCTATTGAGAAGGAAAACTGCAGTATTTACAACTTCCGCCCAAAATTTCTTGGGCAAATTCTTCTCAAACAACAAACACCTTGACATCACTATAATGGTTCTATTTTTCCTCTCACTTACTCCATTTTGTTATCGAGCATAGACTGCCATCAATTGATGCTCAATTCTTGCATCCTTACAAAACTTGTTAAATTGATTAGAAGTATATTTAGTTCCATTATCAGACTTGAGAAGTTTTATTTTCTAGCCACTATGATTTCGATAAGAGCTTTAAACTTCCAAAAAATTTCAGCAACTTCTAATTTTTTATTCATGAAATAAACCCAACACATTTTGCTGAAATCATCAACAAAAATAACATAGTACCTACTGCCATTCAAAGAAGGAGTACTCATTGGACCATAGACATCTGTGTGAATCAAATGAAGTTTCTCTATTGCTCTCCAAGCTACATTTTGGGGAAATGATAGCCTTGGTTGTTTTCCTAATTGACAAGCATTACAAACTCCAGTTTCTTTTCTAATAGGTGGCAAATCTTGCACAATTTCATTGGTATGCATGTCATTTTGATGTGGACATCGAGCCCTACCGAAGAGGAGGTGCTAGAGACCCGTTGTCCTATCCACTAGGCCTGATCACTCGAGCGAGAGCAAAGGAATTCAAGCAAGCTGTTGGTGTCATGGTTCAAGATCTATGGAAAAGAGACAATATGGGTTCAAGACTTGAAGATTCTTAAGCTCCTTCGCACAACACGATCACTTTTGGTCTAGCGAATTTCGGATGGGTTTAGGGCTGATGGACTCCGAATTGGCTCAAATTTGGTCGGAGTCATTTAGATGGACTTTTAGGCCTTTTTCTATTTTAGGTAAAATTTTTATTAATTAAGGGTATTTTTGTCTTTTGCCCTTTTAGGGTTAGCACCATATATAAGGTTGCTTATGAGTTTCTAACAACATAAGATTGATTTCATAATTTAATACATTGAGATGAACTTTCTTTCTCTTCTTCGAGCTCTTTGAAGACTTGATTTCATCAAAACTTTTTCAAAGCGATCGATTCGACTTATCGAGCAAGTCAGTGAATTTGCTTGTTCGTGGCGTCTATAACGTTGATTGGTTGGCATGTGTTCGTCAATAGGTCGCGTTCATATTGAGGTTACCAATCACAGGTTCAATTAGAGGTCAAGGTTAACAATTCGCAACTCCGGATCTTCATAGAACGATCAGTTTTCGCATTGATTCACATCATATGGTATCAAACTGGTTCTACAAGGTCTAGTTATTCTAATTTTACTGCTTTTTCATTCAGCAGTTTGAGGTTTAAGAATTAGGGTTTTCAAAAAAAAAAAAAAAAAAAGAGTTGCCGTCCTAAAAAAATCCAAAGGCTTTGTTTTCTTACAAATTTTTTGCTTTGTTTTGTTCCAAACCTTGGCTACTAATCTTGCATTTGGTTGACAAGAGCTTTGACTTTCTTTGTGCGTCGGCCATTGAATAAATTCTCCTTTTGCTTGCCTTTTTGGCCGAGATCACTCTTCAAAACTCAAGCAGATTTGTTGCTTGTGCAGGGTCACAAGTTTTTCTTGCTTGTCATCAAAGTTTGTTGGTTTTTTTGGTGATTAATCCAAAGGCTTTGTTTTAATTGATCCACGGGTTTTGGTGAGGGTTTCGTATTGTATTTGAGTTCGTCCAAAAAAAAAAAGGCCGAACAAAAAAAAAATGAAGAAGGCAACTCGTTTGTTAGTTGGACCGAATTAAAGTTTCAGCAGTAGAGATTGAGTTTGAGATTTGAAAAAATTAGCAAAAGTTGTTGGATTGTTGAGTTGAGCGGTATATTGTCGGATTGATTTCTAATTTTTGCTTGGTGGTTTAGTCGACTATTGCGAGGAGCTTGAGAAACTTGATCTAGTTTGATAAAGAGCTTGTGAGAAGGAAACAAGAGGTAAAAGGCAAGAGTGTGTGAGCTTAATTGACAAAAAAAAGGCGAAATTGAGTTAAACACGAGGGGAGTGACAAACACCTTGAGAGAAACACGTGAGGGAGTGTTTGTTGAGGTTCTTTTATTTATAACGTTTTCTTGTAGGTTGTAAAAAAAAAAGAAAGAAAAAGAGATCACTCATGTTAGGCAGCCAAGAAAGCATGAATCAAAGAGAGGATGGCACCAATCCAAGAGACGATGCAATTTTGGTGGGCATCCAGCAGTTGAGCTTACAATTTGAAGCAGCTAACAATCAAGTTGTGAGGTGTGAGGCGAGGCTCGGCGGTGATCGAGCCACCACAAATGAGGCCACAAAATCGTGAGATGAGTTTAGGGGACAACCTAGATGGAAGTGGCAATTTGAAGATGAATATGTGTCCAATATAGAAGATGATCGAGATGGCGAGTTTGGGAAGAGGAGCAGGCCTTGAGGTTTAGAGACCGAGAAGATAATGAACTTGGTAACATCAAGATGAAGATTCCATCTTTCCAAAGAAAGAATGATCCTGATGCGTATCTAGAATGGGAAAAATGAATGAAGATAGTATTTGACTGCCAACGATATTCGGAGATCAAGAAAAAAAAATTTGCAGTTATTGAATTCACTGATTATGCTATAATATGGTAGAATCAACTTGGGACTAGCAAGAGACGTAATGGTGAGAGGCCAATAGAAACGTGAAATGAGATGAAAGCGGTGATGAGGAGGTGCTTTATACCAAGTCATTACTACTGAGACTTGTTCCACAAGCTGCAAAATCTCACATAAGGCAATAAGAGTGTGGAAGAGTATCATAAAGACATGGAGGTTGCCATGATCCGTGCTAATGTGATAGAGGATCGTGAAACTATAATGTCACGATTCTTGAGTGATTTGAGCCGAGATATAGCAAGGGTGGTAGAGCTACAACATTATGTTGAGTTGTAAGAATTGGTGGATAAAGCTATCAAAGTTGAGAGGCAATTGAAGATGGATTGAAAGTACAAGAGCGGTGGAGGTTCAAGTTCGAATTGGAAGCCTAATTAGAAGAGAGATGAGAAGCTAAATTGTAGGGGAAACAACACTAAGGCAGAATTTTCAAAGGAGAAAGATAAGGATGGAAAACTTGGGTCGAATCCAACTTCAAGTAAAAAAGAGAACCCTAACACTAAGACTCATGATATTAAATGTTTCAAGTGTTTGGGCAAGGGTCATATGGCAAATCAATACCCTAATAGGAGGGTGATGATTATGACTGGACATGGTGATGTTGAATTTGACAATGAGAAGGAAGAAAAGGATGATGAAATACCACCACCATTGGAGGATTGTAGCGATGTTGAGATGCCAGTCAAGGGAAAATTGATGGTGGTTAGGCATTCTCTAAGTGTGCAAGTTAAGGAGGAGAAGCACCAACAACAATGAGATAATCTGTTCTATACACGATGAATGGTAAGATTTGTAGTGTGATTGTTGATGGGGGTAGTTGCACGAATGTGGCAAGTTGTATCATGGTAGAAAAGTTTGGATTAGGGACTGCAAAACACCCTAAACCATATAGACTACAGTGGCTGAATAGTAGTGTAGTAGTGAAGGTGACAAAGCAAGTCCAAGTTCCATTTGAGATAGGGAAATATAAAGACGAGGTGATGTGTGATGTTGTACCTATGCAAGCAGGCCATCTTTACTTGGTAGGCCATGGCAGTATGATCGGAAAGTACATCATGCTGGGTATACTAATTGATATTCGTTGGTAATAAATTAGAAGACGTACATTTTGCCGATGACACCTCTTGAGGTGTATGAAGATCAATTGAAACTACGTGAAGGGAGGAGAGAAAGGAAGACTCTGAGAAGCAAGGAAAAACAGTGGCTAAAAAGAGTGGAGTGGTAAAATCTTAGGGAAAAGGAGAGAGGAAAGAAAAAAGGGAAAATAATTTCTTTGCAAAATCAAGTGAAGTGATGAAAACTTTACTTTTGGACCGACCGATGCTTGTACTTTTGTACAAGAAGGCATTGTTTACTACTAACAAACTTGACCCAAGTTTGCCTAGTTTTGTCATGTCTTTATTACAAGAATTTGAAAATGTCTTTCCTGATGAGATTCCTGGAGGTCTACCACCGATTTGAGGCATAGAGCATCAAATTGATTTGATTCCTAGTGCGCCATTACCTAATCGACCCACATATCGAAGTAATCCCGAGGAGACAAAGGAACTTCAGCAGCAAGTTAGCGAATTACAGGAGAGAGAACATGTGCGAGAGAGTCTTAGTCCGTTTGCTGTTCCTATTTTGTTAGTGCCGAAGAAGGATGGTTTTTGGGGAATGTGTGTTGATTGCCGAGCAATAAATAACATTACGGTAAAGTATCGGCATTCTATTCCTAGGCTAGATGACATGTTGGATGAATTGCATGGAGCTTGCCTATTTACTAAAATCGATCTGAAAAGTGGTTATCATTAGATTAGAATGAAAGATGGGGATGAATGGAAAATTGCATTTAAGACCAAGTATAGGTTGTACGAGTGGTTAGTCATGCCATTTGGTTTAACAAATGCACCTAGTACTTTCATACGACTTATGAATCATGTCCTGCATGCTTTTATTGGTCGATTTGTGGTTGTCTATTTTGATGATATCCTGATATATAGTCGAAGCCTCGATGACCATATTGAGCATATGCGAGCTGTTTTGCAGGTTTTAAGGGACGAGCAATTATATGCTATCCTAAAGAAGTGCTCTTTTGTGACTAACAAATTAGTATTTCTAGGGTTTGTTGTTAGTCTTTGATGGGATCTGAGTTGATGAAGAAAAGGTGAAGTTAATCCGTGAATGGCCAACACCTAAGACAATAGGAGAGGTGCACAAGTTTCATAGCTTAGCTAGTTCCTATTGCAGATTTGTGATGGATTTCAGCACCATCACCGCACTTTAACAGAGGTTATAAAGAAAAACATGAGTTTCACGTGGCGAGAAGAGCAAGAGAGAGCATTCAATTTGTTAAAGGATAAGCTAACTAATGCCTCTTTGTTGTCTTCACCAACTTTCAGTGCTACTTTTGAAATAGACTGTGATGCTTCTAGGACAGGAATTGGAGTTGTATTAATGCAAGAAGGATGTACCATAGCTTATTTCAACGAGAAGTTAAGCGAAGCAACATTGAATTATCCAACTTATGATAAGGAGATGTATGCTTTGGTGTGAGCTTTGGAGACGTGGCAACATTATTTGTGGCCGAAAGAGTTCGCGATCCAGACCGACCACGAGATTTTGATGTACTTGAAGGGGCAGCAAAAGTTGAACAATAGACATGCCAAATGGATAGAGTTCATCGAGACTTTTCCATATGTAATCAAGTACAAGAAAGGTAAGGAAAATGTCGTAGCCAATGCACTTTCTTGAAGGTACGCAATTCTAACTACTTTAAGGGCAAAATGTTTAGGATTTGACCATATCAAAGAATTATATACTATGATGATGACTTTGGAAGAGTGTTTGAGGCTTGTGAGCATGCTGCATTTGAAAAATTCTATAGGCATGATGGATATTTCATGCATGAAAACAAGTTGTGTTTGCCTAAATGCTCTTTGCGAGAGTTGTTAGTGTCAGAGGCACATAGTGGCGGGTTAATGGGACATTTTGACATAAATAAAACTTATGAAGTACTGCATGAACACTTTTATTGGCCACATATAAAATGAGATGTCACATGTGTTTCTGAGAGATGTATTACTTGTAATCAGGCTAAGTCTATAACTAAACCACATGGCTTGTATACTCCTTTGCTTATCCCGACACATCCTTGGGTTGATATTTCAATGGATTTTGTGTTAGGATTGCTTAGGTCTAAATATGGTAGGGATTCTAGTTATGTGGTTGTAGATCGGTTTTTGAAAATGGCTTATTTTATACATTGTCATAAATCTGATGATGTATCGCATATTGCTGATTCTGCATTGATTCACATCACATTTAGAGTTGGAAAATTAAAGTGACCCAACCTTTTATGCCAAAGATCAATTTCATCCACCTTATCGAAACAAGCTCTTAAACTAGCCTACAACAAATCTAGAGAAAAGCTTTTTCTTTTCATTTATATATATAAAAAAAAGGACAAACAACCTTGGAGGTCATTGACCTTTTCAAATCGTATACTTTTGGCTACTAATATAATAAAATTGCTCGAATAGCCATTCAACTTGTAAATTTGGTAACCCGTGGCCATTCTGTTACTTTCAGCCTAATACCAAACGGAAGTAAAATTTTCATGGGCAAAATGGTCAAATTTTTAGGGGCAAAATGGTTATTTTCATTTGGTTTTAACGGTTGAAAGTAACGAAATGGCCACGGGTTATCAAATTTACGAGTTGAACGGCTATTCACGTAATTTTGTTAGATGAGTGGCTAAAAGTATACGATTTGAAAAGTTCAGTGGCCTCCAAGGTTTTTTGCCTAAAAAAAAAAGCTCACTTCCCATGAGGATCATAAATTTTGCATGATTTATTCTTGAAAATAAGAGAAAAATCCTTCTCTAGCAAATGCCCAACACTTAGCAAATGTTGATCAATTTCGTATACAAACAAAACATCAGAAATGATCTTTACTCTCGAGTCACATTCAATAGCAACATTACCTTTGCCCTTTACATCAATAAGGTCTCCATTTCCATTTCTCACTTTGGAAATATAAGATTTGTCCAGATCTTTGAAAATTGACTCATCATTAGTAATATGATTAGTGCAACCACTGTCAATCAACCAAGCATCACTAGTGGTTTGCCTGCAAAACAAGATGCGACAAACAGCTACTCCTCTTGCAATTCATTCACAATTTGGGCTTGCTACGCTTCTTGCTTCTTCTTGCATGCCTTTTCAATATGATCTTTCTACTTACAAACCCTGCACATAATATCTTTAAACCAACAACACATTTGAAGATGTTTAATTCTATTACAGTGTTGACAAGTTGGATAATTTTCTTTGCTTCCTTCATTTGAGGTGTTTTCTCCTTCTTTCTTATTTTTCTTGTTCAATGGTTTCTTTTCCTTGCCACCTTGCTAATTTTGGCCTTTATCTCTTACTCGGAAAGCACTTTCAGCAATCTCCTCATTGTGGATTGCTCTTTTTTGCTATTGTGCTTGCAAGGCATTTGCCAACTCTTCTAAGGTAATTTCTAAAAGATCTCTTGAATCTTCAAGAGAAGATTTTTTGGCTTCAAATCTTTCAGGCAAAGCTCACCAAGACTTTCAGTACCACCATCTTATTTGGAAGTTCCTCACCAATCAATGGGATCTTGTTGACAACACTTGCGAATTTATTCCAGTACTCTTTAATGTTCTCATTGTCTTTCATCCTCAAGAGCTCGAACTCCTTTCTAAGATTCAAAACCTGCATTTGTCTTGCACTTTCATTGCCTTGGAAAGCTTCTCACAAAGCATCCCAAGCCTTTTTTTTTTTTGCCATATTTCTTGTGAATACTTCATCTAAAAATTCTGAGTAGATGCAAGTCAATGCTTTACATCTTTTCTTCCTCTCATCTCTATGTTCTCTTATTTGAGTTATGGTTGGATTTTCAGGCAATGGTTGTTGTTCATTTTCAACCATTTCCAAAAGAACATTAGCTTCCAAAGAGGACTTCATTTTGATAGCCCATATTTGATAGTTTTAGCCATTGAAAGATGGAGGATTAGAAAGAAAGCTGTTAAGCTTTGGTGTTTAGTTTTTTGAGCTTGAAAGAAAGGTCTCTCTTCTTAAAAAGTATAGGCTCCTTAAGACCAAGAGGGCTCTAATACCACTATAGGTTTATAGAACTTAAGGAACAAGTAGTGAAGGCTGAAAAACACACTTGTGCATTCATCAAATACTCTAGTTATAGTGTACAAAGAGAACTAAAGTGCTGAAAATCTTCCCAAAAAATCTCAACCAAATAGGATAAAAACCTATAACAAATCAACAAAAAAATCTTAACAAATAGGATAAAAACCTGCACCATAATCCTAGATTTCAGCTTGCAAAGCTAATCTTCCAAATTTGTAGAAAATATTTCACAACTTAACAAAAAATAGTTTCTACATTCTCTTTTTGAGATTTTATGGCATGAATTTTTTCGTATTAAAGTTTTAGAGCTGAAAAAATTAAAAATAGAGAGATCAATGCCTATAGTATTGTGTTTTACATGGAGCTAAAGTGCATGTTGTTGTTCCTAAAACATGCAGAATCAAGAAATCACAAAGACGGAAGTGTTACTTGGCTAGTTAAGGGAAATTAGGCTTCTTGCTTATAGGGTTGAGGACATCGTTGAGACATTTGCAATTGAAGTTGCTTCCAATAGAAGAAGAGGCTTCAAGAAATTATTGGCTTATATAGACAGCGTTTCAAAATACATTTTACAGTTTAAAAATGTGTTTTTACATTTTTCGAGATAGTGGTTATAAGATAGGAAATATATTAGAAATCATGTCTGAGACGCAAATGAGTTTCAAAATGCAAGCCAAACATGATACTTAATATTTATGGATAAATTGCATTTACTTTTTCTAATGTTTAGTTTGATTAGCAGAGGGCATATTGCAATTTCAAAATACCAATTAGTACCTCCATTCGGCCAACAATTTTTGAAATGGCCAATTAGTTAGATCAACAAAATGAAAATCATAACGTATCTAACAATCCAATTTCGTGAGAAATACTCAATTTCAGTTGACTATGAAACCTTAGATCACCCAAATCAAACTCAAATGTAGAAAGTTTCCAACGTGATTGACAAGAAATCAATACTAGTTGTTAGTCTCTCGGAATTCCAAATCCCTCAATTTCAGTTGACTATGAAACCTTAGATCAACCAAATCAAACTCAAAAGTAGAAAGTTTCCAACGCGATTGACAAGAAATCAATACTAGTTGTTAGTCTCTCGGAATTCCAAATCCACGACTCTTATGTTTGGTTTGTGTTTTTAATTGCAAAAAGTTAACATTTTTCAACTTAAAAAATAAAACATCCAACTAACTCTTTATTTCAAAATTCAAAATTTAAATTCCACCAAAATACTTCTTGTGTTCTTTCAATTTTTTTTTTTACCTCCAATCTACTTTTTCATATCACTTTTTCTTATAAAAAATTCCCATCACAATTTTCACACATTTCAATACAAAATTTTCAAATACAAAACAATCCAAATATAGCTTGTTTCCATTCCAATCTAACTCGGGCAAGAATTGAAATGGAATTTTCTTCATCTTAACCAACTTGGAGTTTTACATGATTGCAACCTCATTTATGTATAGCTCAAATGAAAAAAAATTAAGATTGATAAGTACATTGTTTTTTTGAAATCAGAAACAAAAAAACTTTTTCTGTTTGAAACTATTAATACTCTTTTTTGTAATTCATCCAAATAAAAACTTCTCTTTTTTTCATCTTTAATTCATATTCGTTCCTTCTTCTACTTTTTTTTCTCATCTTTTTCTGTGCTGTAACGCAATTGTCAAATTGGATAGAACTTTTGCAAATGGAAGAAAGATGTTCGAAAACGAAATGATTGAAAGGAGGACAATCTATATACCACCTCTTCAGGAAAATAATTATGCACAAGTCAATTACAAAGATGACCCACGGGATGAGACTTCCTGGTCAGCAATATTTTTTTTTTTTCCAAAAATGATAGTTATTTTATTGATATGAATAAATACATATACAGAAGTTAGCCAAAATAGACTAAATGATCTCTTTAGTTTAATGCAATAGTCATGGAAAAAAATGCGATAACAATGCAAAATAGCAATCCTCATCTTAATCCACTACATTTCTCTAGTGGTTTCCATTTCTATCGTACTATAAACTAAACGTAAAATACACATAAGAGTAATGATACTATTACTAATTAATTATAATAAATTTTTATAATAACTTGTGTAACAAATATAAAAAAAAAAATTATTCATAATTTTCTTTAAAATATATAAAATAATAAAAAATTATTTTATCTTTTTATATTTATCACATTAATTATTATAAAAAAATAATTTAAATATCATTACTCATTCTCATACTCATAAATAGCCGCATTGCAGGCTCAAACCAAAAAGCTGCAAAACCGTCGTTTGTTATCCAATCCCACGGCATTCACCAAAAGACAACGCCTACCCACCGTCTCTTACTCCCAATTCCCCATCTTATTTAACCACTCCGCTCCATGCGATACAAACTCACAACGTGTGACCTTAAAAGTTGGGTTCGGTTGACTAAGATTCACTTGATCGTGCACGATAAGGTTCAATTCTGCATAATTAGGACCAAGTGGGCTCTGCTTACAAATTTTTCTAGTTTTCACATCTGAAAAGTAAACACTGTTAGTCAGACATTTGTAATGGCTTCTTTGAAATCTGCTTCGATGATTCAAAAGTGTGTGGTGCATCAAAATGCCAAGATTGATACCCTTATTGAAAGGGTGTTCATGGATTATATTTCGCTTTCTGAGATAATGATGTACGATAGAAGTTTTGAAAATGTAGTATGGCTTTTAAAATGTGTCTGTACGCACCCTTAATTTTTTTTTCCAAATTTTCCACACTACAACAAGTCGTCGTTGACTATTAGGTAATGAAATAGTGATCACAGTTCTCCTATTTTTTTGGCGATCTTCAATTCCTTCAGAGCTCCTATTGTTCTAGTGAACTCTGCATCAAAAGAAATAACACATGGCTGACGCTGCTGTCTCGATTGCTCTCCAAAATCTTAGTACTCTAGTTGCAGAAAATGCAAGAATTTTGACAGGAATGAGAGATCAGGTTGAGGAAATTACTGCAGAGTTAAAGAGAATGCAATTGTTCTTAAGAGATGCAGATTCAAGAAATCACAATGATGGAAGTGTTCGCCACTGGTTAAGGGAAATTAGACTTCTTGCTTATAAGGTTGAAGACATCGTGGAGACATTTGCAGTTGAATTTGCTTCCAAGAGAAGAGGGGGTGTCAAGAAAGTTCTCAACAGATTTGCTTACATAGTTTGTGGGGCAAAATCTCTTCGGAGTTTTGGCCTGGAAATCGCAAAAGCTAAAACAGATATAAATAAGATCACTACTAGTCTACAGAGGTATGATATAAAAGCCATTGAAGCAGGGGAAAGTTCAAGTGCAGGAAATGAAAACCAATGGTGGGAAAGACAAACTTTTGCCCATCAGGTTGAGGAACACTTTGTTGGGATGGATGAAGATATGAAGAATTTGTTATCCCTTGTTCTTGATGATGGCAAATCCAAACGTGTGATTTCCATATGGGGGATGGGTGGACTTGGCAAGACAACTCTAGCTAGAAAGATTTTCAAGACCAGGGATGTTCAGCAATGTTTTGGGCGTTTTGCTTGGGTTTGTATAACGCAACAGGCCCAAATCAAAGACATTCTTCAAGATATTCTGATGCAACTTGCCCCTAAAAAAATGAGGGGGATGAATTGCATGGGAAACAGGGAATTGGTTCAACAAATATATCAAGTGCAGAAAGTGACAAAGTGCCTAGTTGTTCTAGATGATATCTGGAAGCCAGAGGATTGGAAAAGCCTAGTCGCTGCATTTCCAATTGCTGAAGGGAATAGCAAGATATTACTCACCACTCGTAATAAGAAGATAGCAGAAATTGGAGTTCCTTATGCTCTAAGGTGCTTGACTGAAAAGGAAAGCTGGGAATTACTTCAAAAAATAGCTTCCCCGAGAAAAAATGTTGAAGGTAAGAATTTACATCTCCATAAATTTGGTTGCATAAATTATAGTCTTGCATTACTTTTGCATTTATTCATTTTTGAGTTAAGTGGCTGCACCTATATTTTGTTCAACTGGATGTTGATAAAACGTAAGGAATCACAGAAATTGGATTGCTTTTAAGGCATGAAAACATAGTTTTTAAGATTTTATTTGGCCTCATAACAATCATAGCTTGCTTTTGGATTATTAACAAATTACTTTTAGTATACAATCAAATCAAATATATTCCAAACAGGAAGAAATTCTACAAAGTGTAAAAAGAAAAAGTAAAACTGACTATCTTCTTCCCGTCCAATAAGCCAACATGCTCATTTGACAAACTAACTCAAAACTGGATGTGTTCTACTCACGTGAAGCCTCAAATTGTGAATGACATGGGGCAAAATTATTTCTCTTTTGACAATGAAAAAAGGAGGATAGTTTCTAGCTGTTTAAATCTGCAATCATGTCCTTAAGCATAGTAATGTTGAAAACCTGTGTTTACATTCTCTTTTTCAGATTTTATGAGATGAAATTTTTTGTACTAAAGACTTAGAGCTAAAAAAATTAAAATAGAGATATCAATGCCAATAGTATTGTGTTTTACAACTCATTTTCGGGTTATTTTTTTAGACTTCAAGACTAAACAAAAATTGGAAGATGTTGGGATTGAAATGGTTCGCAAGTGTGGAGGTCTACCATTAGCAATCTCTGTGCTTGGCGGAATTTTAAAAGACAAGAATTCTCTAACAGAATGGCAAATGGTGAATAAATGCATTAGCTCCTATCTTAGTAATGTGGAAGATGATCGAGAGGAGGGAGGAGCAGTGGCTCGAGTTTTGTCTTTGAGTTATGATGACTTGCCATATTATTTGAAACCATGTTTCCTCTTCCTGGGTAGTTTTCGAGAAGATGAGGAGATAGAATTTGCACAACTTTATTTGTTATGGGTGGCAGAAGGTATGATTTTGTCACAACATCAAAGAAATGAGGAGGGATTAGTAGATGTAGCAGAGCGATATTTGAATGAATTGGGACAAAGGTCTATGGTTCAAGTGAAACAGTTTGAATTTGCGATAGGTAGAAAATTCTATTGGTGTTCCCTTCATGACATGATCACGAGACTTGTGTTTAGAGAAAGGGAGGAGGAAGAGTTCGATAAGGTTATAGATTTTCGAGGTGTAAGGCGGTCTTCATTGGATCCATCCTCTTCTACTAATTTTCCTGCATTAGTGATCCACATGGATATTGAGAGTGTTGTTAGAGCAAGAAGTGCGCAAGAGAAGTGTAAAGAACTTGATCTCTTGATGCCTGAATTTGGATAGGAAACTTTGTCAAAAAGAAATGGTTTGGCAGCAAGGAATAGTGAATTTGGATGACTCAAAATCGCGAGTTGTACAATTTGAAGGTTATGATTTTCAAGGAAGAAATTGCACTGTGGATTTACGAAAATTGATCCACCTAAGGTATTTGAATTTGAACAAGTGCAAATTGGATGAACTGCCATCATCGATGCTGAGTTGCCATTCTTGCATACCCTTCATGTACAGGTAAATAATGAAATAAAAGTACCTAACGTTCTTTGGAAGCTGAAAAAATTAAAATATTTGTATCTTTTTACCAATGGACGTTATACTGAAAAAGGGAAATTGCGATTGCATGGTTTGAATGAGCTGGAGACACTAAGTGGACTTGATAGTAGGACTGATGAAGTTTCTGATCTTCCCAATTTGTTGAATCTACAAAACCTTGTTGCAAGAGTTTGTGATAACACTAGCCTTCACTCTATCATTGATTATATTAATATGGAAGGGCTAAAATTGAAGGATATTGCTATTTGTATTGATGGTTGTGATTTTTTTAGTTTAACTGAAGGATATGTTCTTTGGAGGAAGCTTCTGATGTGTGATAAACTGCATTACTTGGGGCTGTTGGTGAAAATGAGCAAGTTTCCGACATATGAACCTGGTTTGTTTCAAAACCTTTTTGGGTTAAGTTTGGAAGGAAATAAAATTGAGGAAGATCCCATTGAAACACTTGAGATGCTCCCCCAACTCAAAATTCTCGTGTTAGGACCTAATTCTTATATGGGGAGAGACATGACTTTTCATGAATGGGGTTTTCCTCAACTTAGAGTTCTGCGGCTTTTTAGGCTATCCAATTTGGAATGTTGGAAGGTGGCAAAGGGTGCAATGCCAAACTTAGGTTTTTTGATGATCTTGGGTTGTCAAAAACTAGAGATGATTCCAGAGGAATTGAAATTTGTTATGAGCCTTGGAGAATTGATAATAAATGAAATGCCTATCAAATTTTGTGACAGAATCAAGATCAAAGGTACAAATGGTCAAAAAGGCGATGATTATGACAAAATTCAACATGTTCCTTCAATTTCTATAGACCGCCCTGTTCAATTCCTTTTGGGAGGATCAATGTCCTTCACTTATCATGCTATAACCTTTCTAGGCCCTGTATACAAATCTATATAAATCTCATTACTATTAGTTCAGATTGAATGAGAAAAATTAGAACTTCATTTTTGGTAATTTGGAAACAGCAATTAAAAAGGAGCTAGTCTGCTAAATTCTACATTGGATTGTCAAGGAATATAAGAAAACCTACAACATTCAATAAAATTGCGCAATAAATTGATGTCTTGGACTTGGTAGAAATCTATACATCTTACATTCAAACTTTAAAAAGTTAAAAAAATCTAAGGCATGCACTTAATATGTGAAAGAATCTAGAAGGGTAAAAATTCATTAGCTTAAGTTAGATTGATTTCTTACTACTGTTAGATCGTTTTAATTTATGTTATTAAAATCAGACTAGACTTGCGTGGTTCGATCGGTCCAACAAAGAATTCGTCATGAATTCAATATGTTTTCAATCAAAAATTGGATTTAGAAAATCGGTCATGAATCCAATCCAGATCAAAAAATACATTTTTTTTACTAAGAATAACTTTATTTTTTAAAAATTATAGTTTGACTCCAAATTTTTAAAAAAAGTCCTTTTTTTGCTAATGAAAATTTTTAATTTTTTAAAATTGGATATGTTAAATATATATGCAAGAGAAAATTTATAAATTTTAATATATTCTTCACTTAAAATATTTTTTATATTATTTTTCACAAAATTTATTCAAGTATACACTTAAAATTTTATACAATTAATACTAAATTTAAAATTATAGACTAAAAGAATGAAATAATTTATCTATAGTATATTTGTATATTAGTATTAATATTTTTATAATTAATTTATATTTATTGCATCATAATGATATTATTTAGTTTTTTTTTACTACTAGTCCAACTAATCCGACCAGTTAACTTCTAATTTCTTGGCTTCACTGAAAATAAATATTCCTATTTTTCTATTTATAGACAAAAAAATGAAGTAGGTAAAAAAATGAAAAATGAAAAATGAAAAATGAAATAGGAAAAGAAAGGATTAAAGAGACTTGTAAGACACTGTCTTTAATTGAACTCCTCGTTACTTACATTTTTGTAACTAGGGAACTCGCTTCGGAATCCCTCCATAGCCAAGCTCATTATCTGTCCTAAACTCATCATAGTCTATACTCTATAGCTCCAAATCCCGATTTCTGCTTAGAGAAACTGATTGCGTTGGTGTGAATTTTCATGTGCCCTACACCTATTTGCCTCCAAGCCTCTTCAAACTACTAGCAGGCACTTTCCGCGCAATGCACGATTTTTTGAGTGCCCACTGTATTGCACAGTATATAAAAAAATTGATAATAAAATTAATATAAAGTAGACGAAATAAAATCACAATACTATAAAAAGGAAGAAATATTCGATAGGGAGAAAGAAATTACATAGTAGGAGTTAATTAATGTAGAACAAAAATAGAGTAAACATATTCTAATTTATTTTAAATTTAAATTGCCATGGATATAATTTTTCTATCCCATGACTGTTAAAAATAATAACAGTGAAAATATCTTGTATTTGTGGTATGAAAACTAAATAGTCATTATCTTCCAAATTATGATCTTGTATGAACTGATGCCAATTTCGACGAAGTGAAGAACGCCTCACAGTGATGTCATATACTTGATTTCCAGATTTCAAATGAATGTCACACTGTTTTGCTTCTTCCAAATAAAAATTTGAATATTTTGGAATAATCTATGTGACAACAAGGAAATTGTATGAAGTTAGTAAAATGAGAAGTGCAAATAAATTTGTAGAATAAATTTGCAAAATAAGAAATAAATTGTAATATTACCAATCTAAAAGTATCTGATGCTGTAAACTGCTGGAAGAAAAAATAGTGTTGAGTTGAAATGAACTTTTGAAATGGATGTAGTGAGGATGACAGGACATTATGTTGAAGATTCGTTGTTTTGAAGACTGGAAATAATACATAGTAAAATTAAGACATTACACATTATTTAATCAGAACGGAAAATGTATATTGTTAAATGAACAAACCTTGTTTTGGCAATATAGGTAATGGCACTGTCCATGGCATCATGATTTCACCTTTGAAATTGTTGAACGTAAGACAATCAAATTTGTTATTTCCACGAAATCTTAATAAGATTGAACGGTCTTGATTGAGTAAATTATCATCAAAGAATTCAGTCCAGCCAAATGTGAAAACATGTTGATTGATTGTTAACTTCCATTGCATTTGTCCTTGTTGGATTATGATTTCATCCTTATCGTCAAAAAATTGGATAGCATATAGACCTATTGGTACTGCCTATAAAAAAGGAGAAAAGTTTTTTTATTGTGTTGAATGCAATAACAAGTAATTGTGTAGTAAATATAAAAGTAAAATTTATAAAGATTTAAACTTGAACCTGATTCTCTCTTTGAAGGGATTTGAAGAATAAGCAACATGGCTTTTCATTTGTACCTTGGAAAGGTGAGTAAAAAGATTAGAAAGAACAATATGAAATTATGTTATTTGTATGAAAAGTATCATATGAAAAAAAGTATGAATGAAATTTATAGAATTACCTTGTAATTGAAATAGCATTGGATTAGCAAGTAATACATTTTGCATCCAATCTTGAATTGATTTTTCTGATTGTGCATTTGGATATCCAATGTATTTAAATATCGTTGGATAAGAGATGAAAAAATTATAACATATTCGATAATTGATCTGATTGTCTTGCACATATGTTAAGGTGCCAGCATGTACACGCGTATGGAATTGAGTAACAAAATAAAATTTTCGGTTATCACCGTTTTGTTTGGTCAACCATTTTGTAAATGGATTATTTGTCGTTGTCATCACCTATAAGAATAAGAAATTGAATAAAATAGCTTATTTTAAAAAATCAATACTGATACTTAGAAAGCAATAGAAATTGGCGTGGGAAAATGAAGTACAACTAATGCTATTACTAGTAATTATAGACAAAAAATCAGGTAAACAAATGACATTTTAGCTTATTTGCAATTGTCAGCATTTGATTGCGGGAACCTAGAGTACAAGATAAAAAAAGGAATAGGAAAATGAAGTAGGAGCAACTTTATTAGAGGAAATTTCAGTTTATTGCAAATGGCAGCATTAAAATGCATAAATCAATCCATTTATTGCAGGAAAAACGTGTACAGCATTAAAAAACAAAAATGCAAGTAAAGAAATGTTATTTGAGCATACTGCAAATGGCAGCATTAAAATGTACCAATTAATCCTTTTTTTTTTCGAGAAAATGGAGTATATAATTGTAAAAATCAGTAGGAAAATGAAGGACAACAAATGTTATTGCAATTGGTTTGAAAATGCCAACAGAACATGGTCAAAATGCATAAATCATTACAAGGTTGGCAAAAAATGTATCTATACATACCATTAAAAAATCAGTAGGAAAATGGAGCATAACCAATTGCATGTAAATGCGAGTAAAGGAATGTTATTTCATCATAGTGCAAATTGCAGCATTAAAATGCACCAATTAATGAAATTTCTGCGGGAAAATGAAGTATAGAATAGTAAAAATCAATAGGAAAATGGAGGACAACCAATGTTATTGCAGTTGCTTTGAAAATGGCAACACAACATAGTAAAAATGCACAAATCATTACAAGGTTTGCAAAAAACGTATCCATACATACCATTCAAAAATCAGTAGGAAAATGGACCATAATCAATTTTGTAGACAAAAATGCAGGCAAAGAATTGTTATTTCAGCATACTGCAAATGGCAGCATTAAAATGCACCCATTAATCCAATTTTTGCGGGAAAATGGAGTACAGAACTGTAAAAATCAGTAGGAAAATGGAGGACAAAAAATGTTATTGCAGCTGCTTTGAAAATAACAACACAACATGGTAAAAATGCGCAAATCATTACAAGGTTGGCAAAAAACGTATCCATGCATACCATTATATGTAAATAGCATACATAAACTCAGGAAAATGTATCTATAGTAAAAGTTGTCAAGATATAAAATAGTGCAATCTGAAAGCAATATTATTGTAAATTTCAGCATACATAAATTCGACATTATTACAAAGGAAAGCCATTTCTTTCAAATGACATAGCAAATAACTGGAAAAACCACTTCTCTATCTTATGTACATTAATAGCGTGTATTTATTTATGCCTATTTGAAGAGTGAAGAGCAGACAGTGGTAAAACTAATCTAGTCACTTGATAAATTGAAAAACTGGCAGGGGAGTTTCTGTTCAAACATCTTGAACTCCATAGCATCAAGAAATATAGCTGAAAGTGCATCCACATATCACAAAGTCGACAAGTATGTGCAGACAATTTTACCAACATCAGAACAAGTATCAAACACAAATCTGAGGTATCATAACATCCAAAAGCAATCTGTAAAAAACAGAAGAGAGAAGAAGAGTAATTTTACCTTTTGAAGAGCTACTGTATGATCAGTTTCCCAAGATCCATTGGCAATCAATTTTTATTCAATGTACATACAATAAGGGAAAAAAAGGTTAGAGTATAGCAAGAAGAAACAAAGAATATGGAGTTCAAGAGGACTACAGTAACCACATTTCTATCCTACACAAAGGAAAAGTATTGCTACTTAACTTATATTCGATCTTGATCACACCATCAGCAGTATTATCAGTGTTTATTTTTTAACTATCAACATTACTTATACAAATATCTTAAGTAGTAATACGTTAAAAGCTGAATCCAAATAATAGCACGCATTAATTGTTTAAAGTAAAAATGAAAGGCAGTAAGAAGCATGAGGATTTAACTTTGAATGATAACAAAAAATAGGAAACAGGAAAATGTATGAATGAATGTTAGACATGCACATATCTTTCTAAACATGAAATAAATAAAGGCATGAGTAAGTTAACAAGAAACAGAATCTTTTGATGGAAGATATGGTTGACTAATCAATCCAATGTAGTGGAGTTGTAACAAATTGTTTCTGAGTTTCTGTTTTGAGGTTTAAAAAAAAATAAAAGGTGAAGTTACAAGCTAAGAAGGAGGATACCGTTGACTAATAATACCAATGCAGTGGAGTTCTAACAGATAACTTCTGACTTCCTATTTTGCAGAAAAAAAAGGAAAAAAGGAAAAAAAGAAGCAAAAAACTGAAGTTACAAGGTAAGACATTACTTTTGAGCTTTTGTTTTTGGGGGAAAAAACAAGCTGAAAATTGAAGTTACAAGCTAAAAAGGAGTAATTTTAGGAAAGAATGCAGTGGAAGATAGAAAGGGAAGTATATGACCTGCGTGCAGTATTTGTTGTATAGAACTACAATGAATGGCATGGTTCTACTTATAAGAATACTTGTACAATGTGCTTGATGGTGATGTGACCTCTTTTTACTTTTACAGCTGTGTTTTAGTTGTCAACTCAAACTGGGCAGTCACATGGGCATGTTAAAGAAAAAGGCTGAGAAGCAGTTGCAATTTTGCCTTGGGAATAATGAACACAAATAGAAATGTTTACATTGGAAACAGATCTGAAACAACCACATTGCATAATATTAAAATCGAATGATGTTATCTTAGGCTGAATTTGGAGGTACAAAAATATATATACGAGAACATGGGGAAAAATAGTATATGATTAGGATAATATTGATATTATTTGCAGCATGAAGTATTTTTTTAATAAACTCTGGTTTTGTCTTTACATCACACAAGAAGAGACAAACAACATTTGGTATTGTCAAGTATTAGACATGCATAGATAAAAGGTATTCGACAAACACAAGAAGTAAGAGTAGTAATTGGCAAAAAAATATCTAAAACAGCAAAGACACAACAGGTGCAAACCATGTTCAAGAGGTGCAGACCATTTAATATAAAATTTAATTCTTATAAATAAAATAATAGATATACATAGTGGAGTGTCTTGAAGTTTACATACATGTATACACACACACACACACACACACACACACACACACATATATATATATATAGAGAGAGAGAGAGAGAGAGAAAGAGACAAATATATAAGAACTCACCCTTTGAAGTGAAATATTTCGAGTCTAGAGATTGCCTCCACTGTGATACAGGCGACCATACTTGGTGACATCCTGTTGCATATGCTAAGCATTAACTGAAGCACTTAAAACCTTATTGAATTGGAGAACAGAGAGAGAGAAACAACTTAATGAAACTGCTTTCAAATGATTGCATATCAAATGCACTTTTGATATGCAATCAGTATATCAGCATCTTACAATTGGCCTAAGGAATTCCAAACATCCTAAAGACTGGGTCCAAGTATGTCCATAACCTGAAAGCATAACAATTAGCATAAATAGTAGCAAATCCTTAAACAAAGGCAACATATCCACACTTAGCAAGATGGAAAAATCTCCTTGACGACCCTTGTAGTGAACTCAAGGGATCCCATAAAATCCATTTAAGTTGCTATTCATTGAAAAGTAAGAAAAAGAAACATAAATCGTTCTTTAATATAAGATATTAATATAGAGAAAAGAAAACCAGTTGCATGGAAAACTTTGAAAAATAACAGAGAGGAGCTTACTTGTACAGCTGCCATTCATAAGGAGGGCCATAGTTGCAGCCCCTGCTGTTAGGGTGTTCAAACTTCAACGCAACCTAAAAAGAGAAGTTATTTCAGATGTCAAGAGATACATGAGAAGAATCCCTATATTTGGGCACAAGGAACATAATCAAACCTCTATTGCATGAGGTCCTGTTCTTTCAGTGCCACCGCTAACCCGTCGGCCCACATAGACTTGGCCAAAGCCACCCTTACCCAAATTCCTTTCAGTCTTATATACAGAAGAATTGTCACTTGTACCTGCTCCAACCAACAAATAAGAATTCTCCATGAGAAAAGCTATGAGGGAAATGAAAACACAATTTTATTCGCCAAAATGTGGTACAAAGAAAAGGTTAAGCAGGATGATAATGGTACCAATCTAGCAAATATTGGATTTGGAAGGCCAGAAGGGATAATGCTAGGAAAATCCTAAATTACAGGTTAGTTATGGACACCAACAAGCCTACTTTTTAAAATCTAGTATCTCAAAAGAGTAAACAAGAATCAAGTAGCAAAATACATGTTCAATAACATACTGCGTACATAATGCTAATGTATATGCTAAGAAAGAAAGATACAAATTTAAACATGTCAAACAAACTATTTTAGTTTTCAAATCGAAAGTGGCATTAAAAGTAAATGCAGCACACGAAATTCCTTTATTCCAGATGTATCTTTGTGATTGATAGAGATTAGCCCCAAGACAGCACTCCTACAAGACAAAGCCAAAAAAGTTTGGAATCAGTTTTTTCAATTATGATGCTGTTGGGGGATAATAAGTACAAGCTTAAGCAGCTTGAAGCACAGAATTATTGAGTGTAAGCTATGTAATAGAAAATTCAGTGAATTGTAATCAGGAAGCACCAATAGTAGATAGTCATTGCCGCAAATGTAGTTCCACAGATAGAGAAGACCAAAAGCAAACCTTTTTTTAGCATATTGTAGACACAAATACAGGTAAACAAATGTAATCAGAATGTAAATATTCAAACTCATGCAGCACAGAAATGCAGTTTTGTACAGAAAAGAAAACTTGAACTTTCTGTTAAAATGCATAGAAATAGTTGGAACAAACAAAACTAAATTTGCCTTTCACATACATGCCTTTGAAAAAACCAAAATGGATGATTTAATAGAAACAGGTGGATAACAGCAAGCAGGTCAAATCCATACACGACACTTTTCAGAACAATTAACATTGAAGGCGGCGGGACACTTAGAAATCCCACAAAGATAACAACAAATTGGTTTCCTACAAGCTTTTCTGTTTTTTATGTGATGTACTCAGAAAACTAACTGCCTACCATTTAGTTTTCATAAGTACACCCACAAACAAAAAGACAAGCAAAATGATAGAGCAGTCCCAAAATACAAAATGTTGAAATACATATTTGCAAAATGTGCAAAGTAGAAACAAGTTAATCTATTTTCTGTTTTTTTTTGTGGCATTGGCAGGGTCTTTGGTATCCAAATTAACTTCTTTTTCTGATGGCACAAGCTTGTCAAGAAGGCAAAGGCGGGCTTTTGGTGAAGATTTCTTTGGCAAGTTGTCTGTAGGAAAAATAAGGGATGAAAAGTACAAATGGATTTGTAATATGTTTCAAGGTATGAATACGGAGAAATTTAGACATAATAAATCATTGAAACAGTACCTTCAGATTGTGTCATTGGTTCGACTTCACGAACATTTGCAGATGTTACTTTTGTTGCACTTGCACTTGCACTGTTCTGCTCGATTGATGAGCCTGAAACTTGACCTTCATGAAATTCGGCATAGGAAGTGATGGTGTAGCGCTGTCTACCATCTGGAGTCTTAAGTTTGATTGGCCTAATTTGGTCCAAGTACAGTTTGGTTTGCAAATCCTTGTGAACTTCTGTGGAAGTTGGTGTTCTAGTAAAAAAGAAAACAAAAGAGTTAATGCTGAAGCATTCACAACTGTGAAAGCAAAGCAAATAAAATCATAATGTAAACAGGTAGTTTGGCAGTAGGAACGACCTTGTTTGCATATTCCATGACTTCACTCGCTGAAAATGTTAATAATTTTTCAGCTAGATTTCCAAATATAGAGGCTGTAATAATACCACTATCATCAATCACATCAACCTCAAACCTACACCTGTTTACAAAGCAATAATCAATTAGGCCACGATACAATGAAATTAAAACAAAGCTAAAAAGGGAATAAGAGATAAATTTACCTGGGTTCTGCCATCTGCTTTGATTCACACAAGTTACAGGTGTATTCTTCATGTTGAAGTGCAGATGTTGATTGGAAGCATTTGGGACAAGCCATGTACCAATACTTTTAGCGAGATATTTTTGAGGAAAGTTGTGCCTTGACAAATACATTACGCAAATAGTTGCAATAAGTTAGGAGCAACAAGCGATAAATCATACATGGAAAAAGAATCTGGTTTTGATAATCGATGAAGGAAAACTAAATACCTTGGCTAATGGTGTTATGTTAGCAACAAGACAAGTTTTCTTGTACGACTATATAGATATCTCCGGAGGATTCTTGAAATAAGTCTTGTTCATGACAAAGTCAGGCAGCATCTCCTTGTTTCTGTCAGCCCTGGTGCATAGCAAAATACTGTATTCAGTAAGGCAAAAAATAAAATGACTACCGTTATAAATTAATATAGGGCTGCATCACCAGTTTTTCAGACGAAGTGCACTTTCTATTGGAGGGTTCACCAGAATAACTAAATCATATTTGGTAGTCAATGCTGTGCCTACAAATTGAATTTTTTTAGTTATATTAATAGATAGCTATGGAATAAAGCATTGAGGGATGAACCAACAGTGTTAGCAAAAAATTTAGGATGAACAGAATGGGGTAGCGGTGGAATACTGATACCATTATAGTAAACAACTTTATCTGCGACAAATGATTACGGAAAGTTGTTCAAATTGTCAACAATATTAGCTCCTTCATTGGCAACAAACTCGTTCCAAATAGATAGCATATATTGTCTTCATCTTGCAACAAAGAATAATGGAGTTAACTTAGCAAAGACATAAATTTCATGCGGCTAACATTATAAAAGGAACTTTCTTTTCCATATTGATAAAGGAACAAAATACTTAAATTTCAAATTCAAGCAGTTAGTTATTATGCAGAAGCGATAAAGAGAAATCCCATAATAGTTTGGCAAAACACTACATAGCAATAAAACACATGCAGTTGTTATCAAAATAGTTTTTTGTACTAATGAAAGTGCTTGTTAATCAGTTAGATTGAAATAGTTATTAGGTAGGGAAATGAGTACATTAATGTAATGGCCATAACAGACTCTGAAACACAGGTTTATGCAGTGAATAAATATGTTCTAACTCATCTGCACAATTCATCAGTAAGAAGCTTGGAATGTGATGACATGACGACAAGACTAAAAATATGAGAATGAACAGGAAATTTATGTAGGAAAATAAATAGAACATATAACAGAGAATATGTATTTCATACAACACCGTGAAGCAAGACTGTAGACATTTGAACAGAAAATTAGGAAGATAGATTCTATAACCTTTGATTAAGAAGGACGAATTTCTGAACTGTTGCATCACCTACATCACCTTTGATAGTCTTAGGAGGTAGACTATCAATCACCACAGCCAACACATCTACATAATGAAAAACCATTTTACATGATCAGACTTAAATAGCAAGGTAAAACAGACACAAATATAATATAAATTCTAGGATTGTCAACTAACATGGAAACTGGCCTATATAAATTGAGCTATCCGTATTACTTTTATATAAAACACCCACTGGAAATCTAATAAGTAGTGATGAAAAGAGAACTTTACCAATGGATTCTTTTTTTGCATCAATGAACCTAGCTAGGTCTTGAAATTCTATATACTGATAATTGACCTCAACCACACCGTCAGAATTGTCAAGAGGTTCAAGGATGGTCCTTGAATTGACAAACTAGTGATGATATGTTTTGTCGTCACTAAATGGTTAGTGACGACTTTATGTTTGTCACAAAAATTTTAGTGTCACTAAATGGTTAGTGACGACTTTAAGTTTGTCACAGAAAGTTTGTTGGTGAATGCAATTTTGTGACGAAAAATTTTGACGTCCTTTTGCATTAGTGACGGAAAAATCTCGTCATTAAAAATTCGTTCGCAAATGAAATTAGTGACGAAAAAAATTTGTCACTAAATAGTGTTATAGTGACAATTTTAACCAAAGCTATAACATTGTATATTTCAATATTTTATCACTAATAACATCAATATATTGATTGTGACATTATTTATCCTTTTAATACAAACATCATCGATATCAAAAATGTAATGAAAACAATCTTACTAATCATTCAACATTCAAAGCCCATATGAAGAAACGTACGAAAGATAAACTTGTGCATTGCAAAAGACAACATTTTACTTTCCTAGCATACAAGAAAATAAAAGTTAAATATCGTAGTTGAACCATGAGAATAAAACATTATCCAAACATCTAACACCCCACAAAATAGTAATGTACACATAATTCCCATAGCATTCTAAAAGTAAATAAGCAAAAGGCTATTTTAAGACCTTTTACAACGACAACCAATGGCCATTTGATTCCAAAGTATGTCTACAATCTATGAATGCTTGGCGCAACACAGTGATGGATGCGTCCTTTGTGATAAGAAAAGGAAAAAGCAATAAATGTTATAAATTCAATCCAATTGCAAATATGACTAGCTACGAAACAACACCCCATAACTATACCTCTCATGACATCATTACAATTCATCGTAATGAATAATAATAATCATATTATATTTTCCACCAATCACATATAACAAAAATGACGATGCAACCTATTACATGACATAATAGAAGACTACAAAGCGAAAATCATACTCTTAACCAATCCTTTTAACTAGGAATCATTATGTTACATAATGTTTATTTCTCGAACAAATGTAGAAATGTGCCATGCATTGACAAAAAGAAATGAAATGTATGAGTGCACATTTGAGAACGTATTAAAGGAACAATATCATGTCGCGATAACAATTAAAGGCTTAGCAGCAACATCCCATAATTATATCTCATTACAAAATACAATTTCACCAACAAATTATAATAATCATACTACATGCTACACCAATCATAGAAAAATGAAGTGACTACGAAATGTTTCACATGACATAATACATTACGACCAATTAAAGATAATCTTCATAAACCAACCCTGTTAATAAGGCAACAATATGTTGCATAATGTCCATATCGCATAGGAATGTAGAAATATCCCCTGCATTGATGATAATGACATGAAACCAAAAGCGTAAATGCAACAATCTTTAAAGGAACAACATATTTTCATGATAACCAAGCTCGTTTTTAAAAAACAAATATATCCACAGGAGCAACAACATCTCATAATTATATATACATGATTACATTATACAATTTCACCGATTAACAATAATAGTCATACTACAATTCCAGCAACCGAATTGATTATAAAACAGACCAGCAAATGTATCTCGTGGGAAATAACAATATAACCAATCGCATAAGAAAATCACAAACCAAACTACCCATATAGGCACCAATATGTTACCTAATGTTCGTATCTCTTAGAAATTATAAGAAATGTTCCCTGTATTTCTGATAAATATATGAAACCTATGAGTCTATTTACAACAATCCTTTAGGAAACAACATGTTTTCGTGACAACTGAGCTCGTCTTTATAAAATAATTATATCTTTCAGCAGCAACAATATCCCAAAATTATATCTCAATACATAATACAATTCCACCAACGAATTATCACAACAATACTACATTCTCCACCAATCAAACATAAATGAAGTGACTATGAAATGTTTCACATAACATAATACATTACGACCAATGAAAGATAATCTTTATAAACAAACCCTGTTAACAAGGCACCAATATGTTGCATAATGTTCATATTTCATACGAATGTAGAAATATCCCCTGCATTGATGATAATGACATGAAACAAAAAGCGTAAATACATTCTCCACCAATCAAACATAAATGAAGTGATTATGAAATGTTTCACATGACATAATACATTACGACCAATGAAAGATAATCTTCATAAACAAACCCTGTTAACAAGGCACCAATATGTTGCATAATGTTCATATCTCATACAAATGTAGAAATATCCCCTGCATTGATGATAATGACATGAAACAAAAAGCGAAAATGCAACAATCCTTAAGGGAACAACATATTTTCATGATAACCAAGCTCATTTTTATAAAACAATTATATATATGTTGGTCAAAAACATTCCACAATTATATATGGAATGACATTATACAATTCCACCAGTTAAAAATAAAAGTCATACCACCAAATGTATCTCGAGCTATACATAAGAAACTAATATGTTACCTAATGTTCACAAACTATAAGAAATATTCCCTAACCAATATAAGAAATATTCTCAAACCAATCACAAAACTAAATCACAAACTTACCTACACATATAGGCACCAATATGTTACCTAATGTTCGTATCTCATAGAAACTATAAGAAATATTCTACCTTTGATGATAAATATATAAAAACTATGAGTCTACTTGCAACAATCCTTAAGCAAAACATCATGTTTTCGTGATATCCGAGCTCGCCTTTATAAAACAATTATATCTTTTAGAAGCAACAATATCCCAAAATTATATCTCAATACATACGACAATTCCACCAATTATCGATAATAGTAATACTATAACGCTAGCATTCGAAGAAAACAAAACTGAGCACCTAATGCATTGCATGACGTAATACAATACAACTAATGGCTAAAAGAAAAAAAATTCCTGAACCAACCTATACATTTAAGCACCAATATGTTACATACTGTTTATATCTCATAGAGACATTGGAAATGTATCATGCATATATAATATTAATGTGGTATCTATGAATATACATGAAACAATCACTTCAGTTACCATGTTCTTTATCTAACCAATATCATCATCATAAGATACTCATAAATGAAATGTGAACTTACATCTTTTGAAGATTGTTGACTAGCTAGACGAGTCAATTCCTCCATTAAAAAGTGCACTTTTTCTTTCATCGCATTCAATTCAACTTCTTGGGCATCAACCTTAGCAGTAATTACTTCATTTTGCTCCACAGCATCATTCGCTCTTTTCCTCTCAACTTCTACTGTTTGGAGTCTTTCCAAGACAATTCTTGGTTTCTTTGAAGCCGACTGTTCGTGAATTGCAAGCGTACAATATCAACAAGTAATAAAGTGATAAGTAGAGTATCGTTCCCACGAGGATTGTTTTCAATTCAACCAATTACTTACCAATATGATTAATTCAACAACAAGCTAGCCAATTAAAAAGCTTTCATGCAATTTGATTAAACTTAACAAAGAATGAAAATTTATAACAATAAACAAATACTAAAAATTTACCAAATTAATAAAGATGTTAGAGATTTCGATTTCACTTAATCAATCCTAATTAACTCTCTTGACTTGGGGGTGGGATACATGAAATTTTGTGCTGGATTTTTGTCAAATTTTTTGCAAGATTTCAATTTTATAGAGTTAAACAGAAAAGTCCTTCCAAGTTTTCAATTTTATTGATATCTTCTTTGAAATTTCTAACTCTTTTGATACTCATTTAGAATAATTTTGAGTTATATGCATTAGTTATTTGGGTTGGAATGTATGAATGAAGCAAGTATGATTAGTCTTTGTTTTGAAAATTTTAAAGCATCTTGTTGATTTTAATGATTGAATTGAATGAGAATGTGCAAGATTTGATATACATTGAACCCATTGTGAGTTTTTGAGCCTAAGAGCAATTTCTTTTTCTTTGCTCACATGTTTCTTTGATTGAGTGTTGTCGAATATGGTATGTTCATTCTAGAACTTGCTTTGTTATGCATGTTGAGATCACATTGTGGATTCATGCTTTGAAATGATAAGGACACTTAGGATTAACCATTTTTAACTTTCTGAAAAGCTTAACCATTACATATACCCCTAGTCAACCAATTTTGAGCCTTAACCTTTCTTTGTTATAATACCACATTCTTTAGCCTTAAACCATTGTTTTTGTTTACCACCGTTGAACCCTTTATCAAGAATATGTAGAAATGAATTGCATGAAAAAATTTCTATTGATTCCAAAGAAAAGAACCACTGAAAAAAGATATAGAAGAGAAAATAGAAAAAAAAATGAAAAAATGATGATGAAAGGTGTGAAAAAAAAAAGGAAAAGAAAAGAAGAAGAAAGAAAAAAAATGATGATGAAAGAAGAAAGACAGAAGAGAAGTGAACAATATTCCCTACGAAGATTGGACAAAGTTAATGTTTTCATTGTGTACAAAATGGTCCAATTATATGATGAGTTGTAAAAAGGGGATACATGTTATTTGGAATAAAGAAGTGGTTCTAATATGCTACTTATTGCTTTTGAGTCATGCAAGGAAGTTTCTACATATCTTGATTTGTGAAAACCTAAATGTTCCTTTCTTTTTACCTACCTTACCTAAGCCCCGTTACAACCTTTATAAAGACCCTTTGATTATTGCATGGATTCATATTTATTAGTGGTGGAGATGTGATATATAAGCAAGCCTATGGTAATGACATGCTATGTTTGATTTGAGTGATGAATGAAACCCCTAAACACTTTGAGTGACTAGAGTGCAACCTATGAGAGGTTATCAAATTTTGTGCATTTGATTTAATGAAATTGTTGGAATTAATGAGATGTGTATTTTGTTAAAGAAAAAAGGGCTATGAATATTTGTTCTTTGGATTATTATTCACTGGATCTCTAATGTGTAATGACTTTGAATTATTTATGAATGAGTTAGAAAGGGTATGGAAAGAAAAGAAATATGTTCTTCTAGTGCAAGCTTGAGGACAAGCTTTGATCTAAGTTGGGGGTAATTTGATAACTCTATTTTATATAGGGTTTTCTTATTAATTTTGGTTAGAAATTGGCTTGTGTTTTAATTTGTTTTTACATATTTTGGCCAAATTATCCTTTGATTTTATGATTTCCAAGTTTTCAAATATTTTTAGAGCTTTTGAGCTTAATCTTGAATTTTACTTCTAAATTGAGAACAAAGGACTAACTAATTATTTTGTTACTTTATAGCCAGAAAGCTTCAAAGCCAGGACATTACCTCAACAAAAAGACAAAGAAGATTTTGGTCAACAAAAGAAGACACAAATGAGAGAGACAAGAATTCCGTCACTAAAGGGGGGTTTTTCTTGTAGTGAATGTTAATAGAGAATATTCACATTTGGAGTAGTTTTAAAAACAAAAGCAATGACATCAGACTAAGAAATCTCAATAATTTTAGCTTGAATCAAAACCAAAGTGAAAATTCAAGCATCGAAAGATATAGAAAGTATTGCTACTTGTAATTAGGGCTATGTATTGACCACTTAATTGGTCAACCGTTAAAACCGATCCATTAATCGCTTTTTGCACACCAAGTGTAAAATTGAAATTGATCGTTTGTCAATCGTTAATCTGTTCGATTAATAAAATATGAATTGAGAACCCAGTTCGAATAAGATCCAATTAATTAAAAAATCCAATCCGAATAAGCCCAAACTAGTTGGTGCATATTAATTATATTCGGCCCAAATTATGTACAATCAAAAAACGATAAAAAAAATCCAATTACTAATTATTAAATGAACCGGCCTAGATAAATAGAAGCCCAAATGTTTAAAAATCAGTCCAAGAAATCCTAAGTTACGCTCAAATTTCGAAAAAAAAAACCCAAATATGTAAAAAATCATTCTAAACTCTAAACTAATAAGTTACCCATTTGAAAAATAAAAGTCCAAATTTGCAAAAAAAAATCAATCTTAATCTAAACTAATTAGCTGCCTATTTCCCAACAAAAAAGAGAGATCTAAAAAAAAGGCCCAAATTTGTTAAAAAAATAAAAGAAAAAAAAAGCAATTACTAAAAATTCCAAAGTCCAAAACACTAAATTAGGCCAACAATATTGATGAAAAAATGTTTTAGAATTCTCAGTTCCAAAACTTGAACACAAGCTACCTTACAACATTTTTAAAAAGAAAATGCAATCAATATTCATTAATGCAAATTATGCTTTACAATTTGCATTCATAATATTTTTAAATTTTAATATTATATACAAGTAACTAAAAATGTAAGTACATAACATTAAATTATGTGTCATTATTAAATAATGTTATAAGTATAAGTGATTACATAATATTTTGTGAAATACGTTTACTAATAAATTTTAAACTCTCAATACTATATACCAATTAAGTATTAGCAATCTAATATTTAGTATTAGTTGTACATTCATTTTAGATAATCTAATATGATGTTAATATTTGACTATTAGATGTATAATCTTATTAGTTGTATATTAGTTATTCATTTTAGTATTGGTTGATATTAGTATTAGTTGTGCATTTATTTTAGATAATCTAATATGATGTTAATATTAGACTATTAGTTGTATATTAGTTATTCATGGTAGTATTTGTTGATATTTGTATTAGTTGTACATTTATTTTAGATAATTTAATATGATGCTAATATTAGACTATAGTCCCGGCACGGCTCAAGAACCGATTTCCTGCTCAATAAAAATAAGGAACCGAAACTAATCTTTAAGAGACTGGTTCGGGATTCGCCCAAAACCGACTTCTGCGGTTCTGGTTTTAATACAATTGAAAACGATTTTATACGATTCCAAACAGAAATCATCAAAAATCTAAAATTACTATATTTTGGAAAAAAAAAAGAAGGAAAAAAGGGGCTTGAACTTAACGAATTAAGCACCTACATATCCTCCGGGGTAGAGGAATCAAAGCCCATGTAGTTCTCTTACCTTATAGTTCTCTTACCTTATATTTTGGAGCAATTTTACTAAATAGGAACTTAGTCCAAATGGTTAAAACTTTGATGGAAGTTGAAAGAGAGCACAAGTTCGAATTTCACCATGAACAAAATTTTGCATATGTAATATTGGCTTGGCCGGTTCCAAATCGTCGGTTCTGGTTCCGATTCTAAAAATTATGAACCAAAACCAGCCACTGATAGCCAGTTTGTGTTCCAGTTCCAAACCGTAAAAACGGTTCAATTTCGGTACCAAACCGAACCGTGGCCAGGACTATTAGACTATTAGTTGTATATTAGTTATTCATGGTAATATGTGGAGCGTCCTTCTCCCACCGTGGAGCGCTTTTCTCTTGCGCTAAGAGCTTTATCCTCTAGTGGGAGACTCTTTGATCTGCTTTCATTCTCCTCCGCATCGTGTCTCATCACCTCCAAACATTCTCGCCTGCTTTATATTCTTTATATTTCTTTCTTTGATTTTGATTATTTCTCTCTATTTGGTTGCATTCTTGGCTTACGATCGCTTTCTCTATACTTATTGATTCTTTCTCTCTACTCAAGTTGTTTTGAGCCCAACATCAACACAAGTTATCTTCTCAAAGCCTCGCTCACTAACTGTTTGTTGAAAAGCCTCCAAGGATTCAATAATGGTGGAAGAAATAATTGCCAAACTTCAGCAGTGTAAACTCTCCACAGTAGAGGAGCTAGGGATAGAGATACAAGACAAAGACGTTGTTCTAAGCAAGGGAAGATGTGAAAAGAGCTTAGTTGGCAAAATATTTGGCCAAAAAAAGGCAAATTATATGGGGTTGAAGACTACCTTGGGCAAAATTTGGCCGACCAAAGAAGCTTTTTCTGTAATAGAAAGGGGTCCTAACCTTTTTCAATTTGTTTTTCAAGTCGAAGATAAACGAAGGGTTTTGAACATCGTGTTGGACATTTGAGCAAAGAATATTTGATTCTCAAAGATTGGCATCCGTAGTTAAATCTTAGCACGTAAGACTTTAATACAATTGACATTTGGATACAAGTATGGAATATACCTAGCCATTGGTTGTCACCTAAACCGATGAAGCGAGGACAATTATTCCACAAGGTGTGGGATGTTGTGATTCCTAAAACAAGTAGCAAAGATGGCCATTGTCTCAAACTCTATGCCATTGTTAATTTAGACCACCTATTGCCAAGAGGTACAAAAATAAATTTACTGACTGTGTTTGTTGGGTGATTTTTAAATATGAAAAGCTTATGAATTTCTGCTTCTATTGTGGGAAAATTGGCCATGTGGATTTAACTTGCTGGCACCGCAATGAGGATTGCAAAGCTAATACATTAGCGAATGTCGATGGAGAATGAATTAAAGCCGAGGTATCCAACGGCTTGAGTCGACATGGCAATGGTGATAAAGGTTTTAGTCCACAAGGTCAACCAGGAGTACAAATTTCTAGCAGAGTCAATCACCAACTGGTAGCACAAGGAATTGATAATGCAGGTCCAAATCCAACGGCACAGGAGCCATCCACAATGGCTCAGGGACCTCCAAAAAAGTTGACTCACGATAATAAACTGCTGACCAATTGTGATATGGATGCGGAAGAAGTTATGAATGAACACCAGGGATTGCAAAGCTCTCAAGATCTTTTGGAGCAACAAGATGATACCATTCGGTTTGGCTCTTGTGAGGGGACCTCAAACCAAGGAACTATGTTAGATCTTGGAAAGGCACATGATGGGAAGCAGGAAGCTGGGCATATTCAAATGGATCTTGAGAAGGGAAAGGGATCTATTGGAAGGGAAATTTCTGATCTTGAATAGAATCTTGTAGCTATCCCAATGACTCATGCGTATATTTCCATCCTTGATTATGAAGCTTCTCAAGTCCCGGAACAAGCTACTTCTGGAATAGTGAGTAGTGTACCAAGGGTTCGAACTAGGAAATGGCACCAAAAAACTGTTCAAAAAGATGAGAAAAACATGGGTGCTCCAAGCTCGGTACAACCATTCAGAGGTGAAGGGGAGAAAATAAAAGGGATTTTTCGAGATGATAAGGAACCAGCAGATTTTGAAAAAGGCAAAGAAGGAGGGCATAAGCGAAGGAATCAAGGTATAATCATCAAAGATTTTCAGGTGTAGGAAGCCAGCCCTAAATGGCTCCAAGATCATCAATGAAAGCTTGTGTCTGGAATTGTAGAGGTCTATGAGGGCCCTCTACAATTTCTCAGCTGAAGGAAACTCTCCGATTCCACTTACCGGATATTGTTTTTGTTTATGAGACAATAAAAAAGGCACCATTCATTCACACAGTGTGCAAAAAACTGCACCAACATGATAGATGGAAACATGTAGACCCAAGAGGAAGAAGTGGTGGCCTTTTACTTTTTTGGAAGGATAATATTATAGTAAGTCAAGTTCTATCAACAGCATTTTGTTTTGAAGTCCAAGCTCAGAAACAAGGCGACCAAGAAAAGTTTTGGGCGATTTTTGTCTATGCAAGTTCCGATTCCAAAATCAAAGATCAACAATGGGAATACCTAAAACAAGCCAAAAACAAATGTGGGGATAACTAGTTTATGGGTGGGGATTTCAATGATCTCATAGATCACACCGAGAAAAGAGGGGGTAAACTTCGGTCTGAGAATAGTTTTCATAGCTTTAGGAGTTTTATTCAAGAAATGGCCATGGCGGGTTTAGGTTTCACTAGTAGAAAATTCAACTAGTCAAATAACAGAGTGCATGAAGGTTTTGTTGAGGAAAGACTTGACAGGTTTTTTGGATCCGCTGTATGGATGCTCAAATACCCTAATACCGAAGTTAGACATCTGGAGAAGCAGTCCTCCGATCATTCCCTACTCCTATTGGATATGCATAGGGGTAGTCCTAGACAGAAAAGAAGATTCTATTTTGAGAAATGATGGATTCGGCAAGAGGGAGCAGCAGCAATACTAGAACAAGCATGGAACATGTCACAACTAGGAACCCTCATGTGCCAAGTAATCATCGAATAAAGCAATGTTGAGCTGAACTACTGAAATGGGCCAGGAATGCGCAGACTAATTGATGAAAATCCAAGATCCAAGACAACTATAACTCCTCAAGTAGCCAAACGTGAACATGAAGCCAAAGATGAGACTAAAACTTCATCAATGCGGCATTCAAAGTTTGATCCATGGCTAGGCATTGGAGTACCAATGACTAGATCAAAGACTAAGAAAATGCAAAATGCTTTGGCAATGCTTATAACCGAATTAGTTGAAGCTAAAGACGTTAAGGCAGCAAGGAAGACCGATTCTAAGTTCAACTTTCTACTTAGTGTTATGCATTCGGGCAGCTCAAACAGTTCAGCTTCAGCCAAGCTAGTTCCGGTTCGGCAGTTTCCAACTAATTTCGGTTCAATTTTAGGCAATGGTATGGAGTTGGAATTCTGCTCAAAATTAAGTTTAGAAGTTACCAAATCCATAGCCATGAAGAATTGGAGAAACTTCCAAATTGGAGTGAGGAAGCTGCATTCAGCCAGAGGCAAAAATAGCAAGCAAAAACTTCCAAAAACCAACTCAACTACATTCGGCCAGCACAAATAAAATCCAGCACATGCTTGGATTAGCTTTAGGCAGTTTTAGATTAGTTATTTCCTTTTTTTTAGATTAGAAGACTTTAAGTAATTATTTCTTTTAGTAATTTGTTTCCTAAAAAGCTAATCCTTCTATGAGATGGCTTGCTTAATTCTTACAACTTGTAACCCATAAATAGAGGCTATTCAGCCCCAAGAAATTAAGACTTGATTCAATAAAAACTTGAGAGCCTTTTAGCTTTTCTTTAAGTTCTAGTTTAGAACTTGCTTTGAGTCTTTGAGGATAGCCTCTTAGGTTCATGTTTAAGCTATTTTGTTGAGTTTCTTTCCCTCAACAATCTGAGTCTGCCGGTTGGTTCCAAGGATAGTTCAATTCTCAACTTTGAGTTTGGATAATTCCTTCGGCTGTCAAGTGGACAAAAGCAAGGTCCTTCTTCAATCTTGGAATTGGTGTCTTGCTAAAGGAAGGGCTAGTTCAACCTAGAGAATGATGCTAGGACCAACACTCTGATATATGTTCGGATTTTATTCTCTTCGTTTAAGATTCGTATCAATTTGGTATCAGAGCTGCCTTTGGGTTGCTCCTTGAAGTGGTTCATATCTTTTTTGTATATATTTGTTTTCTTTTCAATTTACTGCTCTTGTGTGCTGTAAGTATTGTGTTGTTCTTGTGAATACTTGTCCAAATTCTTCTTAATCTGTGCTTAAAAACCAAAAGAAAAAGTTCCAACCGATTGTACAAAGTTCTGCCCGAATTCTATCTCAGTTTTTCATCACCTATGTTGTATCTGTTTCTTTGATTCTTTTTGCGTCTGTTTTGTATATCTGAGTTCTTGTTTCTGCCCATAATCTCTTCTTAATTCTCTTCTTAGTTTCGTGCTTAAAAAAGACATAAAAATCCCCATCCGAATTCATAAACTTCAGTCGCAAAATTCTGCTCCAATTTCAGTCCAGTTTCTGTCCAGTTTTTCTGTCTTCAGTTTTCTTCGCCTCTTTCTTGTGTAAAACCTTGGTTCTGTGCTCTATCTTGCTTTGTGAATATTGATTGATAAGAGAAGACTTTGGTTTGCCGATTGTTGCTGCTGAAAGTGTGTTGAAAGACTGAAAACCTTTGCTGAAAATTCAGAAAACCCTTCCAGTTTCTGTCCAGAATTTTTGCAGAAGTTTTGCATATCATATGATCCAGTTTCTGTCCAGCTCTATGATATATCTGTTCTTTGATATATCTGCCCAGTTCTTAGTGAATTTTGCTATCAATTTTTGGTGCAAAAAGTGAAGCCAACTGCTGCACAAAGTCTGAAACCCGTAGCTGAAAGAAAAATTCAGAAAAGAAGAACCGAATCTGCCTTGTTCTTGAGCCCCGGTTTTCTGTCCAGTTTTTGTGTTATACCTTCTTGTGATTATTACCTGAGTAAGAAGGCTTCTTCTTCTTGAAATTTACTATCAATTTTTGCTGCAAAACGGGAAGCAAACTGCTACAAACTCCTGAAACCCGTAGCTAAGAAGAAAAATTCAGAAAACCCAACTTTCTGCCTTTTGCTCTTGAACCTGTTTTCTGCCCAGATTTTTGCACTATACCTTTGTGTGATTAACACCTGAGTAAGAAGGCTTATTCTTCTTGAATTTTTATATCAAATTGTGCTACAAAAACGGTGAATCAGCCTGCTGAATCCCATCTAAAAACCCGAACAGCCAGCCAAGAAAACCAAACCCCAGTTTTTCTGAATTCTGCCCAAACCTTCTTGATCCTTGATCAAGTCGTTTCTGTGATTATTTTCTGATTAAAAGGGATTAAATTTGTTGCCAAAAGTGTGTTGCAAAGTTACAAAACCCCAGCCGAAATTTAGCAACTCCTTGTGAAAGAAAAAAAACAGTCCAGAAAAGAAGGAAAACTTGAAATCCTGAAAACCGGTTTCTGCCTACTTTGTGTTCTATCCTTCGGTTTGCATATTGGTTGATTAAGAAGGCCTTGAATGGTTGAATATTGTTGCCAAGATTGTGTTCAAATTCGTGATATTGGCTGCTGGATTTTTTGGAAACTTCTTGTAAAAGGAACTTGCTAAAACCGAAGAAACCAAAATCCTGATTAGAATTGGTTTCGTCAAGAACTTGAGTTGCTGTTAAGTCTGATTTCAGTTGATCTCTTGAGCAAGACAAAATCATATTCACCAATTTTTACTCCATCACAAGCACATAAAGAACCATCTTTTGCATATTCTTTTTGGACAAAATTCAGTTTTTCCCATTCTTTGAAAATTTAAGCCGAAAGTGTCCTTGTTCAAATTCTTTGTGTTCATTGTTTGACCTCAATTTTTGTCTTCTTGTTCTAGTTCCATATTCCCATTTTCTTACTTCTTTCTTGACCTCTAAATATTTTATTCTTGCTTTAACTTGAATTTAATTGTCTATTTTTGTGAGACTTTTGAAGCTTGTTTTGATTAGAACTCTTAGAAAAGTGATTGAGTGTGAGTGAACCTACTCATCAACCCCATTACTATAAAAAGAGAGTTCAGCCTTACATTGGTGAGAGTCTCATACATTGGGCAATTGGTTAGAGGGAAGTAAGGTAGGAAAGTTTTTACTAACATTGCTTGTGCAGAGATGGCTGAAAATCTGAGAGAACAAAACAATGACTTGAAAAAGTACCTTAAGGGTGTATCTTCGGCTCTAGACTTAGTTCATAGAAGAATGGATCAAATACAAATCACAATGGCTCAAGTTGCATCCAATTCGAAGGTAGCTAAGGCCAAACAGCCTCAAGAAGTTACTCAAACAAACCTTAGGAAGAAAAAGAAGAAGTCAACAAAGGATGATACAAGTAGCTCATATGAAGAGGAGGAATCCGAAGCTTCAAGCTCAGATGATGACCATTTTTCTACAAGAAGTAAAGGAGATCCAAAAAGGATGATAATCTTGCTAGCATTAAATTGCAAATTCCAGAATTTGAAGGCAAGAATGATCCAGAAGCATACATGGAATGGGAGGAAAAAGTTGATAAAATTTTTGATATCCATGAATTTTCCGAGAGAAAGAAAGTTAAGTTGGCTGTAGTTGAATTTTCTAGACATGTATCTACTTAGTGGCGAAGAACTTGTCGCCAAAGATAGGAGAAGTTAAAACAGCCGATTTCAACTTGGAAAGCCTTGAAAAAGGTTATGAGAAAGAAATATGTTCCCCCGCACCACAAAAGAGAGTTGTTACAAACGCTTCAAAACTTAACTCAAGGGAACAAAAGTGTAGATGAGTACTACAAGGAGATGGATCTAGCCATGTTACGTGCTAATATAGAAGAAGATGAAGAGTCTACAATGGCAAGGTTCATGAATGGGCTTATCTTAATATTGCTCATCTAGTTGAGTTGCACCACTATAATAATTTTGAGCAGCTAATACAAATGGCTGAAAAGGTTGAGAAGCAACTCAAGAAGGTGCCACCAAATGTGAGGAGCTCAAACATGAGCAATGATTGGCGAAACAACAACAATAATGGCCAAGGTGGAAGGTTTAACTCGTCAAGTTCCGGAAGCATTCAATGGAGCGGAGGTTCGACTTCCAATCCAGCAAGTGAGGAGAAATTCGCACCACAAAATGCTCCAAAGGTAAGTAATTCTAAACCCTCTCCTAGTTTAAATAATACTAACACTAGTTCCTCTATTCAATGTTTTAGGTGTTTAGGCCGAGGACATATAGCCTCTCAATGTCCAAACTCACAAAACATGACCATCTTAGATGATGGAACCTATCAAAGTGAGAGTGAAGAGGAGTTAAGTATTCAAGATGAAGACATGGCCACAAGTCATGTTGATAAACATTGGGGGTATGAAATGGATCAATCGATTGGAGATTGTTTGGTGACCATAAGAGCTTTGAGTGCTCAACCTGAGGAAGACACCGAGGATCAAAGGGCCAATATTTTTCATTCCAAGTGTCTTATTAAAGATCAAATTCGCATGTTAATTATTGGTGGAGGATCTTGTACTAATCTTGCTTCTACTTATCTTGTAGACAAATTGAAGCTCAAATGTTCCTTGCATCCAAAGCCATATAAATTGCAATGGATGAATCAAAGTGGATCACTCCGAGTCACAAAGCAAACTTTGGTAAGTTTTTCAATTGGAAATTTTACTGACAAAGTTCTTTGTGATGTTATTCCTATGCAGGCCACTCACCTACTATTAGGACGGCCTTGGGAGTATGATAGTTATGCAAATCATTCCAGAAGAACTAATAAGTACCACCTCAACAAAGATGGAAAAGCCCTCATACTAGCACCATTGCCACCCTCGGAACTTAGTAAGTTTCAGCAACAACAAATGGTGAAGCAAATGAAGTGGATCGGAAAACAAAAGAAGATTGAAGAAGTTCAAAATTCTGCTCAACCTGTGAGAACACATATTTCTTCAACTTCTAAAGGAAAGGCTTCTATTCTCATGAGTGAAACCAAAGATGTATCACCATCCATTGAAAATTTTAAAGGTAGTTTCTATACTTGCATGAATGATGTTGATAGAACTTTAAATGCAAGTAACGAATGTGTGCTAAATATATTTCAAGTGGTGTTGTTTACTACTAAATATTCCCAAATTATTTGTGTTCACATCCCAATAAATGGTGTTAATTATTTTTTTAGGGGTGTTAATTATTGTGGTTATTCCCTGTTTGAGAATATTTCTAGTTTTCATCCACTAAGCCCTCTTGACTTAGTGCTATTGCCAAGCAATGAGCAAATAAATTTTCATGGTACAACAAAGGTTAAGTTTGTTCAAGACTTGCATCCGAAGGTACGCCTTCAACTTCTCCAGAAGAACAAACATCATGCTCAAATTGCCAATAGAGGAAGAAAGCACTTATGTGCTCAACGAAGAACTGAGCTTCATCCTCGAGGAGATGGTCACTTCCAAATTATTACATGCATGGACGAATACGGAGTTAGTGCTACATTCAATATCTCTGACTTTCATTATTTGAGTTCCATGATGAGTTTATGGACTCGAGGATGAGTCCTTCTAAAGAAGGAAGGACTAATGAAAATCCAAGATCTGAGACAACTATAACTCCTCAAGTAGCCAAACGTGAACATGAAGCTAAAGATGAGACTAAAACTTCATAAATATGGCATTCAAAGTTTGATCCATTGCAAGGCATTGGAGAACCAATGACTAGATCAAAGACAAAGAAAATGCAAAATGCTTTGGCAATGCTTATAACCGAATTAGTTGAAGCTCAAGATGTTAAGGCAGCAAGGAAGACCGATTCTAAGTTCAACTTTCTACTTAGTGTTATGCATTCGGGCAACTCAAACACTTTAGTTTCAGCCAAGCTAGTTCCGGTTCAGCATTTTTCAACTAATTTCGGTTCAGTTTTAGGCAATGGCATGGAGTTGGAATTCTGCTCAAAATCAAGTTTAGAAGTTACCAAATCTATAGCCATGAAGAATTGGAGAAGCTTCCAAATTGGAGTGAGGAAGCTGCATTCAGCTAGAGGCAAAGATAGCAAGCAAAAACTTCCAAAAACCAACTCAAGTACATTCGGCCAGCACAAATAAAATCTAGCACATGCTTGGATTAGCTTTAGGCAGTTTTAGATTAGTTATTTCCTTTTTCTTAGATTAGAAGACTTTAAGTAATTATTTCTTTTAGTAATTAGTTTTCTAAAAAGCTAATCCTTCAAAGAGATGGCTTTTCTTAATTCTTACAACTTGTAACCTATAAATAAAGGCTATTTAGCCCCAAGAAATTAAGACTTGATTCAATAAAAACTTGAGAGTTTTTTAGCTTTTCTTTGAGTTCTAGTTTAGAACTTGCTTTGAGTCTTTGAGGATAGCCTCTTAGGTTCATGTTTAAGCTATTTTGTTAAGTTTTTTTCCCTCAACAATCTGAGTGTGCCGGTTGGTTCCAAGGATAGTTCAATTCTCAACTTTGAGCTTGGATAATTCCTTCAAGTGTCAAGTAGACAAAAGCAAGGTCCTTCTTCAATCTTGGAGTTGGTTTCTTGCTAAAGGAAGAGCTAGTTCAACCTAGAGGACAATACTAGGATCAACACTCTGATATAGGTTCGGATTTTATTCTCTTGGTTTAAGATTTGTATCAATAATGCCACAAGAAGGATAAAAGAGATCAAATGGCAAATGGAATTGATGAGTCAAGCAAGGGGAACAAGAGATTGGGGAACTTGGAAGATTCTGAGAGGAGAGCTGCACACAGCCTATAGAGAAGAGGAACGGTATTGGCACCAAAAATCTCGCATTCAATGGCTTCAAAAGATAAGAACACAAGTTTCTTTCATGCGTCCACAGTGCAATAAAGAAGATTGAATACAATTGATAGGCTGGTGAAAAATACTGGAAGGATTTGCGAAAGTCCAGAGGAAATCAGGGAGGAAGTATCGGATTTTTATTCTAACTTTTTTACTACTTCATTTTCCATGAATGACCTGCCATGCTTGAGCGGCATCCCACAAACGATCGCAAGTGCCATGAATCAGAGGCTAACCAGACCAGTTGAGAATGCTGAGATTCGGAATGCTTTATTTGGTATGCACCCTAACAAGGCCCCAAGACCAGATGGTATGACTCTTATCTTTTTCCAACATTATTGTCATATAGTACAAAAGGATATCATTTTTGCTGTTAAAGGTTTTTTTGTTCACTCCAAAATGCTAAAAAGTGTTAACCATACACTTATTACCCTTATCCCCAAAATAGAAAACCCAACCCAAATTGCTCATTATAGGCCTATTAGCTTATGCAATGTTGTCTACAAAATAATCTCTAAGATTCTGGCTGAAAGAATGAAACCTTGCCTCAATGCTTGCATAAATGAAAGCCGGGCCGCTTTTGTTTCTGGATACAGACAATGTTGTTATTGCGCATGAATGTATACATTTTATTAATGGTCTTAAAAGGTTAGGAAAGGGTTTTATGGCCTTAAAATTAGATATGACAAAGGCTTTTGACCGAGTTGAATGGGGTTTCTTATTCCAAGTTTTAAATGAAATGGGTTTTTCAGGACAATACATAGATTGGATTATAAAATGCATTAGTACCTCATCTTTCTCCTTTAACATAAATGGTGAGGTCAGTGGCTATGTGAAACCCACAAGGGGTATTAGGCAGGGCGATCCGCTGTCTTCTTATTTGTTTATAATCATATCAGAAGTTTTTTCTTTTTTGATTAGACAGGCCGTAAAAAAGGGTTCCTACCAGGGAATGAGATTGTGCCGTAAATGACCACTCCTTACTCTTTTTTTTTTTTTTTGCAGATGATGCTCTACTTTTTTGTGAAGCAACAGTGGAGCAAGCTCAGCATGTTAAAAGGATCATTGCAGATTACTGTGTAGCATCGGGGCAGCAAGTGAATTTAAATAAATCCTCTGTACTTTTTAGCCGTCACATAGAAGGAAGTGTTAAAGATGCCATCACTCAAGTTTTAAATGGGATAAAGGAGCAAAGGAGTGCTAGATACTTAGGACTACCCTTGGGTAATGGAAGATCGAAGAAAGAGGTTTTTACCTATGCTATTGAATCGGCCAAACAAAGAATAGGTAACTGGAACACTCAATTTTTAAGTCATGCAGGTAAAGAAACTCTCATAAAATCAGTTCTTAATTCCTTACCTATTTATGTCATGTCTTGTTTCAAGTTACCAATTGGAATTTGCAAAGTTTTGAGCAGGGAAATAGCAAATTTTTGGTGGGGCTCGAATGCAAACAATGGCCAAAAAATTCATTGGCGTGCTTGGTCCAAGTTAACACTTCCGAAAGATATGGGAGGGCTAGGTTTTCAAGATATACAATTGTTTAATGATTCCTTGTTAGCCAAACAATTGTGGAGATTAATTCAGTCCCCTAATTTGCTAATGAGCCGAGTACTGCAAGCGCGATATTTTCCCCGAGGACACTTAATGCAAGCCAAAGTTCTACAGAATGCATCTTGGTTATGGAGATGTTAGATGGGTGCTAAATATGTATTGGAAATGGGGCTGAGATATAAAGTAGGGGATGGAAAATCCATCAATGTTTGGAAGTCTCCATGGCTGGCACATAGGGAAAAATTCAGGTCGCTTCTAAAGGAGCATAATGAAGAGTCAATCATTTGGTGTCACCAGCTAATGATGGATAAGGGAGTGCAATGGAATCAAATCCTGATTAGAAAAATTTTTCAACCTGAGGATGCAGTGGCCATTATCAGAATTCCAATAAGCAAGGATGCAGGCAAAAATAAGATCATTTGACAACATGAAAACAAAGGGAAGTTCACGGTTCATTCTGCATATCATTTTGCTATGATGCAACAAAGAGCTCAGTCAAATGTCAATATAGCTACTAGCAGTTCTAGTTTGAAGCTAGCTAATCGTATGTGGCTTAGAATTTGGAAACTTCAAGTCAAAGGAAAACTGAAACATTTCCTGTGGCACTGCTGTCAAGGAATTCTGCCCACCAAAAAAGAATTGGCCAAAAAAAGAATTCTGCAGGATTCTATATGTGGTTTTTGCGGGAAGCATGAGGAAACCATTGAGCATGTCCTTTTTACATGTAATAGGGCAGATATGGTCCAGAGACTCTCTCCTGTTCAATGAGAGGGTTTGAGGGATGACAGCTTTTGCTTTCGGCATTGGTGGGAAACTTTGAGCAAGTTGTGAAAGGATTCCATCAACAATGACAGGCTGAACCTTTCCGTATACATCCTCTAGATGTTATGGAAGACACGCAATCTCTGGCTATTTGAGGGTATCAGTAAATCACCTAAGGAAGTGGTGGACCAAGCAGTTTTAGAATGGTAGGAATACCAAGCCCTTATAGAAGGGGCTGAACCGAATTCTTGAACAAAATTGCATTTTAGATTTATATATCTCTTTTTATCTATTTAGATGCCTTTTTGTGTTGCTACTCACAGTTTCTTACTCATTATGCAGGGCAATTTTGCTGTTGGAAATTTTGTATATAGCATAGCAATCTGTTATTACTACTTTTGTTGGTGGAAAGGACTGTTTTCTTATTAATGCAGGGCTGTTTTGTTGGACATTTGGCATAAACCTTAGCTATGTTATATATCTCTTTTTATTTATTTAGATGCCATTTTGTGTTTCTTCTCACAGTTTCTTACTCATTATGCAGGACATTTTTTGTTGTTGGAAATTTTGTCTATAGCCTAGCAATTTGTTATTGCTACCTTTGCTAGTGGAAGGGGCTGAGTAGTTTTCTTGAACAAATATGCATCTTATGCTCTATACCTTTTCTTATCTAGTTAGTTGCTTGTTGTGCTGGCTACTCAGTTTTTTCTTTCTAATACAGGATTGTTTTGTTGGACTGAAAGCTTGCTGCCAAGAACCCATTCATAGTCTTCTTGCCGAGAGTTTCCTGCCAAGGCCTTGCCAAGAATAGTATACAGAATCAAAAGGTAAGTCTTTCAGATTTGGATATGTATGTTCAAAGGAGTTTTGAAGAAAAATGAGTGAATCAGGAATCGGAGAAAAGGGGAAAAAAATAGTGGAAAAAGGAAGGAAAAGGCAACAGAGAAAAAAGATGAGGCAAAGGGGAAATCATAGTACTAGTGCTACTGGTTTCTAATTTGTTTTCCCTAAGGTCAATCATTATAGCAATTTTTGGATTACTTAGCAATTTTTCAGTCACTTAGCAATCAAAGTGCTTATGTATATTTTTGTCTCTCACTATGGTTGTTTGTTGATCCTTATAGTTTATCAAAGGTACTTGGCTAATTTTATATCCTCTTTGATCTTGAGTAGTATAGTTTCAAGAGGAAAAACAAGAAGCAAGAACAGGCACATAGAGGGAAAAAAAACGGAAAAAACAGAGAAGAGGTAAGAAAAAAGGACAAAAACAAACACAAAAAAAATAAAAAAAAAAAGGAAAAAAGGAACACCAAAAAAACAAAAAAAAAAGGAAGGAAAAAATAAAAAATAAAAAAATAATATTACCATATTCTGCATAGAATGTTTATTCTACTAAAATATGTTTCTAGTTTCGTTTCCACCCTACACATGCATGTTATTTAGCTAGGTAGACTTTAGGTTTGTGTTTGTACATGGCCACTTTTTATTAATATATTTTTTGTCCTCCTACTCAAGCTTCATAGGAGGTTTTTATTCTAAATGCCTCCTAAGGGTAGCTTAGCTACATTTTCGGATCAAAACATTTAGCGCTCACTCATTTGCACCCTACAATCTCAGGTTCAAGATTAACAAGATCAACCTTGCTTTTTACTTCTTTTTGTTGTGTTTTTGGGTCTCGGATAAGGGTTAGTTTTTCTTCATTGTTTTTAGCTGGTGAAATCTAGCTATGCTTGTGGAAAAATTTGTTTTCACATGATATGGACCCCATCCTCTTCTCTTCTTTGGATTGGATGATACCTTAGATAGTTCTTTTCATTTTTCTCTACTTTGTGCAATCTATAACTTTAACCTTAGAATGGATATTTCTCTAATTTGATGGTGTTCTTTCGCAAGTGTGCTCTGTTTTTTTTCTCTAAGAGAGTGCTACTTGGGTATCTGTGGTTTCTTTGTTGTGTTGGAATCCTCTTGCCGCATCTGGAATGGAAGAATTCTGACTGCTGTTGGTCTTCTGCTTGAAAACATCTTCACTCAATTGATATTTTGATTGGCATGATTTTTGGAAGGTTTTCGTCTTCTGCTCATTCATATGCTGTTAGATCAAATATAATCTTTGGTTTTATCATCACTCCATGGACTAGGATGTTGCCATTTTGTTTCTCTCTTGGAGTGGAATTTTGCTGAAGAAATGGATATTTGGATATTTTGGCATTTTTGTTTTAGTCCAGCTCCATTTTGGTTTTGTTTCACAATGTTCCTTCACTTTTTTATTCTGTTTTGGTAGTTTTTCTATAGTTTACTCATGTTTGGACTGCAATTGAAATATTGGATATGGTGTGGAAGCTTAGTCATTTAGTTGAAGTTAGCTATTTCCACTATATCTGCAATTTCAATCTTTCTTTTTGTTGTATAGATTGTTCCATAGTAGCTAGTCACTGACTAGATCATCTTTGTACTCAATGGGGTAGCAGTCATCCTGCACCGTTATCACATTCTCCTCCTTGCCTATTGATTTAGACAAAGGAGATCATTTAGTCTCTTTGGCTATCATTTGTACAGTTTCATTTATTCTATGAAATTATATGACTACCGTTTTTAGAGGAAAAAAAAAGTTATTCATGGTAGTATTGATTGATATTAGTATTAGTTGTATATTCATATTAGACAATCTAATATGATGTTAGTATTAGACTATTCGTTGTATATTAATATTATATATTATTATTAATTGATATTAGTATTAATTGTATATTCATATTAATATTAGTTGTTCATGGTAGTATTAGATGATATTAGTATTACTTTTATATTCATACTAGATAAACTTTAAACTCTCAATTCGTATTAGCATATTTATATTAGATAAATTTTAAACTCATTATAAATTAGAAATTTGAAAGGAAAAATGGAAAAAAAAAAAAGAGTTAACTGGTCAACTGGTTAACCAGTAGCTAATCTATTATTTACCAGTTAACCAGTTAAACTAATTAATCATTATATGAATAGTACTTGTTAATTGGTTAAACCTATAAAATAAATTCAATAACCATGAATCGATTGGTTAACCGGTACAAACCTAACCGAATTTAATTGGTCAACCGATTAACTGTGCAGTTGATTGACCAATCGAACTGGCCAGTTGCACACCCTTACTCTATTGAATTACATTATGAAGTATTAAAATTTGTAAGGAGTCTCCAACTTAGTTTAGTGGAGGTAAGTTTTTTTTTTCTTCAATCTTTATAGGTGTATTTTTGGAGGTTTAATGTGAACATTTTTCTTATTTATTAATTTATTAATTTTTGTATTTTAGGTTCAACAAAATATCAAGTCTTCTGTTTGCAAACTGAATGATTACTTTTAGAGAAAAATATAAAGAAGAATCAAAGAAGAAAAGAGCACGCAATAACTTGGATATTATAAATGAGTAACTTGATATAGTTGTGTAACTAATTATGTTACTATTTATTCGGAATTTTTTGTTGGGGATTTAGTATCTTTGACTAGGTTGTTTATTGTTACTTATGTTTTTGTTTGTTCTTGGCAATAATTTTTTGCTACAATTTTTTTTTTGTTAAAATGATTTTTATTATTAAAATTATTTTTTTGAAAAAAAGTTAATTAATAATGTGAAATTTTTTTTTGTCCAAAAGAAATGGATGATATTAACGTAGGAATTTCCAGATTAATACAGTACAAATAGCAACCTGAGAAGGCATAGCCTTCACTGGACAAGTCTTAACACAACTAACCTAAACTCAGTAGGAGTTGGTTAAAGCTGTTTTCCCCGAAGTAAATGGGACCGACATAACCCCACCCAAAACACAGTGGGACCGATATCTCCTAGCCACTACCTAGCTAAGAGATCAAAAGAACACCCTAGCTTGTCGGCCTCTATGTACACAGCTCCCCTCAGCAGAATTAGAAGAAACGGACCTCAGAAATCCATGTAGTGTGGTTCTGCATAGGTCGATCCCTCCTATTCGTGCGTAACCTTACACTGCGTGGTATTGTGCTTGACGCTCCTCCCAAGCTAAGACTTCATAACCCTTCAGTAGGGAAACCTCGCCGATACGACTCAGCACCTACCAAGGATCACTACCCCTCCGTAAAGAAGTCACGCCAATACCATCACGAACTAACCAATTGCTTACTTCTAAGTTCAGCAACAACTGTCCCTGAAACTGCACAGCTCGTCCTTCTATACGAAGAACCCAAAAACTGACTAGTGCCGGCCACTTAAAAAAAAAAGTAATGTTCATGAACAATAAATTACTGTTCAAGAGCGTTAAAATTTACTGTTCATAAACAGAAAAAATCACACTGATGTCGCACCTTTTTGGCTTACATACACAGTAATTTGCCTTTGAAAATCAGCCTTCAGGCACCTTTGGTTCAATTAATAATGTGAATTGACAAAAGTTAAATGTTTTATTTTAGAATAATTTGAAAGCTGATTTTTTTGGAGTACTTCCACTATAAAATTTTCTAATAATTTCTAAAATATTGATAACTTGATTAATTCTTATTTTGATTTTACAATTTTTTTTCATTAAACGATAAATTTAAAGGGTTTATGATTTGGGACGATGTTGATTTTAATTTTTTGTGCCATTGTCAATAATAAATCTATTATACGTATATAAAACAATATCCAATTTCCTATTTTGATGTCACGTATATTAATTATATTATTATAATATCACCAACTGTACAATTTTAGTTCTCTTTCAAATCATTCATCCTTAATACTATATGTATTCAATTTGAATATTAATGGTTCCAAATTAAATTTGAATAACTCGACAACTGATTGAAGTTATTTTCATCTAATATAATTTTATACTTATCTATAATTATGAGTGTGAAAATTGTTATGATAATAATTTTTATCCATTGTTATATCCCAATTTTTAAGTTATCAATAATTGAAAATAAAAATTTCTTTCTACTTTAGTTCTCTTCTCTTCCACCTCCTTTGTTTGTTGAGTGAGACTTTTGATAATCATAAACTTTGTCCATCCATCTTCTTCATGGGACTATTAATATCAATCTCTCCACACTATTATATATAATTTGAGTTTGAGGTATGAATTTTTTTTTTCTTTAAAAGTTATTGCATTTCAAGCACCAAAGAAGAAAAGGCTCCACCTTCATCCTCCAAGCTTGCTAAGCCCAACAGCACAAGGAAGGCTATATTTGCATTAAATTAAAAATTGTTTTGTTTTATGTTGCGAATGTTTACTGAATTCAGCACTTGGATGAAGCTATGCATCATGAATAACTTGTTGATTAATTTTCTTTTGATCGTGTAAAATATTGTAGAGAGCAGAGTAAGTACAAGAAAGGGTATTATAAGAGGCCCCCAAAGGCATAAGTGAGTTGGTAAGCTTGAGGTGATCTGGGGAGAAATCCTCTAGCAACGTAGGTTCAAACTTCGCGTGAGGCAGATTTTCCATTGAAATATTGTGGAGGTCTATTTTGGGGTTTGGTCTGTTGGCTCTCTCCTTCAAGCCTCTACCAACTCATGCACATCCCTCGATTTATATCTCGTCTGGCTAAGGAGCCTCTGATATAGGTGGGGAATTTCGCCTTCGCAAGGGAGACTTTCTCCAAATCAAAGAAAGGGTATAAGAGAATTGATTTGCCAAAGGTTTGATGAGGATGGTGTCTACCCATGCAAGTCAAACAAATATACACTAAGATTACACATTCAAGTGTTAGTTGCTAAGGATGATTTGCAATGCTTTCTGTCACTTCAGATTTTTATTGGTTGGAGAAATAGTTTGGTTTAAAATTGGGTTCTATCTAAATGACATTTCTAATAGTATTTGAGGTCATAATACCATTTTACTTGAAGCATTTTGCGACAAAATTTTCATTTTTATATTGTTTTTAATTGATTGTAAAGAGATAATAATTCATTATTGTATTCTAATTTTGCTTAAAAGGTATTGTATTTTATTTTTTGTAACTTCTCTATATATTATTGTATTTTAGTTTGTTTAAAAGGTATTATATTTTATTTTTTAACTTCTCTACATATTATTGTATTTTAATTTGTTTAAAAGATATTTTATTTCATTTTTTAACTTCTCTACGTAATATTATTTTTTAACTTCTCTACATAACTTCTCTACGTAATATTATTTCCCCTTTCAATGAAAAAATTTAAATCTAGTTAACTTTCCCTTGTAGTAATAAACAAAAATTAATTTATAATATCTTTAATTATGGTAATAATTTAATTTTTAATATTAATATGATCCACTATAACCGCACTTTGCTACCTATCTCTTTTTATTAAATATAGTATATGCTTTTACATTATACAAGTTAACAATCATATTTTTGAAATTATTTAATATTGCATTAGACTTTTAATCAAACTTGAATTCAATAGCCTTATCTGATTTAACATTATTATTTAATTAAATTTTTAATCATTTATTTAAATGAAAAGAATAAATTTCTAAAATAAAATTTTTAAAACAATTTAATTATTATTTATATTATTTAAAAATTTAACATGAAACAATAATTCTTTTTAATGAAAACTAATAAATTTTAAACTGTAGTTACATTTTTTAGTAATAATGTGACCTGTGCAATTGCAATGGTAAAATACTAGTTATATTGTAAATTGCTTAATTTGTTCAAAAATTAAATCACACCGTGTATGATGCAAAGTATATAAAGATGGAAACATGACCACAGGTGGATTCATGGCAAGATTTCCAAATTGATTGTCAATGTGTTTGTTTATCTGAGAGAACTCAGAATTGAACCGTCCCACATGGTCCAAGTCCAAAGCTCTTAGCCCCTCCCCTGCGCCCACTCCATTGGCAATGCATATATTTCAAAATTAAAACTTGAAAGAAGAATAAGAAATGGCGAAAATGATTCAATGGTGATGAAGAAGAAGGGGCGGTTTGTCCGTTTACCAGCACACTTCCTATTCTTTAAATAAATATTCATCGCCAACTTAGGATGGGTTTATTTTAGTTAAAACAACGCCATACTAAGAAGTTTTTTTTCTTAATTTTTTTAAAATAAAAATTTTAATTGCATTGCATAAGGGTTGTCTTTCTCCAATAAAAAAGAGAGCCCTCAAGATTTTCTTTTTATGGGAAAATAAAGGGTAAGTTTATATTCAATCTTTGACCTGAAACTCCAAAAATAATTTTGCATGAACAAATGAAAACTCATGTTTAAATTATGAAAAGAAAAGAAAAAAAAAAGGTTTACTAGCACAATGGCAAGTGAAAATTTCCGATTCTTAGTGGAAGCTTCATAATACAATCTGATGCTTAGTTACCTACTACTAATAAATTATGATCACCATCGAGAAAAGGTTCAAAAAGAAAAAAAAAAAGGAAGCAAGGATAAATTGATATTAAATGAAAACTGCTGATGCAACAAACTGAAAATTCGTAGACTACATGGATCAGAAATTTGCCCAAGTGGGATGCTCAAGACAGCTTCCACATATGTTTTGTTGCAACCATAATTTTCTCCCTCCTGCGTGTTTTCGGTTCTTTCTCATGTATAGTAACCGTCCATCTTACTGCACTAGCTACGCAACCCACTTTGTCGATCACTTCAGGTGAATCTAGAACTATGACTGTACCTTTTGGTCGCAACATCCGATCAATCTCAACCATTAAATCGACAAGGTTGCATCTGCAACAAAGTACAGGAAGTAATCAATAACCACAGATAGATGATATAGATACAATTGAATTGTATAAATTTAGGACTCAGTTAAAGCAGCTTATGGCAGCTAAATATTTCGTAATTGAAACAGAAAAATTATTCTCATGCATTTGGGCAACCACATCAGTAGCCAAATATTCCAATAATTACTTTTAACAACTACAATGTCGTATCATGTCAGTCATTTTACAACATCTTCCCAGTGAAGTACAAGTTTTGAAAATTTATTAGTCTAGACCACAGATTCCAATAAAATTCAAATGCAAATGAAATGAAGATGCCAGATGCTAGGAGCATTCAAACAAACTGGAGCTCCTAAAAGAGGGTTCAACCCCAAAAGAAAGGGCATCGTTTTGGAAAATTCAGCCCTTTTGTATCCTCCTTGTATCCCTCTTCATATCATTCCCTTTTCACCCACTCGTATCAATACTCTTTTTGCATCATTCCCTTTTCACTTTATTCATTTCGTATTAAAACTTTGAGACATGATTCCAACTCTTGGAATATTTTCATAGTCTTATTCTCTATTATTTCTATTATTTAAATCCTTAATAAATTTAAATAAAGTAGACACCTCATTTATTTTTGTGTCAACTTAATTTCTTAATAATAATAAAGTAGATACCTTATTTATTTATTTTTCTTATAAAAAGAAGTAATATGCAATTTTGTATAATTTCTTTGTAGATTATAGGAATTATGTTGGGTTGGTTCCAATAGCGAAGGGATAGAGGAAAACAAACAATTTTTTGTAAAATAAATAAATTTCACAGAATTTAAGAAAATTTTATTGACAAAAACTTAATTAATGATTAGAATAAATGAAAATGAGTCATTGCACACATATTATAACTTAAACAAATTCTAAACAAAATTAGAGAGGAATTATTATTTAACTAGAAAATAGAAAAAAGGCCGAATAGTGAACAAAATAAATTGTTTTTTGTCAATCTCATAAAACCAACGGGGCCACACCCATTAGGCTTGTAATTTAGTCATCGCATTCGAAATGATATGTAATAATTGCAATTTTGATGTTATAATTTAAAATTATGATAATTCAAAATTAATTATGTATTTTTACACACGTTTCTTTTTTGAACTAATCTTGTGCAACCAAAAAATCTTCGCGGTGTGTTCCACATTAGGTCCATACTTGAATAGTTAAACTTGTCCTCTCTCAAGTAAATGTTTTTCTTCTTCATTAAAAATTGTAGTTTATATTTGCGACTAGGTAATGATTGAGACTAAAAATATTAAGTTTGAAATATTAAAAAATTAAAAGTGTTAAAACTCTAATGTTTAGACACCAAAAATCTCTTTACTCAATTATTGATTTTTTTTTTCCCATTCACACGATCAAATCCAGGCTCCCATTCACACTTTAATCCTTTGGTTTCTAATTTGTTTTTGGTGTGTTTATTCTAGAACTTGCTTTGTTATGCATATTGAGACCATATTTGTGCATGCTTTAAAATGATAGGGAAACATACTTGGCATGGTTTTGGTGTGGGCAGAATTTGATATGACTCAAAATGTGTATATTTATTATTTATATTTCCTTTGATTTTGGATTGATTCTAAGATGCATTTAATTGGTTTAGTCATATTTTTTTTTAGATGTTGAAAATGAAGATTTGAAGAAAAAGGGGGGGGGGGGGGGGGGGGGATTTGGAACAATGGTTTTGATTTGAATTTGTGAAGATTGGAAATGGAAGACTTCATTCTGCAAGGTGTGGGTACGTTCAGTGGACTAGAACACTAACTAGAAGACTTTCTTGTGCAAAACACGGGCATGCCTAACCAATTGATGAGCTAGGTGAATTTTAGCTAAAAAAAAGAAACTTATGGGTGATTGATTGCAAGAAAGAAAGATGTTTTGACTTGAGCAATTTAAGAAAACAAGAGTTTTATTTTATTTAGTAATATTTTCTATTTTGTTTACCTTTGCTTTTTAGATTAGAATTTGACTTTTAGAAATGTTTTAGAATTGGTATTCTTATAGGATTTGTGTTTTCCTATATAATAGCCTTGGAGACACCACATTCGTAATCATCATCTCACCCTCCATCATCAAACACATGTTCCATCCTCTTCATCCTTAGGGTTAGCCATCTTTCAACAAATTCAAAAAGTCATGTTTGCCACCATGAGTAGCTAAACACTCTATTTTCTGATTCAAGGGATATATTGATTTCAATTGTCATAACTGTGAGATTTTGTGCTTCATTTATATTTGTTACTTTTAATTTAAATACTTGTTAATTCTTGATTTTATTTTCTATAAATGATTAATGTTGGTTAATTTGACAAATTAATTCATCATCTTTTAATCTATTACTATCCATGAGTTTAGTGGTCTATAATTGTCATGGATAATGGTACAAGTAGCAGCTAAGTTAATTATGTTTATTAATCAAAATATGCATGTTAAGCTAAGGGAATCAATGGGATAGTAATAATTAATTACAACTATGTCGGTTATTTAATATTTATTTAATTATTTTTACCGATCTTAATGCTATCATTAATTTGATATAGAATGCTATCGTGCCTAATCAATTAATAATAAGTTTTTATATGGATGTTGGGTTCAATCAATTATTTTAGGAAAATAGAAGATTTGTTATGGATATCATAATAAGTCTTTAAGTAAAATATTTAAATTTGAAAAATGAATATTTGTAACTTGTAATTAGTGATACAATTGAATAAAATAATGCCCTTGGATCAAAATGCTCAGTAACATGAGTTCTCTTCTCTATTTTTTTTCTATTTAATTATTTATTTTAATTGTTTGCCAAAATTTAGTTAATTAGGTACTCTAATATCTCCCAGTTTTATTTTTGCTTCTCTTAAAACTTAGAAACTATACTTCTGATTCCTTTGGGATTCGATCTAGTTCACTATCACTGCAAATTTAATTTGTAATCACTAGAATGTCAATGATTAATTTTGAGAGTTTCAACAAACCCGTCAATAATTGAATTTAATTTGATCATATAACATTCTTAAATTCTATCAGTAATAATGTTAGATTTAGATTTTATAATTTTAATGTCTTGAGCTTCATATGATTTGAATTTCATAGATCCAAAACTTGAATGTCTCGTTTTCTGGTTTTTGTGAACATTCTACATTAATTAATATTTTGGACAAATATTTGAACCATGTTATTGAAATAATTCTATTTACTACTAAATGTTTAGCTACTAATATATAATTTATGTTGATCTCATATAAATGCTATGATTACGACCAAATTAACTAGCAAATTTGGCAAAGGGTAATTTATACCTATTGTATTAAATATTTAAAATTTGATATTTTCATAAAGGTATTTATAAGATGGGCTACCATATATATATATACACACTTACACATACACAGAGTAATTCCAAGGTTAAAGTCATGTTTCTATTAATTTCTTTAAAACAACAACAACAACAATAATAATAATATTGAGTTTGATATGAAATGCTCATTAAAACTTATTTATTTTGGTATTTTTTCAATAATGAATTCTTGGAATTTTAAATTCTTGTTTTTGGTTAAAAAATAGTTTTAGAACTTATGTCTAAACTTTGAATTTATTATTTGAAAAGAATAATAGTTTTTATGGTTTTTGCAACATAAGTAGTTGAACCACAATCTAACCACCAAAAATAGTTTTAGAACTTATGCAATCTCTACCCACAAGAAGATTTATTATTTGAATTAACATGGTTAATTCAAGATCTAAGATTTAAGTTTCATAGCATTAATGTATGTTTGTTTTTGGTATGCAGTTATTTCGTCTATTTCTCTTTTGAATGATTTTTCATATATACCAATACTATCTAGTGAAAATTACACTAAATAGAATGACAAAATTCTTTTGACATTGGGGTGTGTAGGTCTTGATTTGCCTCTTCCTGAGGATGAACTGTCCATTCCCATGGAATCAAGTACACCAAATGAAAAAATTGAGTGCGAATGTTGGGAAACATCCAATTGCCTAAGTTTGATATTAATAAAGTCTCATATCAGTCAAAGTATTAGGGCTTCAATTCCTAATTATGAAAGGGTCAAAACTTATATGCAGGCAATAAAAGAACAATTTATAAGCTTTGATAAAACTTTGGCTAGCACACTCATGAAGAAATTGTCTAGAATGATACTTGGGACTAAAAGTGTGCATGAGTACATTATAAAGATGCAAAACATAGCTGTAAAATTAATGTCCATAAAAGTGAAATTTCATTCCTTATGCATTTCATTCTCAACTCTTCTCCATTAGATTACAATTCTTTCAATAACAAACATAGAGTCAAGTGGTCAATCAATAAACTCTTGACAATGTGTATTTAGGAGAAAGAGAGGTTAAAGCATGAGAGACTAGAATTTGCTCATTTGATAACTCATGGTAAAGGAAATGTAAAGGAAGAAAAGAGGCAAGAGTGTTTCAATGAAAAAAGATGGCCATAAAAATAAATGTCATTTTTGCAAGAAGAAAGGACATTGGAAAAAAAATTGCCTCAAATACAAGAAATGGTTTGAAAAGAAAGGTAACACTTCATTTGTATGTTTTGAATTTAATTTCACTGAGGTATCTATTAATATTTGGTAGTTAGATTGTGGTTCAACTACTTATGTTGCAAAAAACCATGCAAGGCTTTCTAAACTTCAGGAAGCCAATGAGAAGTGAACAAAGCATTATTTTTGAAAATTGGATGTGTTTAGCTGCTCATAGTGTAGGGGCCTATAGACTTATGTTCTAAGTTGGTTTTCAGTTAGACTTGGAAAAATCCGTTTATGTTCCATCTTTTTCTAGAAATTTAGTTTCTCTTTCAAGACTTATGATAATTGGTTTTCAAATTTATTTTCAATATTTTTCTATGAATGTTTTGAAAAATATAAAATTATTAGTTTTGCAATAATTGATGGTTTTTTTGGTATAAATTTGGCTTAGACCCTACATTTGAATGTAATCTTTTGACTATATATGGTAAAGAAGTTAGATCAAAACATTGCAACATTCATGAAAATTCTTCAAGACTTTAGCACAGGAAATTGGGACATTTCTATTAAAAGAATTGAAAGATTGGCAAATAATAGAGTCTTAAAGACTTTAGATTTTATTGATTTTTGTATTTGCGTGGATTGCATAAAAGGAAAGCAAACCAACAAGTCAACTAAAGGTGACAAAAGAAATTCTCAATCGTTTGATATAGTACACATAGATATATGTGGACCTTTTCCCATCCCAAGTTGGAATGGTCAAAGATATTTTATCTTATCTATTGATGACTATTCAAAATTTATGTATCTTTATCTCTTCTTTTTTTTTTTTGAAAAATTAGACACACTGGATGCTTTTAAATGTTTCAAACTTGATGTAGAGAAACAAAAAGGAAAAAAATAGAGATTGTTAGATCTGACAAGGATGGAGAATTTTATTGCAAATATACTAAAAATGGATAAGTTTCTAGTCCATTTGTTGAGTTTCTAGAGAAATAAGATATTGTTGTTCAGCACACAATGCCTAGTAGACCACAACAGAATAGTGTGGCATAGAAAATGAGCCAAGTACTTATAGGCATAGTAAAAATTATAATCAGCAGTTCAAGTTTGTTTTTGTTCTTAGGGAGCGAGGTTTTAAAAACCACTATGTATATTTTAAATAGGGTTCTATCTAAGACTTATCTAAGACACCTTTTGAATTATTAAATGGTTAGAAATCCAGTTTACAACATTTACATACATGGGGTTGTCTGATTGAAGTGAAAGTTTATAATCCAAATCTAAAGAAATTAGATGAATGGACAATAAGTGGTTATTTCATAGGTTATGCTATAAATTCCAAAGGATTTAGATTTTATTGTTTTTTCACACACTCCAAATATTGTAGAAGTAAGAAATGCTAATTTTTTTGAAGAAATAAGTGGGAGTAGTTCATCTCAAAAGATAAAGTTTGAATAAGTAAATGATACTATATTGGTACCCTTATATTCAGAAAATTCAGTTGGTACACAAAAATCATCATATTGAATGAACGACCAACTAATCAACTCCATCATAAGGAAAAACATCAAGAACAACCAAACAATATTATGCCCACAAAGCAAATTCTCCTTCAAACTAAGAAAACCAACAATTTCTAGTGATTACGTTGTATAACTCTTTGATGTTGGAATAAAAGATGATCCAAAAACATTTTCACAAGCTATGAATAGTGAAATTTTTTCAATTTGGTATAATGCTATAAAGGAAGAGATGGAATCTATGACTAAAAATAAAGTTTTGAATCTTGTTAAAGTACCAAATAGAGTCTCGGTTGTGGAATGCAAATGGGTTTACAAGACCAAAAGAGATTCATCTAGTAACATTGAATAACATAAACCGAAACTTATAGCCAAAATTTTTACTCAAAAATAAGGCATAGATTATAATGAAACTTTCTCTCCAATTTCAAAGAAGGATTCATTAAAGATTATCACGACATTTGTAACTCATTTTGATTTAGGGCTACGTCAAATAGATGTGAAAATGACTTTTCTTAATGGAAATCTTGAAAAAGAGGTATACATGTGTCAACTTGAAGGATTTGACAATCAAGAAAATGATCATCTTGTCTGCAAATTGAGGAAATCTATATACAAGCTAAAACAAGTTTTTCACCAATGGTATATTAAATTTCACAATGTCATCTCTTCATTTGGTTTTAAAGAGAACATTATACATAAATGTATATACCTCAATATAAGTGGGAGCTAATATATTTTCTTAGTCTTGTATGTAGATGACATTTTGCTAGCAAGTAGTGACTTGAAATTGCTACATGAGATTAAATACTTTCTTACAAAAAATTTTGATATGAAAGATTTGGGTGAAATTTCTTATGTCATTGGCACAGAAATTTGCAAAGATAGAGCGAAAAGAACTTTTGATCTATCTCAAAAGGCGTACAATGAAAAAAATTTGGCAATGTTTAAGATGAAAATTTTCATCCATAACAACTCCAATTGTCAAAGGAGAAAATTTCAGTCTAGATCAGTGTGCAAAATGAGTTAGAACGTGAAAAAATGAAGGGTATTTAGTGCGCTTCACTAGTTAGAGGCCTTACGTATGCTCATGTCTCTACTAGACCTAATACTGCAATTGCAATTAGAATACTTGGCAGATATCAAAGTAACCCTCGCATGGCTCATAGGAAAATTGGTAAAAGGGTATTGAAATATTTGCAAGAAACCAAAGATTACAAGCTAACATACACAAAGTTTGACTATTAGGAAGTAGGTGTATATTTAGATTTTGTTGGCTGGGTAAATTCAAGTAAATCTACTCTAGGGTATATCTTTCTTCTTGTTAGAGGTGCTATATCTTGGAAAAGTATAAAGAAAACAATTATTACATAATCCACAATTGAAGCAAAATTTGTAGCATGCTACGAAACTACATCACAGGCATTATGGTTAAAGAACTTCATATCTAACTTAAAGGTTGTCAATACCATGAGTAGGCCACTGAAGATCTTTTGTAATAATTTGACCACTATTTTCTTGTCACAGAACAACAAGAGTGGAAGTGGAAACAAATATATTGGCGTCAAGTTTTTAATGGTCAGAGATCATGTGAAAAAGTAAGAAACAACTATTGAGCATATTAGTATTGAATTAATGATTAAAGATCCTACTGCTAAAAGTTTGCTAGCTAAATTGTTTCAAAATTATGCAACTCATATGGGGTTACTAAGCTCACTCTAGATTTTCTTTTCTCGCCATTCATTTGGCTTTACATGATTTTACATAATAAAATTCATACACATATAAGTAATGATCAATTTGATCTATAATGTTGAACTTGGAATATACTTTACTAAGTTATTTATAAAGTATTTTTGTGTTTAACTAAGAATGTGATACAGAGTAATACATGGAAGGAAATGTTTAATTATTATTATAATATAACCACCATGATTCATGTATTAATATTATCTAATTAAGTAACTTTTGTGTAACCAACAAATTATTTTGGGAGACAATAAAGTTAAAGACCTAAAATATTACTTGTCACTCATACAAAAATCTAACATCATATGTGGGTCAAGTGGGAGAATGTTGGAATAAAGTTTTTTAATCAGTTAAAAAAAATAAATTGGCCTACACATGTATTTAGTTAGTCAAATATATATCCAATTTAAAAGATTGATATTTATGATAACTGGATATAAGAGTTATTACTAAAGTTTTTTTTTTTTTGTCGAAAGAGGAGCTGCTTATATTAAGAGGGAAATTCCCAGTTAATACGATACAAAGGTGATCCATCACTAGGATAGACAGGTCCTAACCGAACGAACCTAACCCAATAGGGGTTGGTTAAGACAGTACCCCGTTAGGACAGGACCGGCATAACCCCACTTAGTGGGACCGGCGCCTCCTAGCTACTACCTAACTAAGAGGCTAAAAGAAACCTAATCCTAGCTTGTCGACCTCAACCTGCACTGTTTCCCGAAACACAAACAAGACAAACAGATCACAACCCTCCGTGTAGTGTGGCACTGCATTGATCAATCCCTCCTATCTGACGACTTTACACTGTGACACTGTGTTACAACTCGTAGTAGCTCCACCCAAGCTAAGACTCCAGAATCCTTCAGAATAGGAGCCAGCGCGCCCATATTAAAGACCACAACCCATCGGTAAAGAAACGTCGCCAATACCTGCACAAACTCTACGACCCTCACCTACTTCAACTTCAACAAAAGTCGTTCGTGAAACGGCACAGCGCAAGCTTCCATACAAGGAACAACAAAAACCGACGACCGACAGCCACAAAAACAATTTTTTAAAAATATTACAATTGCACTATAGCTACAGTAAAAGCACTATAGCTACAGTGCAATTTTCGCACCTTCGTTGTACTATGGATTGCCCCACAAGCTGGCTGGTCATTGGAGCTTTCTAGCTATTTGGGCGTTTCCTCGTTATTACTAAAGTTGGTTACCAAGTGACGATTTTTGGTGAAAAAATCTTTAAAATTCTATCTTGTGAGGGTTTTTGACCTATCTTTTAGAAATAATACCTGTATAACTCTATCTGATATGAGTTTTTTCCAAATAAGAAAAGGGATGTAGGTTGGAAAGCTTTCACAAACTCTAGAATAAAATTTCTTTTCTTTATTTGAATTACTTTGCAGCTTGAGCCCACAATTGACAAGGAATCACTAGGTGTCTTTCAACAAGTTTGAATAACTTATAGCTAGAGGTAAATTTCTGCTACCATAATTATATTTGTGATACAATATCTTAGTCTTGTATTGCATATTGTTAGGTAGAATTGAAAGTTAGACTATCAACTATAGCTGAAATTTCAATTTCTACAATCTTTCCTTGCAACTTGGTAAAATAGTAGTTTAAATACTCCGTCATAGCTCAAGATACAAAGTAAAATGAAAAAGAATGGATCTTAATTCTAATCAACTAATTGATTAATTTCCTCATGAAAGAAAGAAAGAGCAACTTCAAAAGTTATTGTCAAGCTAGGGTGTCTTGATGAACATAACTATAGTGTTTTATATTGTTTTAAATACATATGTGGATAATATAAAAAATTATATTAGTACTAAGGTTTTTTTATGAGAATAATATAAAAAACACAATCAAGTACTAATTGTGTTATTTTAGCTTCATACGTATAAAACACAATATACAACTAAATCAAGATACTCTAGTACTAAGTTAAGCATTATCGCTCATACTGTGTTTTATATATAGTTAGTACCATTGAATGAATATTTAAAACAACCATTTTTCCAAAAATTGAATGAAAAAAATCTTGCCATCAAGAGAAGTGGAAGAATGAAAATGATAAACTCTCACCTCTCAAAATAAAGGGCAAGGGGTACAACTGCAGTAACAGTAAACATGAACCTTTAGGCAACCATTGTCCTCACAATCATTCCAGCAATTGAAACCAATTTATAGAACACATTCACTTCTACCAATACTAATTGAACTGTTATCATCATAGTGGTTAGCTTCAAGCGATGAATCATGTTGAAAAAAGTAGCCATCATTGACATCCTTTTTTTCTATTCCAATAAAATCAAGAATTAATTATCCTAGCACTATATATGTAGAAAAACAAGTAAGAAGATCAACAAAACCAAGAATTAGTTATCTCTAGTTTTTCTCTTCAAAATTGAAATTTTGCTTGTATTGCTGGGCATAGCGACATGTGGTTGATGGCCTATCTTGAGATAGCATCTCGTCCTTCAAACAATTGGCACGATTTTTCAACACTAGCTTCTTGTAAAGGAATAAATTCAACAAGAAAAACATAGATTTGATGAATATTAGCAAGAAAAACACAAGTTACTGAAGTCCTACATGGATAGATCTAGGAAAGTCTATAAGTGGAAGTCAACTAATTAGTTGGTAATCTCGACTTTTCTAATTGAGCTAAATCTTGTCCAATTTTACACCAAGTTGGCTTGAGCTATCCCCATCAACATCCAGACCCTATGGCAGATGGTTTAGAACTATAGTAGAGAAGAGAAAGCTGAGAGGCAAAAGTGCTAAAATGAAGAAAAAAAAAAAGCTCAGACGACTCTAAAGGTAAAGGCAACCCGAGTGGAGCCAAAAGCACGGTGTTCAATAAGTTGAATTATAACTAGAGTAGGCCAAAAACCTGTATTTATGACAAAAATTTGATACTCTTAATAAAGAGCTACTCCAAGATTTTAGCTATTCACAAAGATATTTTGAGACCCAATGCCCATTAACTACGGCCCCGCATAAACAACCTTATCACATATGGTATCCTTCCCACAACGATCATGACCATGACACCAAATATTGCAACGACTTGAAGAAAGAGATCAAGAATTGTATAAAAAAAATGTGTGTTGCAATAATATATTTAGATATGGTAGTTGCATAATGACATGCCCTAACCTCAATAGGGAGGCCAAAGATGAAGGCATAGCTTTAGTGGTTGAGGTGGAGGCCAATAACAAGAAGGGTGAGGTATTCCTTGGGCTTGCATGGATACTAGGTGGAGGTGGGAACCTATCTATAATTAGCAGTCTTAGATGAATCCCTAGCAACAACAATAGCAACACCATCTCCAAAGCAACAACCCCCATGATAATAAGATCATTTTGGCATAATCGATGCCATTTTGAGGGGATATCTTGAAGGGCAATCACAAGCTACCATAAAAGTCAATGCTAGAAAAATTTCCCCAATAGCTAGTGCATAAAAGGTTCAAATTGTTGAAGTTCATTACCTTTTCTACAGAAGATGTATTAACTGCTTTTGAAAGTTGTGTATTGACTTCGAGGCTTTAAGGCACACTAGTATACCTTTAGTCACCTTCGCTCATGAGGTGGTGCACCCTATGGGGATCATTACATAATAGAAATTAAGGAGTACAAACAACACATGATTCAAGCCAAACAAGCCAAGGCGTGAATCAAGGGATTAGGGACAAATGTAAAGATCCACTTCAAGGTGCTCATAGGCCAATGACAAGGGCTAGAACTGAAAGATTTAAGGAGGCTCTTATTGGGCTTCTTCATGAAGACTGAGCTAAGGGAGAGCCTAAAATTAGTGACTACAAGCCTTATTTATTCCAATTATTAAGTCTAGTTACTAATGGGCATTGTACTTAAGCCCAAGTTTGTATTTTTTGGGTCCAATTAAAATTATTTTTAGGGTTATGGCCAAAATTTGGGATGTTTGGTTGGCCAAGGGTTATTCCAACTCTAATTATGATATGTTTTGGTAGTTTCCTAATCTAGTTGGAGTTCCTATTGGCCGAATTGTTTATGGGGTTTTCCTATAAGACTTCCAATTCATAATAAGGCAATACTTCTTAATTTAGTCTTATTTTATGATTAGGATCATATTGGGTTATCTTAAAATAACTTAATCAACCAATTATAGTAATTTCTTTACCTACAAGTTATGAAAGAAATTATAGTAGGAAAAAGATGTAAAGGCCTAACTTCACTCTATGAATAAGTGGCATTTTGGCTGAATTCTTCATTAATTTTTCATTAACAAAATTTTCTTGTGAGGTTCTTCAAAATTTGAAGTTTGTGAACTTTTCAGTGCATTAAGGTTGTCTTTATTTTACTTTTGTGACTTATAAAGTGAAGTCTTGTTCTCTTAACTTGTGGCATTGCTTCGACCCATGTTGATACTAATATTTCAATCTATTTTAATAGATTGGGGTCAAGGTCTTTTTCACCTTATAGCAAATAGTTCAATTACTTCTTAGAGTTGCTCTTAGAGCCATCCATACGCTGTGGGTTTTTATGATGAGTACTCTAGGGGTTCATATTATTACATTAGACGTTATTATAGGGGGTTACTCTTGAGCTAAAACAATCATGACAAACTTCTATGTAGTAGGTATACCCTCACCCTTTAATGCCATAATTGGACCCTAAATGAATAAAGTTAAAGTCGTATGGTCTCTTTACCATCTGGTATTAAAATTCTCAATAGAATATGGGGTAATTTTTGTATGAGATGAGCAATGCATAGCATGCAAATGCATGTGGGTCACGTTAAAAGAGAAAAGAGCCAAGGCCAGAGGGTACATTCTATTCAAACAGTAAGTGAAGTGGAAACTAATTATAGGGTCACACCCTGGGAAAAGGTAACCACCCAAGATCAATTAGAAGAAGTGGACACTGGCAATCTTGTGATCACACCCCAAGAACACCCAAATATTCAACAATTAGATTAAGTGCAAGAGGTGTAGAACATAGTGGATGAGGTTCAGCAGGTCCATATTGATGAATAGCATCCAAATTGAATAGTTCAAGTCAGAGCTTCACTACCGATTGAGTTGAATATCAAAATCATTGACCCACTTCAAAAATACAAAGAAGTGTTCACTTGAAGCACAACCGACATGCTTGGAATACCTCCAACATTGATGACTCATAAATTGAACATTGATCCCAGGGTAAAGCCTATCCAATAAAAAAAAATCATCTCGAAGAGAAATTAGGTGATCAAAGGTGGAAAATTACTCTAGTTTGATGTACAAAAAGAGATGTTTTATCCGACTTGGTTTGCTAACCTAGTACTAGTTAAGAAATCCAGTGGCAGTTGGTGCATGTGCATGGACTACCCAGATCTGAATACTATCCCAAAAACCATTATCCGTTGCCCTACATAGACCAAAAGGTGGAAGCAATCTTCGGATATAAAGTCTTAATATTTCTAGATGCTTGTAAGGGGCATAATTAGATTCTCATGTAGAAGAAATGCGTGAAAAAAACTACCTTCATCAATAAGATGGGCATTTACTACTATAAAAAGATGCCATTCAGGTTAAAGAATGTTGGAGTTACATATTAGAGATTGGTCTATCATATCTTCTTTAAGCAAATTGGCAGGAATGTAGAAGTTTACATGGATGATATGGTGATCAAAACTAAGAAGGTCCAAAATGCAACTAGTAGACTTAGAGGAGACCCTACAAATATTGAAGGAAACAGGCATGCATTTGAATCCCAAAAAATGCAGTTTAAGAGTTGGATTAGGAAGGTTTCTATGGTATACGGTCTCCAAGAGGGGTGTTGAAGTAACTTCAAAAAAGTAAGGGCTATTGTCCGAGATAACACCTTCTCACACGGTGAGGGATGTTCAAAAACTGACAGGATATCTAGTGACATTGAACAAATTTTTATCCAAATTAACATTGTCCTTTCTTTCAAAAACTCAGAATTGTGAAGAATTTCAAGTGGAACGAAGAATATCAAAAAACTTTTGAGGGGCTAAAAATCCATTTGGCAAGTTTACCAACATTGACCTTGCCTTGTCCAACAAAGGTATTGTTCTTATATTTAGCAGTCTCAGACAATAGTGTCAATTTAGTGTTCCTACAAGATGAAGATGGCCTCTAAAAACCTATACAATAGAGCCCTGCATGGACTTGAGATTCGTTACCATTCAGTGGAGAAATTGATATTGGCATCAGTCAATATTGCTAAAAGGTTGAAACCTTACTTCTAAGCACACTTGATCTACGTGCAAATAAATTAGCTCATTAAACAAATACTCCTCAAACCTAAAGTGTTAAGAAGATTAGTAAAGTGGGCCATTGAATTAGGGGAACATGATGTGAGGTATCAGCCCAAGGTGCCATTAAGAGGTAGACATTGACAGATTATATAGTAGAAATGCCCACAAAAAGAGGTTCAACGACTAATCTCGAGTCACTAAACTCATCCTTACCAAGTGTTGAGTAGGCAAGCTCCTAAATATTATATGTTAACAGCCCTCAAATGAAGCCGGAAGTGGAGCTAGTCTACTCCTTCAAAGTTTTAAGAGAGTCCATATGTCTTGTGCTTTGATTTTAAAGCAACAAACAATGAAATAAAGTATGAAAGTTTGATCACAAGATTAAAACTAACCCAAAAGGTGAAGGAATACAACATCAAAGTTTTTAGTAATTCCCAAGTGATGGCCAACAAGGTGAGAGGAACCTATGAGGTCGAGAAACAACAAATGAAGAAATATCTCAATAGGTACACCAATTTAAATAAAGTTTTGAAATTTTTACGATTAAATGAATACCGAAATCTAAAAATAAGTAGGTCAATGCATTAAGCAAACTAGTCTCATCGGCCTTTTCCCACTTGAACCAAAAAAAAAAAGAAAAGAAATAACCAATAAAGAAAGTGAGCAAGAGCTACAATTTTGAACTAAAAAGATTGTAATATATTGCCCCTTGCATAAATCAATCTTGGTTATGTCACATATCTTTCAAAGTTTTGAATTGGTAGAGAGCTAGGGAAGGTACATTAAATATGGTCAATTAAGAAATGTGCAATTTTGTACTTAATTTCCCAATTGTCTTTTTTTTTTTTTTGGTGATTCTTAATTTCCCAATTGTCTAATTTTAAATAAATCAAGGAACTTTTCAAAGTGCTTTTGATGAATTGGAATTGGTCTTATATTCTTTGCTTAAAGTTTCTGATAAATGTGAGAGAAATTTTGACAGTTTGAAATTTGAGAATTCCACTATCCTTTGCAATTTTTTTACATTGATCTTTTGACCCGAATGTAAAAAAGTTGTTGACTAATAGGAAAAAAGCGGAACTTGGACATGTTTAAACACAGGTCTTAAGAGTCCCACGAGCCTCTCTATGGGTTCTTCTTGCCCATGCAAGTTTAGTCTTTCTTAGGTCTAGTGGAAGTTCATAGTCCAGTTAGGAGGTCATTGTGTTATTCCTTAGTCCTTAAGTCCTAGTTTACTGGTTATTTGATCTGGTTGGTCGAGTCTTATTAGGGTCACAATTTTGTTTGCATTTTTTTTCCTTAATACCCGGTTGTGCTAGTGCTTGTTTTGCAGATCTTGGGGCCTGCTGCTCAGTTCTCTTTATTCTTTCATCGGTGCATCGAGCTGAGAAGATAGTGTGAGGGAAGGATGGCGGAAGAACTGGAGAAAATGTGGGAAAAGATGAAGATAATAGCTGACGAAGAGGAAGAGGTTGTTGTGCCAATAGATTTGGATATGGGAAGAGATGCAGTAGCGAATATATGCATTATGGCCAAAGTATTTTCTACTGGGAGTGTCAATATGGAGGCAATGATGGCAACCATGAAGAAGTTATGGTCATCATTACACGGTCTGAAGTACACGATTATAAAGGATGGCATGGCTTTGTTCAAGTTTGGGTATGAGATTGATAGGAGAAGGGTCAGTCATGCAGGGTTGTCCTTGGACTTTTGACAAATACTTGCTCATACTCATGGAGTATAATGACGATATCCAACCAACAAAAGTCCAGTTTTATAAGTGTAGTTTTTGGGTCAAGATTTTCAATCTCCCATGGAATTACATAACAAAGAAAATTAGAAATAATTCCACTTGTAAGTTGAAAAAAAAAAGTGAGAAATTTTCTTTTGGGGGGGGGGGGGGGGAATTGATGGTGTGCCAAAAAGGTGATGGACGCATTTGCCAAATGCACCCAAAGAGCTTGCGAATGCGCCCAAGCTTGGGCACATTTAGTAACAACACACCTCCCTCCCCCCCCCCCCCCCACCCGCAAAAAAAATTCCTACTTTTTTTTCTCAACCCCCAAATGTCAGTGACCCAGAAAATTACCACCATTATAGGCCACCGAATGAGGGAATTCGTGAAGGCTGAGACGGAGGAGACAGGAGTGTGGGAAAATTTACGTGAGTTATGATAACATTGGATGTTAGAAAACCATTCAAAAGGGCCATGAAATTGGTGTTGGGGTGGAGAATTTTTTGTCTCATTTTAAGTATGAAAGACTGCCCACCTTTCGCTATTTGTGTGTTCGGTTAGGGCATGAGGACAGGTATTGCAAGAATCGTTTGCACCAGGAATCTTTGGGAGTGAATGACCTTCAATATGGCCCTTGGTTGAGGGTGGGTGGAGGCTTCAGAGGTAGCAGCAATGCTACAAATTAGGGCGGTGATGGTGGTGTTGTCAATCAACATAAAATGGCTAAGCATCGGTTGAATCGGTTAGAGCATGAAGTGCGGATAAAACGAGGTGCAGATTGGCTATCTATCCTAAGAGATTAGGCTATCTACAGAAAGGCACCAGGTCACTATGACAAAGAATAATTTCTTACTAGTTAATGTTCCTATTAAAGTAGTAGCTGAAGGTCCGATCTCGGGGGTGAAGCCAAGGCCAATTAATTCTAAGGTGCTTCCTAAGACTTGGAGAAGGAGTGGGGGGAAATTCGAGGAGAAGGGGGTGTGGGGATTTAGGAGAAATGAGGGGCCCACAAGAGAAGGGTGGACCTAGATGTGCTTGGAGAGGTGAGAGGTCATTATAAGAGAAGTAAGGTACTTGGGGCCGTAATGGAGAGGGCAGACTAGGATTCGGAAGTTCGAGGGGGTGGGGGTGATGAGGTAGAACACTTTCAAATGAACAAAGCAGTGGAGTTTGAGGTAGAGGCCTAGGCCCACCGACAATCATAAAGCTACTGAGTTAGAATTGCCAAGGGCTTGGAAACCTCGTACAATTCGGTAGATCCAAGAAATTGTCCGGAGTAAGAACCCTCACATTATGTTTATCATTGAGACAAAATGTGGCCAGCAAGAGATGGATAGATTGAAAGCTGGGTTAAATTGGTTTGGGGTGGCTATGGATGTGGTTGGATGGTCAGGTGGCCTAGCCTTATTGTGAAAGATGGATATAGATGTCACAGTCCATAAATAGTCTCCTAGATATGTTGATGCTTTGGTCGTGAATCCTGATTTATGAGAAATATTTTGTCTAACCGGGGTATATGGTGAGCCAGTAGTGGTAAGAAAGCGAGAGGCTTGGTTGCATCTTTAAGGGTTGAAGAGTCCTGCTACCTTGCCGTGGATTTGCTTTGGCGACTTTAATGAGGTTTTACACCATACTTAATTGAAGGGAAGGGCGGATCGTGCACAATGGCAAATGGAATGTTTTAGGAACCGGATGGAGCACTTAGAACCATGGTTCTCAAGATCGTGATCCGGATTATAGGATCGTATGATCATAAGATCCAGATTATTAGAATCGATCGAGGATCGTTTAGAATCATTTGTTCTATAGGATCAGTGGTGGGATCGATGGGATTGTGTGGGATCGTACGATTCCTCCGGTCTTAAATGATCCCACTAAAATTGTATTTTTTAGGGAAATTAGGCTATTTTTAAACATTGGTCAATTATAAATTATTCAAAAAAATGACCCATGTATTATTTTGGTCATTTCAAGTTTTTTCTAAATATTTTACAGTTAATTTATTTTTTAACAAATTGCCATTGACTGCTCACTTTTCAATCCTTAAATATCTCAATTTTTTTTTTCCTTTTTTTCCTACAAAAAGAAAATTTTGACACAATTGTCTTCCAAAAGAAATCCAAACCTAACCTAAACTATGATTTTTAGGGTCTTTTAGCTCATGAGACTTGATAAGTTAAGGTATTAATGCCTACTAGCAATTAATTGTTTGATTTTTTTTCAAAATGTTAAAAAGGAGATAATTAAAAATATGATTAATTCCGTTACAAAATTAATTTTTAAATTATTAGTCTTTGATGATTATAATAAGGAGATTTCGAAATAAAATATGCATGGCTCCAGCTTTAGATATAATGAATGCAATAAGCATGATATATAATTTTGTTTTATATTCACATTTTTAAAATTTGTATTGGACTTTATTTTCTTATGAACTTTAGTATTATTAATTGAAATTTTAAATATTTTATTTGCTTTGCCTATTAAAGTGTGGAATTTAAATCATAAAAAATGCATCTATACTTTATTTGGTAGTATTATTATTTAGTGTAGAGTGTTACTAAATATTAGATAAAATATTGAATGTTTACTATTAATTAGGTATTGACAAAATACTGAATGATTATATATGATACATTTTATGATGTGGGACATATTATAATAGTCATAATAGTTTTGGATTTTAATAGATGTTCAATAAAATAAAGCATAAGGGTTTTAGAATTGTAATAAATATGGTATTTTTTGGCCATTAAGTTTGTCTAAGATTTAGTAATTATTAGTATAATTAGATTCAAATTGATTTAAGAAAATAGTTTTCATATAGGATCTGACTATCAAATTATGGTTAGTTTTAATTAGTATGAGATTCTATATAAAGGTTTTAATGTAATAGATTTTAGAAGGAGACTATTAATAATATTTTTACAGCAAGGGTTTTTGTTGAAATTGGATTGGATTACCTCTCTCCATTAGTGCGCTCCTAATGTTTTTCTAGTTTCTATGAAACTAGATGGGTAGAGATCGTGTGTATTATCTTTCCGTCCTCTTCTGTCGTGCCATTTTATAATATTAATCATAATATAGCACATGTACACAACTTATTTTTGTAAAAATAATATATGTAATAAAATATCAATTATTATAGTTATTTTGGTCATATTTTGTAGAATCTTACGATTCTACGATCCGATCCCACCGATTTGATCTTGCTACCCAAATCGATTCTACGTGGAATCTCGATCCTACAAACTATGCTTAGAATTGTTTGACTTAGGATATGAAGGCTATGGCTTTACCTAGAGGAATAAGAGGGCTCATCCTCATACGTCAATGGCAAGGTTGGATAGGGTATCCAGTAATGCACAGTGGAAAGTAAGGTTTCCTAGCACAAGAATCCGACACTTGTTCGATCACACTTTAGATCATTATCCTATCCTAGTTATGAGTGATGCACAGGATAGCACAAGTCAAGGCCATAAGACTTGGAAGTGGTATTGGGCCGAATACAAAGGAGTTTGACCGATGAAATGAATAAAGGACTTTTGAGACAGTCCAGTGCCTAAGAGGTTCATAAGGCACTATTCCAGATACACCCATTCAAATCCCTCGGACCTAATGGCCTAAGTCCTATTTTCTTCCAAAAATTTTGGCATGCAGTGGGCAGGGATGTCATCAAGTGTGTCGTGTCGTTCCTGAAGGTTTGAATCACACTCACATTGCTTTAATTCCAAAATGCCAATGTCCTGATTCTATCACTCAATTTCGTCCTAATAGTTTGTGCAATGTTATCTATAAAATTGTTTCAAAAGTATTGGCTAATAGGATCATACCTTTGTTGCCTAGAATTGTCTCCGATAGTCAGTCAGCCTTTTTACCTGGTAGGCTCATTACCGACAATGTGTTGGTTGTCTATGAGTTGAACCATCTCCTAAAGACTAAGAGCAAAGGCAATAAGGGACTCATGTCCATCAAACTAGATATGAGTAAGGCTTATGATCGTGTTGAGTGGTCCTTCATGTTAGGAGTATTAGGAGTTTTAGGATTCCACCCTACCTTCATAGATATGATTCAGAGATGCTTGTTGACTATGACTTATTCTTTCCTTCTGAATGGTGCAAAGTTTAGCCACATCAAGCCTAGAAGGGGGTTGAGACAAAGGGACTCACTGTCCCCCTATCTATTTATTCTTTGTGCAAAGGCGTTTTCATATATGTTACAAGAGGTGGCTAGATGTGGCCTTATAAAATGGGAGGTAGTATCCGCGGACGACCCTCATATCTCACATTTGTTTTTTTACAAATGATACATTGTTGTTTGGCTAGCCTTCGGTGTGGGAAGTGAAGGCTCTTATATGAGTTATTACATTGTATGAAAAGGCGTCTAGTTAGAAGATTAACTTGAAGAAATCAGCAGTAATGTTTAGCCCCAATACAAAGATGCAGGATCGTCAGCTATTATTATGTTTAGTGGGGATGAAGGAGGTAGCATCACATGATCGATATTTAGGGCTTCCAACGGTGGTGGGGCGATCCAAGAAAGAAGTATTTAACTCTATCAAAGAAAGGATTTGGAGAATGATGCAAGGTTGCAAGGAGAAGAAGTTGTCCACGAGTGGGAAGGAGATTTTACTTAAAGCAGTGGTACAAGCGATTTTCTACTATGCCTTGGCATGCTTTCGATTCCCAGACTCTGATAATAGACCTTTGCTCCATGGTGGTAAGGTTTTGGTGAGGAGAAGGATCCAATAACCATAAGATTCACTAGGTGAGTTAAGAGAAGATGTGCATTGCAAAGACGAAAGGGGGACTGGGCTTCTGAGATTTATGGGCATTTAACTACACCCTATTGGCTAAACAGGCCTGGAGAGTGTTGACTTGTAAGGAATTCTTATTACACAAAGTGGTGAAGACGAAGTACTTTTCGAATGTGGGTTTTTTCCAAGTTGAACTAGGATCTAGACCTTCGTTGACTTGGACAGGAATTCTAGAGGAAAGGAAGGCCTTAAAGTTAGGTTGTCGGATGAGGATTCGTAATGGGCACACGGTTAAAATTTGGAGCGATCGATGGATCTCTCGTCCATTTGAGTTTAGGGTGATCTCTAGGCCTAATGATGCTGATATAGATGCAACAATGGATACTGGATAGCCTAATTAATCCTACAACCAGATCATGGGATGTGGATAAGATTTGACAGATGTTCTAGGAGGAGGAAGCCCAATAGATTTAGCAGACACTGATGGGTAACCCTGATAGCCTAGATATCTAGGTGTAGCACTATGCCAAAGATGGTAAATTCTCAGTTATGAGAGTGTACCACGCCATAATGGAGTCGGGGTTATTACTAGGTTGAAGAGTGGGGGCAAGTGGGCTGAATGGGGAGAACACTTGGGTTTGGAAGAAGCTATGGGGCCTTAATGTGCCAAATAAGGTCAAAATATTGGTCTAGAGATTGTGTATGGATGTGATGCCCACATTGCTGAACCTGAGGCATCGAGGGGTGATAGTAGATGTGTTATGTCCTTGCTTTCGATTGGGGTTGAGAATCTCGGGCACCTAATGTTTAGGTGTCATTCAATGAGGCGAGTTTGAGCCTTTAGTGGATTCAAGATATAGGTGATAGCCTATGCCTAAAAGAGAGTTGAGTTTTGGATTCAAGAGATTATTGTTGACCTTTCACATGAAGAGGTGGAGTTATTTGTGTTGCTGAATTGGGGCCTATGGGCTAGTAGAAATGACTCACAATTTATGGGGAAGCAATGGGATTCCTGGTGGCTAGTCAGCTTTGTGCAGGAGTAAATAGTGGAAGTATCAAGAAGCCAATGCTCTGGTCAATGAGGGGCCCATGAGTCTGAGGGCAAGTGCTTAGGAGTGCCCGAATGAGGGATGGGTCAGAATTAATTTTGATGGGGCAATTTTCCAGGACATGGTGGCCTATGTGTCGGAGTCGTGGCACGCAATCACAAGGGGACTTTTATTGTGGGCATGACTCTCAGGATGGAAGGGTTAGTTTTGCCGGAGTATGTAGAAGCTAAAGCGGCAAAAGTTGCGGTGGAACTTGGTCAGGATCTTAGATTGAGGAAAGTTATTCTTGAAGTTGATTGTGCTTTGGTTGGTGCAGCTAATTTGATCTACTGAGGAAAACTTGTCAGTCGTGAGTCCAGTGATTGATGATGTCAAAGTTGTTCTTACTGTATTTGAGGAAATAAATGTACGTTGAGTTGGGAGGAAATGTAATACAATAACTCATCAATTTACCCAACAAAGAAAGTTTGTCATTAGTCGAGGGGTTTGGAGAGATATTGCTCATACTTTTGTAGATGCACTTGCTGGCGGAAAAATCAATTTAGTGAATAAATGAAATTTCCTTTCAAAAAAAAAAAGTCTTAAAATAATTAAGATAGATGTTACAAAAAAATCTTAATTGATTCTATGGTATTTGAAGCTTGATAAGATCTCGTCTAAATAATCCAAATAAATAATCCTTTCATGCAATATTTAACTAGTATTAAACCAATTCAACATTCATAAAAAATAAAACCAAAATACTAGGAATCAAGAGACAATCATTATGTCATGATCTTGGGGTTAGTTTGTAATTTAGAGTAGAAAAGCAGTCCAATGTATGATTAAGGGAAAAGTTAGTTAAAAAGTTAGTTACAAGGTAGTTGCAGCAAATTCAGTATATAAGCTGCAGTTGAGCTTCTGGAGTACTCAGAATTTGTTGATGAATAAAATCAGGTTTTGCCCCAATGAATTCTCTCTATAGTTTTCTTCTCCAATTTCTTTTCCAAATTCCTTCTTGAATTCCCTATCCTTTCTGAACTTCAGTTTTTTCTTCCCCAACATTCGTTCTGAATTACATTCAGGTTCTTGAACTTGACAATTTGGTATCAAAGAAGGCACAATTGAAGAGTTCTTGATTTAGAAAGATTGCTGAAAACACCAGATACAAGACCTTGGAGGAGCAGATCATGAAGCAAGAAGGGAGAATGCTGGAACTAGGGGAAGTTGTAGCCAAGCAGAACATTGATTTCCATAAACAAATGTTAGAGCTTCAGAAACAAATGGTGAACATGCAAGCTCAAATTTTTGAAACTAGCCAAAGGAGTGATTCCAAGTTTGATAACTTGATGAAATTTCTAAAGAAGGATAAAACATATGAAGAAGATGAGTCTAACCTTGGGATTGCAAGGTTGTTAAACGCGCAATTTTAAGTAAAATTGGTAGAGGGTCCACAGAATCGAATCGTAAAATCATACGAGCCTACAAATTATGAAAAATAATATAATAAATATTATATATATGTTAAATTTATAAATTATAAACCCGTTCAAACTTATAAAAAGTACATAAATTTCAAATCCATTCCATACATATCTTCACAATCACACCTAAAAATTAATAACAATCATAATTCATTGACAACCATGCATAATAAAAGTTAATTTCCAAATGATTATACAATCATTCAATTCACACATAATTAAACAATATTACAGAAAAATAGTTCCATCATTCATGTCCTCATCAGACTTATAAGTTACACATAAAAGTTGCAAAAATTAAAACATCAATATTCCAAGTGCAATAATAAAAAAAGATCATCAACAGAAATATTTAAATCCTTATCCAAGCTCAAATCATCCTCACGTGACATGCATACTTGTATATCTAGTAGTGTATGTTAAATTATATTAAATCAGAATGTAAATTTTTAAGGATTAAAATATATTATTTTAGTGATTTATTTTTTTCTTTATTTATATATGATATTTTAAATAAGAAATTAACATATTATCTTTTATATATAGTATTCCACACCTAAAATGAGTCATCAAGAACTAGTTTTTTTTTTTAAAAAAAATCAAAAGTTGTGTTGTTAAACTCTAGAGTCAGTTTGTACGATTTCACAAGTTTAAGAGCAAACTTTAGAGTTCACCCCACGAGTTTACCATTTTTCGATTTTGAAAATGATATGAATCAGACTCTTAATTTTGGTTCTTAAACTCGTAAAATTGTACGAATTGACTCTAGAGTTTAAGAATATTACTTGGGAGAATACCCCATTGTTACCCACTCCTGAAACTAGACTCAAAGTGATCAAGGATGATAAAATACAAATGGGTCCTAAGGAATATTGGGGAAAATCTTCATATACACACACTTCCTTATTTCCCAGAGTAGAGCTACCAATTTTTCTTGGAGAAAATCCTAGAGAGTGGATTCGGAAGTGTGAAAAATTCTTTTATATGAACCAAGTGGATGAAAACCAGAAACTAGATGTCATTGAATTGTACATGGAAGGAAAAGCTAATATATGGTACCAAGGTATCAAGTTGACAAGGAAAAGTTTGAACTGGACTAAGTTTAGAATGTTACTTATCAAAAGATTTGCAGACAAGGGGAGGGTGGATGAAGTAGAGGCTTTCAACAACTGCAACAAGAAATTTCTGTTCTTGAATATCAAGAACTCTTTGAAGAGCTGAGAACCCTAATGTTAATAAAAGACCCCAAACTGTCTGAAGCTTACTTCATATCTTCATTTATCAGCGACTTGAAAGAGGAGATTAAACCAGTAGTAAGGATGCATAAAACTGAGACCCTCATGGATGCGTTTGAGATTGCACAGTGGCAAGAACAAGTACTCGAAGGCAGTGCAAAAGAAGGAAATAACTCTTATAAGCAGGGAGCTGATTCTACCTTGATTACTAAAAACAAAGCAGGAGTATCAAGTCAATATACAGTGCTGCCAGCTACATTCAACAAAGGAAAAGAGCAAGATCAAACTGAATTCAGAAAAATCTCTTCTCAAAAAATCCAAAGGAGAAGGAATTGGGACTATGCTTCAAATGTGCAAAAACATTTGGCTTAGGGCATGAATGCAAAATGAAACAGATAAATTTCATGGTCTCAGAAATGGAGGAGGAATATGAGGACAACGAGGACACAATGAATGGTCAAGAAAGCCAGATTGTAGATGTTTCTCTTTATACGCTATCAGACAATACCAAGAGAAAGATTATTACATTGGAAGGTCAAATCCAAGAAGCACCTATTCAGATACTTGTGGATATGGGCAATATTCATAGTTACATCAACTATAGAGTCGTCCAAAAATTATCACTTCTATATCAAGAAACTTCCCCATTCACCATAACAGTGGTTGATAGGAGTTCACTCACTAGCACAGCCATTTGCCCTCAATAAGCATGGTTGGTTCAAGGGTACAAATTTAAAATTGATCTCAGAATCATGGAGCTAGGTGGTTGGGATATAATTCTTAGAGTAGATTGGATGTCTCACTGTAGCCCTATCACCTTCGATTTCAAGCAACTCCACATCCATTTGCAACATGAAGGTGAAGAGATGCTATTACAAGGCTATGTGGAAAATCCTCGAAGGTAGCTAACAAGAAGAAAAGACACCAAGCCTTTTGTAGCAAAAAAATAAGGCTGACTGCTACTTTGCAACTCAATGCTACAGCCGGAACAGACAACTCTATGGAAGAAATGCATGCTACACCAGTAGGTGGTCACTCTGGACAAACAGCTACACTGCAAAAACTTAAAATGAGATATTTCACTTGTGAAAAGCTATCCAGTTGGAGTAGTTGGATATTACTTGCAAAATGGTGGTATAATACTTATGTTCACACCAACTTAGGCATAACACCTTTTGATGCACTATACGGCCACAAACCAATTTTCCTTTCTTTAGAACCATTCCAAAATTCAGAAATCCTTACCACCACTAATTTGGCACAGCAAAGGAATATAGTCTTGAGCAACTTGAAGAAACACTTGCATAAGACTCAAAGGAGGATGAAATACTTTGCTGATTGCCACAGGACAATAAGAACTTTAGCAGTAGGAGATTAATTCAAACACCAGTTTTCTAATTTTCAGCCTTGAGGACAAGACCGCTATAAAGGAGGGCGTAATTGTCATGGTCTTGAAGTCGGTTTGCAATTTAGAGTAAAAAAGCAATCCAATGTATGATTAAGGGAAAAGTTAGTTAGAAAGTTAGTTATAAGGCAATTGTAGCAAATTTAGTATATAAGCTGTAGTTCAGCTTTTGGAGTACTTAGACTTTGTTGATCAATGAAATCGGGCTTCGCCCCAATGAATTCTCTCTCTAGTTTTTTTCTCCAAATTCCTTCTTGAATTCCCTATCCTTTCCGAACTTCTGTTCTTTCTTCATCAACATTCGTTCTGAATTACATTCAGGTTCTTGAACCTGACACATTATTACAGATTTCAATCTCCTATTGAGGTCATTAAAAAAATGAGCTCATTACAAGCCTGAATATATTTATTTAACTCCAAACAAATCACCAATCTTATTTCCCTATTTGTTCTATTATGGCAAAGATCATAAGCAATAGTGAGTTAACTTCATTTCTGGAAACTAAAAACAGTTCTTCGTTTTTAAGATGATATTGTAAAACATCATGCATCTGTTCCCCCATGGATTAGTAACATCACATACTATCCAGTAAAGGGTAGAGAAAAGATATATAAATGAAAGTTTCAATGAGCATTGTAAGGAGCCATCAAAATTTAATTGCTTACTGGGGTCTTCAATGCAGGTTTTTCAAAGTTTTACTGTTACAAGAATTATTGTAATAAAACTTAGAATTCAACATCCCAAGAAGAGAAATGGACTCAGAGCTCTGCATGGTTTTTCTGTTTCCTTCTGCCAATTCACAACTCAAAGAGCAGAGACTTAAAGCTCATCCTGCTTAGCAGCAAAACAGAATGAATACAAGTTAATATACTGACAATCAATTGGGAGTCGGGATGTTAGGCAAATGCTACATGGGAAAATTAAGTTTGAGTAAAATGTCAAATTATAGCACGGAAGACAACAATGGAACAAACAACAAGAGATTGATGGCTTCTGCTCAAAATGACATCCAGCAATAGTTGGAAAACTAGTAGGTCAGAAGCCCAGTAAAAAGCAAGCTTGCCAATGCAATCTGAGGTTTATAGAGCTACTCAGCATTTTAAGTGAGAAGGATTTTACAAATGAAGTCCTGTAAAATGTTTTTTTTTTTGGGAAACTCTAGCTAGAGAGTGGGAAATTGACAAAATGTCAGTCTGTTTGAGCTTAGTAAATGCATATCCCAAGACATGATGTCTTTGCAAATAATCATCTGTGATTATAGTGAAAAAGCTTGCAGAAAATGAGTACCTAAACTGCTTCATTAGCCAGAGCTCGTAAATGATTAATCAAAAACAATTTTTCCCACTTAGCGATATGTATGAACTTACACAAAGTTAAAAAAAATAACATAGCATGGCATCATTTGGCTCATAAAGACACAGACTGTTTAGATTTACATGCTTCTGGACTCTAGCATTCAACAATGAAAATATGGAAACACATACAAGATAAATATATATGAGAGAGGGAGGGAGAGAGATAATAAAGGAAGCTTACATGGTAGTCATCCTCGAAGTATTCAGGGGGATCATACTGTGAGATACATACCAAACAAGTTAAATAAATGATATGAACTGTACTTAGGAACCAATTTCTAAGGTAATAAATAACTATTTTAGAGCAACAACAGAAACCCAACAAAAATGTAATCTTCATGAGCAAAATAATAAATCACCTCAAACACAAAGATCATTCCCCCACACCAGAAATACTTAAAGAAATTTAAAATAAAATGATGAAACAAAAATGAAAAATATTAACATGAGACTAAAAGAAAATAAAATGTCCATTCAAACAAGGAGCTCTATGTGAATATCAAGAACGCAGTATGAGCATGCAAATTGCACAAAAGCATGGAGTTCATATGCACCAAGAGCACTTGAGACAACACGTTCAAACATGCTGCTGAAAGAAATCAAGTTCCAAAAATCAATCTCGATAGTTCTCTTCTACCATTAATGAAATATTTAGCTGGCATCTAAATCTTTCCTTTTTATATTGAGGTTGCCTGAAAAACCTTTTACTATTTCAACTACCTTCAAGGACAGCTTTCTTAATTAAGCAAGTTGACATTGACATGCATTGCATAAGAGTTAATTGTCTACACACCTAGAACAAGCTGTCAATAAGATATGCTTGGTAATGCTTACCAAAGATTAATTTATGTTCGAAGTCCAGTTAACTTACCTGAGTGCATATACTGTTATTAGATGCCCAACTTGCTGTAGTGGCTTAAAATGCTTAAGCTAAGTAGTAATAGGACATTTTTCAATTCACTACATAGTATTCCTACATAAACATCATATTCTTCTTTTCTTGAAGCCATCAAACTTTCAGTGAAAAGGTAATGTACTGTCTGGGAATTCCCCAACATAAATTCACTATAAGATTTCATCCTCGGGTCACCAGTACCCTTTGATACATGCTGAGAACCATAGCACAACCATTTGGAAGCTAAGCACAAGTGCAAAATGCTAAAGCTTAAAAGATCAAAAAGCCACAGTAGAGAGGTCAACAATTAAAAATATTTACTATAATATAATCTGAATTCACATGGATGACAGCACAAATTCACCCTAAGAGAAGGAGATACATAAAAAGCAATTTGGGTGGGGGTGGTTTCAGAATCTCTTTTGTCTAACCAATTTCTTTACCCTAAAAGCTCTAAAATATGAATCATGCAGTTTGGCAGGAAGATGATGGGCTTCAATAGCAGTAAAATTAAGTATTTCAGGGAATTGCACTGATGATGCTAGCAAACCACACTCAGATACAAACTAAGCTGTTAGATCCTTCAATGTTGAAAATCTCATTCAACTAAAACAAAATAATTAAGAATAGCATCAAAATGTTTTTAAACTAGTAAATGGATGTCCAAAGTTACAAATCCATTTGCAATTGACAGGTCAAATTCATCCATGCTACATGCTACTCTCCCTCCCTGACATAATTGTCCTAATATTCTTTGGCATGGTAAGTAAAGTGAGAGTTCAAACTAAATAAAGTTAGTTAAATAGTCATCTAAAGCTACTTCTTAAAATTGTTGAATTTTGAGGGGTAGGGTGGTAGGTAAATCGCAACTTTTGACGTTACTCTTCTAAATTGAAAAGTGTTCTATTTTTGGAAACTAGTATATGAAAACAAATTCTTGTTGTGTACGATACGAAAAATGAAGCAGAAAAACGGTTGATTTCTTGTTTGGTGTGCTAGAAATTATCATTCATGAAGGTAATATTGAAGCAAAGATGCAGTACCCTTTTGTGGTGCCTCCTGCCCCTACTTTTCTTCTTTTCACCTTCTTTGTCTTCTTTTTTAGCATGCTGTAGATATAATAATACATAGCAATCAATTTATCTAGACAAAAGGCATATAAATCATCATTTATGTGTTACTGAAACAGTTATTATTACCTCTTCTTCTGCTAATCGAATTTTCTCTGCTTCCTCAAATGCCTCCCTCTCAGCCTATAATAACAAAGACTTTTAAGTGTACAGATCAGATGCCTCAATTCAACATTTAACTGCAGTAAGTGCACCACTCACCGCTCTATTTTTGGCCCAAATTTCTTCCACAACTTCTTTTGCATATTGAGAATCATCACATAACAAAATATTGTCAAATACTGAACCAGCTTTAACCTGCACAAATTGTAAAATTAAAAATTTTATTCAAATCCAAGACAAAATAATTCATAAAACCCGTATGCTTTCTCAATGAGATCACAATTAAAAGAGTTCTACTCCGGCAACTTTGAAGGAGAAAGCATTAATCTAAGAGAATATGGCAGAAAGTATTCATCTAAGAGACTAGGAATTTGCAGAAAATGTGGCAAAGAATACAGCAGAAAAGCTGAAACATGATGCAAGTATGCATTTTCAATGAGTGGCCAAATACTTTAAACAAACCTAAAATATTGTTCTAACAATTTGGGTGTGACTGATAACACATGGTAAAAATAATAAGAAATGAACCTGTTAAAATAATAGCCAGGAATAAAAGCGCTGATATATTGGAACAGAGATTTAAAAGGAAAAAAAAAATTACAAAGAAGGCAATTCACTTACCTGCCAAACTTCAATGCCTATGTATTTAATTGGTTTCCAGACATACAAATCAGGATCATCTACAAACTCTGCAGAGATGAAAGCAAAGGAGGAAACTGGAATGAATAGTTAAGTTCCAATAGAAAGAAGAGAGGTAAATAATGCATTGAAACCAGATTAAGGCACCACGTTTATGAGTCTAAAACCATCACTTTCTCACAAAACAACCCAAAAAAAATCTAAACCATTAGTAAATTAGTGTTCAACCCTTTAAAGACAAATTCAGAACTTGTTTGACACTTCAATGGAAATTTAGTGGAAGACTAGACAATTTCATCGAGAAAACAAGAAAAAGAGAACTGAAAAAGACCAACGAAAAAAAGGAAAAGCTAAGAGCCTCTTGTGAAACGTTTCATTGGATGTGCAACCAAGAGGATTCCATAGCTGTATTTCTGTCTCTGCTCTATAAATTCAAGTGAGCAAGATTATTATAATTTCCATGCAGATACAAGCATCCTGATGCAGGCAGCCAAAACTATCATAACCAGAGAGACATGGAATGATCAGTTTTACAATAATGTTAGCCTTTTCTTAGCTGATAAATGTAAACATTGGCAACAGGAGGATATCAAGAAGTCTTCTTTTTTAGGTCCTAAAGAAACTGGCTCACAATCAAATTAATAGAGGAATATATTGTGGCTTAGTCGTACTCCCAAATATGAGTTTTAATAGAAAGTGATAGGTAAACATGATCCCTATAGCCAACCCCCACATAGTGGAATAAAAGTTGGGTTGTTTGTAGTCGTACTCCGAAAAGGCATCAGATCTTACTTTCAATTTCATTAGTATAGAGACTGACCAAATTAGGCAATTTATTAATTATTCCATTTCAAATGGTTCCATAAGGAAATTTGAAAAACATACCACATGAAGGTCAGATATTCATTCACTTTGAGAGGCAAAAATGGAGCCAACATCTCAAAGGGGCAAAATTCAATTTTGGGTCCTCTTATTTGGTCTAAATAAATCACAAAACTAACAGTGAAATCAATAAGCGAGACTGATATACATTGTTCCCAAGTCTCTTTTCTTTATAGCTCTAGTAAATCAATGCATATCACTAGCTATTCTCACCATCAATTCTGTGATTTTTTTAATTTTAAATGGAACAAATGGGAGCAATGTGAATAGACTGACTTGAATAGGAGAGGTGACTAAGATTTGGATGGAATACGAGGCAATTAAAACTGTAAGAACCCAAGAAAATTTGGACAAGCACTTAGCAATCCATCAATAACCCACGACTACCCACTATCTCATGCCCCAGAGCCACAGACAAAACAACCCTTTTCCTATTGCTTGGATATACTCGAGAAATCCTAGAAAATATCACGAAAAACTTCTCAAGTCACATCTACGATTGACTGGATAATTTGGTTTAGTTTGTCATAGAAAATACATCATGTCTATTTGAGAAATGCACCTATCTTCAACTCCTACCACAACACAAAGAAAATACCCTTACCTGGATTATCAATCCATGGAATTTTCCACTTCCCCTTGTAATTGGGATTCTTGATTCGCTGCAGCAGCAAACTTCAAAAGTTTAAATATGGCACGTTATTAACTGTTTTGTGCTATCGTTTAAAGTCGTTAGATTCCAGGAGTACCTTCGGTTTCCATGGTCCTTTGTATGCTGGATTTGGAATCTTTCTGGCTCTCCATATCCCATCCTCTTCTTCATCCCAGTCCATGAGCTATTGTACCAAAATGAAAAGAGACTTTATCACATTCCATTAATAGTTGATGAAACAACCACATCATCTTGAACAATCATCTTTCTTCAGAAAAGGGAAGAGATTCTGACTATATACATATGAAGTTTTTAGCTAGGGTGTACAGGTTTTGTCCCCATCGAGTATAACTTTGTCAAGATACTGCATTCAATCTCAAAAGGGAAGCAATCGCTCATTAACTGAAATGTTATTCTAACAAAGTCTGCTAATCATTAATTGAATTGCTGAGGTGGTTTCTAAGTTTTTTTTTTTTTTTTAATTTTAATCTCATAGCATGCTTTTAATTGTCTTAACATTTGATATCTACCACACTCAGGGAAGTAGACACAAAAGAATGGCTAAGAAACCTTTTTAGCTTTTGGATCTGGAATCTCCTTTGGAATTGAGTCATATCCCTGCATCATTAGGATACATCATTTAATACAAAAAGCTTGATAGATGTAACTTAATTGTTCCCACAGAAAGAGAGCAGAGGCTAGAATACCTCTGGTTTGACATCATTAAATTGATCAATGTACTCCCTATCTTCCCAGTCTGCTGGCTGTGAAAGACAAATATGCCAATGTGGCTTTGAGAGAAGACAGGTAGCTTATATTGGAAGAAGAGATATGTATGTCTGATTATAAAGAAGGTACAGGGAAGCTTGCGTTGATAAGTAAGCTTTTTGGTTATTTTAGAGAACAGTCCCACGGTACATTATATCAGCTGATGCATGAGTAAAAAAGTAGCTTTTGCTCTACTGAATTTGCATTTAGATCAGTACTATCTGACTGACAAAGAAAATTCACCATATGATACAAATGATAATCTTACAAAAATTAATAAAACATGTAGACCAAAATTGATACTACACTACCTTCTTTGCATGGATATCCTTTATCTTTGGTGGAGGGAGGATATCCCAGTCTGTATACAAGCTTCCAGACTCTCTTTCACGATTATCTATTAGGACACTGTATGTCGCATCAGGTCTTAATATGAAAGTGTAGAAATGAGTTAACTTGTCTGTTTCACACTCTATATCTTTCTTAATTGGATAATTCTGTCCCTGGTATGAGACTATGACATGGAGCTGTTTTTTCTGTGTGCCACATATATCTGGTCCAAACATAAAACTGCATGAAAAGAGTGAAAGGGTTCACATGCTGAAATGATACCAACTTATGACACGTAAAGCAACAAAAAAACAAGAAGTAGAGGGTTTACACAAATACTGAAACCATGATCTTCTAATTCTCCATGGCAAAGCTTTCATTACACTATTTTGATCCCAGTGAACTTCAAAGACAAGTTCAGGATACAAACTAACTTAGAGTTCATATACCTTATAATCACTATCTTTGAAAATGCTAATCATCAAATTAGTACATAATTACAACCTTTTATTCAAATTGCTAAACTGTCCATCACAAAAAACATATAACAATTCCAAAACAAAGAGCTGCAAATTTAAGGGCCATTTGCATATTTCTCTGGTTTTATTTTCAATGATTCTTGTGAGAAAAGAATATATATTTTGGCATGATTCTATCACATTCTCAATGTAGAAGATTAGAACTAATAAACTTCATGATGTAGGACAAAGAGGGGGTCTTTTCTATGCTTGCTAGCAGAAGGCTTAAGGGTCTGTGAACAGTGCCTGTGAAGAGTAAAATGGGAGGAAATTTTGAGAAAAGGACGAAAAATAGGCAAACTAAAGAAAAGCTAAGGAGCAAACAAATAAGTAAACTGGAATTGTTTCCTTTACGAATTCATGTGTGTAAGAAACAAGAAAACATATGGACTATTTATAACCTAACTATTACCTAAAGACAGAGAATCTTATAAGGAAAAGTATTTCCCATTCTATGACTCTACTCCACAAATACAACTACATTAAAAACTGAATTAAAATCCAATTCTAGATCCATCTACGAATCTGTAATCCACTGGATCTATGTTTTTTATCCATATCACTTCATCACAAGCTTAATGATTGTATCAGCAATAAAGGATTCTGTTCAGCATTATGTTTCTGTTTTATTGGATGATGGAAAAGATATACTTTTTGATAGGTAAAACCTCCCAAAAGCAAAACTCTTAGCACCATTCAATCCTAACTTCCGTCTTTCTTCAACTCTTTGGCACATTTTAATCAGTATGGAATAGCTCTTAACTCATCATTGTACATAGTGTTGCTATTATTTAATTGCTGGACTGTGTCACAAAATGTAGATCATCAAACTAACTTCAAATGGATGCTTTTTGACTGTTTCAGTTACTAAAACAAATTATAAATAAGCAAGGTTCTTGTTGTTTTTTTTTTATGTCTGTTTCTTTCTTCAGACAAAAAAGAAAAACAGTTTTTCAGCTTTTCTTCCCTGAAGACATATAGAAAAGGAAAAACATATACTGGCCTCATATGGCCCATAGTATATGGAATGAAGAGAATGTAATTGGCCAAGCTAATAGGAAATAGACCTGTATGGAGTATCACCACCAAATTTCTTTTGGTTAACATAGCCAGACAAAAGCTTAATGTAACCGCCACCACATTCAATATCTTGTTCAAACTTTATGGAATACTGAAACACAAGAGTCCTGTTCTTGTTGCTAAACTGGGGTATCTTTGCAGATATAACATAATGCCTGGCATCAATTGATGTTTGAAGACCTGCATTTTTCATAGATATCTTCTGCATTAATCTACCCAGTGAGCACCAGAAGAGCACAAGACTATACATTATTAAACATTCAAAATACTATTTATATGTAAACTAAGGCCTCATTTGGACAAGGAGTTTGTATTTGCAAATAAGAAAATTCTCAAACAAAAACAAACTATCCAAACACATTTTTATTTTAAAATTTAAAATTCAAATTTTCCCCCTCAAATTCCTCTCACATAATTTTAAAAAACTTTCCCCCTTATCAAAAAATACACACCAAAATTTTCACACATTCCAATACAACTTTTCTCAAATAAGAACAATCCAAATGAAGCCTAACTGTTTCTGGTGAAAATTATGCAGGGAAAGAGAAGCAGCATATTATTCCATTTATATTTGAACTTTCTCCTTTCCTACAACTTAGATAAATTTCACTTGTTTCATCCATTTCAAGCTAATTAAAGAGAGAATCATATATAGTCCAGTGACAAAGGTCTTTGCTCCTCATCTTAGAACAAGGGCTCAGTTCTCATTATCTTTTATTCCCCTCACCTCCTTTTACCTCTACCTGCAAAAAGTTTTTTTTTTAACAAGAAAGAGGGGAAAAAACGCTGCTTAGAAGGGGAAATCAGGTTGCTTCATCTCCTTCAGTATTTGTGGTTTCCAAATTCAATAATCAAAAGCCAAATTCTCTATAAGCCTCATCTGGGGACACATTGAAGGTCTCATACAAGTATTCAAAATTAAGCAACTAGAAATAGGTACTTATTTCTACCAAACTAAGCAGCTTGCTTTTAACAATCCATACAGAAACAAAACTGGACAGCACTGAAAGTGCTTTCACCTTCTAATACTCAGAGCTACTTATACCAATCAATCTTGTTATAGAACCTTAAATTTCATTTTGTATTCAACTATAGAAAATTTATCATCTGAAAAGACAAAGGAACATAACATATTTGGCTAGGGGTACATAAGATTCACATTTGTCTGATCCTTTCATAGTGGCAATCTAAGGTCATTGATGATAACAGTACCAATAGAAATGATAATGTCATCATAACTACTGTCATGAGTGGAGGACTTGCCACATATTACTATAAAATTGAAGTACTATCCTACTAAAAAATGAGTCAATATTTCAGTTCTAGACTTCTAACAAGGCCCAGTCCAAGTATGTGTCTCAGTATTTCATCTTTTACATAGTTCACGGCACAAAAACAGATAAAAGCAGGAATGCAACATAAATAAACATATAGTCCGGTTGCAAGATTATGTGGCTAATTTTCCAACAGGAACAATTTGACCAGAATAAACAAAAGAAAGAGAGTCTAATAGTTTTCAACATCCCAATTGCACTTGATAAAACATAATTTGCCAAAACATCTGCTTAAAAATGAAGAAAGTAATCCACAAAAATGAAACAGAACCGAATTAGTCTGCTTAAAGGTGGTTTCTGACTGTTGCTAGGTTAATAAGTTGAAATACTTTATTAGTTTAGTTTCAAACCAGAACTGGTAAAATAAGAGCCCAATTTTGCCTATTTATAGGAAAACCAAATGATGTTACGGACTTGTTAGGCTTACATAATCTGATATCGCATACCAATTGCTTAGGCACAGTTAAGAAATGTGTCTACTTTGTACAACATATAACAAAGAATTAAAAAAAAAATTTCTGCTCAATGAATGTTAATGAAAGTAATTATGCATGAAACAAATTTGATCTCTTCTCTTTGGATGCATAAATATTTAGCAGCATGAGTAGCTACACGTCAAAAGTTTCATATAGCAGGAGTCAAAAAGTAACAGCAGTATACCATATTTTGAACACCTCCTCAATTAAACAACCAGGGTTAGTGGGATCATCAATTGTTAACTCAAACTCAAGGGAATCATTAAAAAAATAAAATAAAAAAATCTACCTCTATCATCATGGTCAGCTGCCCATCTTCCAGCTGTGTGCTTGAATCTTCCAGCTTTCCCTTCACTCCTCTTCCAATCCGATAGAACCCACCTATCTTTCCACCCGTCTTTTGATTTTTGACACGCGAAATTAAGCAAAATGACCAAAACAGATAAAAAACAAACTCATTAGCAGCCCAGAAACAAAAACAGAATAGGAATGCCTTGCTGATTAAAATTGCGTCATGAATTTGTACCTTCAAACCTTTCCTCGAAGATTATTTCTGAAAAGGAAGAGTAGAAATTGTAGAAGAAAAGGAGAAGTATAAGAAGAAGAATTCTCATTGTTATTCAGCTGAAGCTGGAGGAAGAAGAAAGAAATGGAGAGTAAAATCAGAAGTTATATTTAACCAGTGAGTCAGTGACCGAGCGAGCTACATATGTTCACATTTTTCTAATTACAAAAATGCCACTGACAGCTGGGCATTTCATTTATTACCTTGTTTTTGGGTTTTAAAAAAATAATATTTTGACTCACAAGCTCTCCAAAAGCCTTTGCAAGTCTTGCAAACTAAATTGTTAGTATTTTGTATATTAAATAGTACAATACTACAATGCTGAGAAAGATTGATTCAAGATTTTGATTCAGAATACTTTATTTTATTTTTCCTTTCTTTTTTATTTTAATTTATTTACTTTAATTGTTAGTTGAAATAATATGTCCAAAATTTTCTAAATTGTATTTAATGTTTGGCTGAGTACTGAGAGTACAGTGGACTACAATGATTTTTAAGTTGAATTAATTTATAAAAAAATAAAAAATTATGAAGAGTATATCGTATTTTATTGATTGATTTTATATTACAAGAGATCAAAAATTTTGGAAAACCAAATAAAACTCTGATCAACAAACTTATTGTGGCTATGTTAATAATAAAATTTCGAATGTCATTCAGTATGGAAAAAGAAAATGCATAACATAAAAATGAAAAATGTTTAGATCTT